>JAGFPH010000085.1:696535-718950 GCA_018207615.1 Philaenus spumarius
CCCCCCCCCCGCCCCCCCCTTGGCACGCCACTGCCGTTCACGCGTCAGCCAGAAGCTGGTCTTGTAATTTTAGCTGAGGACTCATAAGTTCTAACAACATAGATAAATTAATAACCTATTATTGGAATTGCCAAATTTTAGGCAATCTTTTAATCCCAAAAAATACAACACAAAAATTAATTTAAATACCAGAAAATTTAATTTAATTCAGAAAAATTAGACATTTCTGTGTAAGTTTATTCAGAAAAATTAAATGTAAATGTGCTGAAATGAGCATGCGTGAAAATGTATGTGAGTATGTGTTATTATACACAGCTTTCTCTGGCACATTCAAAATTAACGGATGTATTACTTTTCTAGTTATTCTTCCGCCAGCAACAAATTGATGTGATAACCTCCAGAGTGCAGGCTAAACACTGTATTAACCCATTGGAAAGATGAGCTATTGCAGTGGCTGTTATGGTAAGACCAAGGTCGGGAATAGTAAATGAGCACAGATCATGGTCCCCAGAACACGTTGTCTAAGGCCCCCCCCCCCCCCCATACACGTTCTAATATTGGAACGTGTGTTGGGTGATCAGCAAACAATATCGTAATGGATGACAATTTCATGAGATTCGACCGGATTGGATCGACTTGTTCACAACTACCCGACTGATTTGAGGAAAGGCGGGGAGGGGAGATCGCTGCGACGAATCTGAAGACAAATCGTACAGTGTGTGGTTATTGGTCGATGCGATCTGATCTGACAGATCCGTCGTACGATAAATCGTTAAGTGTATGGTCCGTCTAAGTCGATCGGATGAGTCCGTCAGCCAGCAAAATCCAACAACCGGAAGTATGTTTTTCAACAGGAGTTAGGCCTAACTATTTTTGATATTTTTAGTACTAAAATGAAACTTTTCTTAGGGGTTTCTCAAAAAAGAAATTAATGTAGGATATTATTCTTGACATGTTGTTTTTTTTACACGACCTTATAGCTCGCTTTGTTCTCCCAAAATCGATCAAACGTAAAATACCATAAAAGTATCCAGTTCAAATCCACGAGGGGATCCTCTGAGGTCTTCGGCCAAGTTTTTCCGCTGCGAGTGGAACGAAGTGGCACGTGAGTCGAAGCTGGAGGCTTAGGTGCAAAAAAATTCGCTATTCAGCGCCTTCGTGATCATACCGATTTCCAAAATAGTTGGTTGAGACCGTAAAACATAATATAAATTTAATTTTGGAAGTTCGCTAAAACGTCAGCGTTTCAACTGGGTGATCGATTTGTTATAAAACTCTTTAAGACACTTAATTTAATTAATTTCCTTTCACAACACTTGCCAGCACGATAAGATCGGGCATTTCATCTTCAAAGCAGAGATTATAAATCGCTCACCCCAACCCCACCCACACTTCGGCACACTTCACAAGCTAAGTGAGAGGCTTGATCTCCAGATGTTTTGGTACAGTCTGTTGCCGAGAAATTTGCCAACACCGGAAAAGTCAAAGACCTCACTGACTTAAGTCTACTTTTATATCTCTATACTAATATTATAAAGAGGTAAAATTTGTTTGTTTTTTTTTGTTTGTTTGTATGCAAGGGGTAATCTTTGGAACTACTGAACCGATCCAAAAAATTGTTTTACTAATAAAAAACATTGGGTATGCTTAAGACCACACGTTGGAAGTGATAACTTCCATGACCGATTTATATGTTTATCAGAATTAATATTAGAGGAGAATAAGGGTTTACAAATTACACAAGTCAATATATTGTCAAAAAATATTATATCATATTTTGAAATTGCATAATTAATTATTCAAATAACAAATTTATTCCATGTTAAGCGTGTATATAATCTAATTAATATCAAATTATAAATAATCAATATGAAAATTGACTTTATTCCATTTGTTTAATTCAAAATAGAGTAAAGTCTTTAGCTTTGACTAAAAAATGTAATTTGGTTTTAAATTTCCTAAAGTGTATAAGAAATTGTAGAAATTTTCAAAATTGTTAATTATTTAAAATTGTTAACTATCTTAAAAAGTGTTAATTTTTCAAAAAATAATATGATTTAATTTGTGTCAATCAGATTTTAAAATGCGCAATCAAAGGTTATACATTTTCCATTCAAAATAGTTGTAGAAAAGTTATGGAAAAATCCTCAAATAATAATAGATATTATTAATTGTAACTGTCAATGTACTTACCGACTGTCTATATTAACGAATCCAACGAAGAAAATTCAACACTCTTAACTAAAATATATAATAATATTATCATGAGTCACTTTCTATGTATATAGGCTAGTAAATCACGTGAAAAGAAGAGACGAAATATTTATAACAGAAATTTTAGTACTATTAAAAAATAAGAATGATTTTAAGTTATATTTTGGACTTATTCAAATTAACTGTTAATTTATTCAAATTATACTAAAAGTATTCAAACGGTCAGATAAAAACTGTTAAAGCTTTCACCGATGTACAATATACTCCCTCTCCACGCTCCGACTTGTGTCTACGCAAAAAGTTGCGTGACGCGAGATTTCAGAAACATAGTCAAGCGAAAGTGACCAACGGGCCAATAGAAGTCATCACTTCACAAAGCTACACTATCCCTGAGTAACACAGGCTACAATTAATTTTTATTTAAGGGTTGAGACAACCTCTAAAACAATAAATACTAATTGTTATAATTTCCTTAAAGCAGGAGAACTGAAATGTTGTACATTTATTTCTTACAAGATACATAGAAAACGTAAACTAGATTTGCATTTTGTCGCGTGCTGCTACGGGGTGAAAATGTCATGACAACCCCAAAAACAAACAAAAAATAATTGTTATATTTTCCTTAAAGTTAGTGATCTGAAAATGTGTACATTTATTTCTTACGAGATACATAGAAAATGTATAATAGGTTTACATTTTGTCGCGTGCTGCTAAGGGGTGAAAATGTAGTAACAACTCCTATAAAAAAATTTTGATTGTTGTACTTTCCTTAAAGCTAGAGAACTAAAAATTTAGAGAGCTATTGCAGTGGCCATTATGGTGAGATCTAAGGTCGAAAATAGCAAATGAGCACCAATCATGGTCCCCAGAACACATTTTGGGGTGTTATTAAAAATCATATATATGTGTTCGCACTCTAGCGGCCGCATTTTAAAACCGATTTGGTTCACATGTTGGTTGTCTACGTCGTTCAGACGAGTTCGTTAGCCAAAAAAATCCAACAATCGGAAGCACGTTTTTTGACCGGAAGTAACTATTTTTTGAGATTTTTCCTACGAGAATGAATTTTATTTTTGAGTTGTTTCTACAAATATAAATGTAGGATGTTATTCTGCACATTTTGTTTCTTACGCGACCGTATAGCTCGCTTGGTTTCCCCGAAATCGATCAAAACGTAAAATACCATAGAAGTATCCGGTTCAAAGCCATGTAGTGGACTCTACCGCGGGGTTGGCGTGCGAAGCACGCAATGCATTGTGTATTGAAGATACTCCCAATATGCGGAATGGTGTGCGAAGCACTTTGCAGCTATTCAGCACCGTCGTGAATAGACCTATTTCCCAAATTGTTGGTTGAAACCCTAAAACATAGGCCTATAAACTTAATTTTGGAAATTTGCTCAACTTACGTCAGCGGTTCAGCTGCGTGGTCGAATTATTTTTATAATTTTACATTACTTAAAACAAGGGAAGAGATAAATAAAATGTGTTCTCAGGACAGTTATTCGTCTTTAATGAAAACCTTCAAAATCACTTCAGACCCCTTTTAATACCATGTCAACAATTTGTAATAACCACACATGACATACAAATAACAATATTGTCGCCCATTGATTAAAAATGTTACTATAAATAAATAATGTAGTAAAAGTAGTAAAAAACTAGTCAAATCCCATCCATCTTCTTGGAAGCGAGCCAACCATCGTTTGCTTTACTTCCACCCTCTAATCACAGGATAGAATCTGGTCTCTAACCGAGATTCGAATTTACGCTCTTCTGACATGGAAACCACGGTGTCCACTTTTCTATAGACTTACAGGTCAAAACATTTTTGGATTAGTATGGGCAAAAAAGTGATCGAATTTTGTATTTTTGATTAATTAATGAACGGAAAATTATTATGCAAAGTCAAAACTCTTAAATGTATAAAACGATGGTGCCTCGCATATTTTAAAAACGATGCTTTCTTTTAAACCCGCCTCACATATGATTCAGCACAAGGTTACGCCTGAGTCAGATGTTTTATAACAATCAGCCGTTTCGCCATCAGCTGTGCTTTATCTTCGTAAGAACACCTGATTTCTTAACATTCAATAATCTTCATATTTCAACAAGACGTATTTGCAGTGTGACTAACCAGTGGACAAATACGGCAGCTTAAAATAGGGAATATACTATTAAAATAATAATAACAATATTTAAAAAGCTAAAAATAATAATAGAGTAAGACAATAACAAATTATTGAATGCACTTAATGCAAAATAATGAATAGAACGGAAAGAAAAAAGAATGGGATCACTAGATCTATATTTTTAGGTTATGTGAGAATACAATTATTTTAGACCTCGATTGGTGTTGTGGTTGTCATTCTCACCTCGTGGTAGTGGCCATGCGAGAGAGAAAATCGTTGGATTCCTTATGAGTAACAGAATACTTGCATTTTCGACTTGTCTTTCGGTCTGAGTGTTACAGTAGCGTAGCATTCCTAATTTAAATATCTTTCGCCATGATGTTTTATTCGCAGATTCATTTAGTAAACAAAAATACATATCAGATAAATTAAAAATACCCTCTAAATCCTAATCTAGCATTGCCCACAGAAACTCCACTCATAAAAGAATGTCAGCATATTCTGCAAATGTAAAACTGTTCGTATCGTTAGCCAAGTAACAAAACTTACTCAAAGAACAGAGAGCACTTAATAACTCAAGAATTTTCACAGCAATGTGTAGATTGTTTATAACAGTCGTTGCATTTCAAACAGCGGTTTGTTTTCTCACAGCTTATTACGTTACTAGTAATCAGATGTTTAGTTATTAGTTTTCCAATAAATTCTAATTTGTTTGAATTTTTTTTTAAACCTAAGTTTCTTAGCACGGTAATTGTATTTTTATGTCTATTGAAAATCAAATTAAAATAATGTTGAGTTACCGGTATTGAAAACAAATTTTATTACTATCAACTCACGTCAGCGGTTCAACTGCGTGATCGAAGTATTAGTGAATTTCCGTAGGAAAGATGAGCTATTTCAGTGAGACCTAAAGTCTGGAGTAGTAATTGAGCACCGATCATGATCCCCAGGACACGTTTTGGGGTGTATTTGAAAATTATATGTAGGCTATATATGTGTGTTCGCACTTTAACGGCCGCATTTTATGTACGATTTTATTCAAATTTGGTGCACACGTTGGTCGTCTAAGTCGCTTGGACGAGTTCGTCGGCCATACAAATCCAACAACCCAGAAGCACGTTTTTTGATCGAAAGTAACTGTTTTATGAGAGTTTTCGTTCCAAAATAAAACGTTTTTGGTGTTTCATCTAAACAAATAATTCGACCACGCAGCTGAACCAGTTGAACCACTGACGTGAGTTGAGCGAATTTCGAAATTAAGTTTATAGGCCTATGTTTTAGGGTTTCAATCAACAATTTAGGAAATAGGTCTATTCACGACGGTGCTGAATAGCTGCAAAATGCTTTCCGCATATTTGGAGTTCTTCAATACACAAAGCATTGCGTGCTTCGCACGCCAACCCCCGTGTTGGGAGTACCTTCAATACACAATGCATTGCGTGCTTCGCACGCCAACTCCACGGTAAAATCCACCATATGGCTTTGAACCGGGTACTTTTATGGTATTTCACGTTTTGAACGATTTTGGGGGAACCAAGCGAGCTATAAGATCGCATAAAAACAAAATGTACAGAATAACGTCCTACATTTATATTTGTATAAAGAAACCTAAAAATATTTATTCTCGTAGGAAAAATCTAAAAAAATAGTTACTTCCGGTCGAAAAACGCGCTTCCGGTTGTTGGATTTTTTGCCTAACGAACTCGTCTGACCGACGTAGACATCCAACATGTGTAGGCTTACCAAAATTTAAACCAGATCGGACTTAAAATGCGGCCGCTAGAGTGCGAACATATATATATATATACATATATGATTTTCAATGATATAACAAAACATGTTCTGGGGACAATATTCGGTGCTCATTTGCTACTCCCTACCTTGGGTCTTACCACAAGGGCCACGGCATAGCTTGTTTTTCCTATGAAAATTCGCTAATAAATGTTTGATTTTATTCTGCAAATTCCATTTTGTTTTTACACGACCAAGCTTGCTTGGTTCCCCCGAAATCAATCAAAACGATTTTTTAAACGAACATTTTCAGATTTGATGTTCGATGTGTCATTACAGCCTATTTGGAATTAAGTCATGATAAATTAGGCCTAAGAAAAACTGTTTCACTATCTCCAGTAGTCTACTTATCCCAGTCTATAATTAGAATCTGTTATATTCTTTTAATCGCACACTTCACTAAAAATCTTAGTCTAGACTATTTATAATACGTGTTTGAAATCTTGACGGATCTGAGTTTCGGTGTTTCATTGCGATAACTAATGACTGGGATTAACTCCTTTAGAGTTCGGGCTTTAGACCGGAATTTACATGTGTTTATTTCATGCATTTAAAAGTTTCTTTCGTGTATTTTTTAGGTAGTAATTATGTATACACAGGGCCGGATTTAGCATGGGGCAAAGTGGGCCCGTGCCCACAGCGGCAAATTTTTAGGAGCGGCAAAACGGCAAAAAAAAACTGGAATTTGGGAAATAATATTACAATACTATGTTTTAGAACAAAACTAAAACTCCATTCCAGTTTTACAAGAGGATGCGTATGAGCGTCTGACATAGATGTAGTAATGAATGAGCTAATGCCAAGTTATTCGTTTGACTCAAACTAAATGTACGCCTGTGCAGATCGAGGACTTCAGCTGTGCGCACGACCAGGCACCTACTACACGTGCATAAAACATAGAGTGGATGTTGGTCGGGTTGCGTTATTGAGCCCGGTGAGTCACCTAATGTTTGTAGAAAAGACGCCCCTCTCCATCCCCCGTCCAGTACGGGTAACTGGTTCCCGCGCGCACAGCTAAAGTCCTCGATCTGTACACTGACGTGTTTGTGAGTGTGTATGAGAGAGAGATGCTGCCCCTGCTTCGTGCATCCTTGGCGGCGGCGGCGGCGAATCAATAAACTTCGTGCCTTCGGCTAACACCGAGAAAGTCGAGAAATCACAGTTGTCTGTTTTGTCATTCGTTCAGTTCAGTCTTATTGTTGTTTGTGTTTCACTATCACCATTTTGTCACTGTTCTTGTGCTGCAGCACAACTCTTTAGTGCGATTCGTTCAGAGTAAAACTGATTTACTGTACTTTTGTTGCTAAAGTTTTAAACGTAGTAGCCTATAACTTAGTAGTGTAGTGTGTTTTAAAGAAAAGTGTTTTCAAACTCAACATGGATGGACGTAATTGTTTAAACTGTATAATGTATAATAAACTTGAAATACGTGATTTGAAATTGATGTGTCTTTTATTATTTTGCAAAACCACTTCTGAATTTCACCTTGTAAAAATTACGTAATAACGGAATTAAATTTGTAAAAGTAAAATTAGATTTAGCCCCCTCACCTCTTGTTGGTGTAATCATGCAGAAATATTAATAAAAATTGAGTATAATATTTCTCTAAAGATGAAACATTTATTTGTTTGTAATTCGAACTACACATATTATATTTTGTTTTAATAATGCTTTATAAAATCTCATTAACTCATTAGTAATATAAAAAAATGTTTTACTACTAATTAAATCAACCTGAGCAAATTAGGAGAAAGAAAATAGTAGGCCTATTAACACCTTTTTGTAATGAGTAAAACATATGCAAATTCAATGTAAACTAGAGACAATTTTGGTTTTGGTATAGAGTGCTTTAAACCCTATTGAGCAGTAAAAGTTCTAGGCTTTGGTCTAACACTACTCAATGACAACGTTACTTTGTATTGAATATTTCACCAACTAAAAATCATCCAATCGCAATAAAACAAAAACCGTTGGAAAGAAAATGATTTAAACTTTAATTTTTGTACTTAAATTTTTTTCTAAACTTATATTTACATATATGTAATCATCGTTTTAAAATTTTAGTTTTCTGTAAAAGTTTTGCCGACTATAATAGAATTGGTACAATTTATCATTACATGTAAACAGGACATTGTAGCGGTTTATTGGAATTGGATTGGATGGTTAGTGCTGGCCGGCATCAATTTCTACGAATCGTAACGATAAATTGGAACGTGTAAACAGTAGCGCCCATTTATAGCTACAATTTGACTCAGTTTGCAAGGGCCGTTCGTCGAAAAGGTTGTGGCACTAGTTCGTTGATTCCGTTTTACGTGTTGTTTTTACCTTGTGTTGTTTTTATTCAAATGATAGCAAGGCAGCTCAAACTCCTCGAGAGTTCTTGACTGAATTTATTGAACTACTAGCTGACCCGTACGACGTTGCCCGTGGTTGTTGGTATTTTCAGTCTTTTTGACGTAATTGTAATTCTTTTTAAGTGTTCGTTGAATACCTGTGCGTATCCTACTGTGGTCATGAAAAAAGTCTACGCTATTTAGGAAAGCACTGAAAATTGTATTCCTGTAAACTACTATCTAACATGAAAAAGCTTTAAATATATCGTTTTAATTTTTAGTTTTTACTAAGTTTGACTTTCACTTAATTTCATTGACAATGTTGCGAGCACCTACGGCCTTAGAGGAAGCTACGTACCAAATTTCATTCCAATTCGTTCTTATAGGGATTTTTAGTAACTATGATCCCCCTCCCCAAACCACCCTAAATTAGGGTTTAAATTAGCTGGGGGTCGTAGAAAAGATATTTGAATCACTTTGTAACATCCACGTTAATTTAGGATGTAACAAACTGGTTCAAATAGAGTTTTTAATTTTAAATGTATAGAGGCCTAATTAGTATAAGATGTATATTGTTTAGTATTTAAATATACAATATACAGTATATATCAAAATAAAGCTACGAATGTGATATTTTAATGGCATTTATTTTAATTCAGATGGTTTGTTTAGTTTTCAATAAAATATGTTTAAACTCGTGTATGATTATGGTTATACATGGTGTCAAATAATTTGTTTGTTATTATTATTATTGATAGCGAAAATATGTTTTGAAAAGTATTAAAAACTTCATAGTTATGATATATTTTATATAAACAATATTTTAAGCAGCATATCTCTAAGTAGGCCTATATAGATATTTAATAACCAATGTTTGAGTTCAATTATAATTCTGTAAGCATTTTTATTTGTGTTTGTTTATAGTTTTTCAATCTAACCTTAAAAAGCTGTTAGTTTTGAAGAGTATTAAAGTGATTATAAATTTGCTAAGTAATGTTGCTATGGTGATACATGTATACAAACATAAGCTTTTTATACGAACAGCTGTTTTTGTGAGCTATGGTTTTGAGTTCATACAGTAAATGCTGTTCAGTTTCTTCCAAATTTGAAACTTTTTCGGGAAACTTTTCAAACTTTTCTTTACGTATAAGCCTTCTATGAACTACTACAAACATTTTAAGACCAAAAATAGCCAAATCGGTCCAGCCGTTCTCGAGTTTTAGCGAGACTAACGAACAGCAATTCATTTTTACTTTCTCCCCCTATACCATAGTATATGGAGAAAGTATTGTATTCGTCAAAATTTTCGAGTTTGAGTTTTTGGTGGAAATATCCGTTTTGGGTCTCCCTGAACCTAAAAAAGTGGTTTTCGGAGTGATGTCTGTGTGTGTGTCTGTATGTGTGTCTGTGTGTCTGTGTGTCTGTGTGGATGTTATCAGACCTAGAGCCTAAACCAGTCGTCCGATTTTGATGAAATTTGGTATGGAGGTACTAATCCACGGTGTCTCCAGGCGTTTTTTCATTTTTGTGAATTTTTTATTTTTAAGGGTAATTTTCCCATAAAAACCATTAAAATAACGGAAAAATCAACTTTTCTCAAAAACGGCTCTAACGATTTTGATTAAAATTTTATAGTTTATTAGGAACCTATAGTACTATGACCTTTAAAATTTTAATCAAAATCGTTCGAGCCGTTTTTGAGAAAAGTTGGGTTTTCCGTTATTTTAATGGTTTTTATGGGAAAACAACTTTAATACAAAATCACCTCTCCTACCCCACCCTACAAGTCATTGTGACGTTTAATAATTTAAATATGTTTGTGAGAAAGTATGTGCCAGTTCCTGGTACCGTTTATTATATATAGAGATATCGGAGTTTTACCTGCTTGTGGCTCGTTCAAAAATACAAGGAGTTTGATCCGTTGGCAGACAGAAACACTGTTGTTAAAAAAAATAATGCATTGAGTACGGTTTATAAGAAAGAACTATCAAAAGTTAAATATTCGTCAATGAAGATTGGACAACGATTTATTGTAACGATAAATTGTTACGATTTATCCTAGCGTGTAAACTAGGCTTAAAGCTCAATGGTGCTCGACCGGGATATTTTGACAATAATATAGAAATACCTTTGGATTCGTCAAGATTTTAACTTTCTAAAACTGCCACCCAATCAAAAATCACTTGCATAGCTCCAAAGATATGGAACCTGCCAAGATATGTCTGTAAACCTTTGCAATTGGACAGATTTCAACCAATAAAACAGCACATTTTCCGTTCGAGATATCTCTTATAATTCGAATTATTTCAATAGACTTTTTTGTATCTATTTATAGGCCAAAGTCCAATCTTTCGTTTGGTGTAAAGCAAACTATATTTACTCTAACGGTTTTGTTCGTACAGTTCTGAGAAATACTGACAAATGGGAAATCCAAAATTCGAATTCTCACGCTCCCAAAGTAGCAATTCCAACGGTTTTTCACACAGAACGTCGTATTTGATTGGTCCGTGAGAAGTTAAATTCGTTTGATCTAATTTTGTGATTCAAGTAAAACAAAGTCAAATACTTTTATGAAATAATAATTTACAAGTATACAGTTCAATTCTTTTATTTATTCTCTACACTTTCTTATAATAATATTTCATATTTGGGCAAGGAATATATTCCTAAATTACTATTCATACTAGGCCTAGTTTTGTTGGGAGTCTTTAAACTGGTGTTTTCAAAATAAGAAATTTTAAATTGATAAATATTTTTATACAGTTCTATTCAGGACTAAATAACGAAATTTTTTATATTTACGAAAAAATTACAAAAAATTTTTACTACTTTTTATGTAGGCCTAAAGTTGAACTTTTTCCTTTCGTTACTAAATATTTTTGTTTCTTGAACTAATAACTTTGTAAATTTTACGTCAATAATTTTTTTACTGGCTTATATAAATTCTTTGAACCTTTCTCTACAAAAATGCTACTGAACACTTTTGGATTGGTTTATAATAATTACTATATTTGGCAATTTTTTTGAAAATATGCTTGCACACGCACCGAAATGGCTTGACTTAGGAAAAACGTTAGCATTATCACTTCTAGTGTTAATTGTGGGGAGGGCGGCAATTTTGGGGGGCCCATAGGCGCAAAATTTGTAGATCCGGCCCTGTATACAGAATGTCCCTGAACCCTAAGGTCCCCTTTTGTGGATTTGTTTCTAGGATCCAGAGAAAAATATTTCATAATATAAACATGGGACTATGGTACTTACTATTTCGTCTGTCTGTCTTTATGTGTTTTTTACAAACTAATTCATATCTAGAGAGCGGTTTGACCGATTGAGTTCAAATTTGACATGAAGCTATACCTAACAATGATCTGTTTAAGGTGTGGATACCCTGACCGCCATATTGAATCTGATTCCCATAAGAAAAATGCTACAAAACAAGTATTTTTTTCAATTAATTCGTGGAATAAATTTAAACATTTGGTTTCATTTTGAAGTACTGTCACATGCGGTTGTTGATTGCTGAATACATTTTCAAAAAACGTTTTATTGTTTTCATTAGCATATAATAGTCTATAAATAGTAAAAAATAGTAAACTTTATAAATGTTTTACTCAGTTGCAAAAAGAGATATTGCAAAAAAAAAAACCTTAGCAACCAACACCCACAATCTATTTTATTTTAAGAAAAAAATACAGTTTTCGTTTTTTTGCCGAAAATAACAGAAAATTATGCTTAAAAGTTAAGGTATGGTTAGGTTATTTTAACATTGAAATTGGTAGCCAACTTCGCCGTTTTGAATTTAGGGACCCGAGCCTTAAGAAAAATAAGCGATTATATTCAATCATGTGTTTTAAAATGGCGGCGGTTTGAACATTCCAACCTAAACTACCACAAAACAGTAGATTTAAACAAAAAATGTCAAGACATCTTTTTTGTAACCCTTTCGATTCCCTATCGGTTTGTCTCATTGTCAAAACAATCGGATGAAGGTTAATAGTTAAGTTATGTGTAATAATTATTGTTCAACCCGGCATCCTATACCAACACAGTAAACACAACAATAATGTATGTGCTGTAAGGATTGGGGTAAACAACTTAACCCAAACACTTTAAAATAAAATAAATTAAAAACAATTCAACACAATAGAAAAAGTAGATCGAAATAAATTAAAATGTTAAGAACAAACGAAACTCTGATCGTAAGCAAAGAGGAAGTCAGACAGGAAACCGGGAGTCAGGTTTCTAAAATTAGAACGATCTGTGGAACCTGTCGATGATGCATCCACAAATTAATACAGGCATAAAAAACCGCAAAATACGGGCAAATTGAGCAGCCAATCAAATGGTCTAAATTCAAAAATTAACCAATCACATAAGAAGTAATACCCGCTTCCAAAAAGAGAGGTGGGAGAGGAAGAAAATTAATAAAGAGTCTTGGTGGGCATTTGAAAGGAACAACATCGTGTTAAAAGGAGTTTGGATAAAATCAACGCCATTTTAAACATTAAACATAAAATTAAAGCAGTAGTGAAAGGTGATTGTGAAGCCGAGAGTTCGAAAGTGTATTCAGTGTGTGGGAGTAAAAGAAATTAATAAATTTATGTAAAGTGTTTCGTGTGGGAGTAAAAGAAATTAATAAATTTATGTAAAGTGTTTCGTGTGGGAGTAAAGGAAATTAATAAATTTATGTAAAGTGTTTGTGCGGGGTAGAAAGGAAGGAGAGAGAATGTAAGTAGAATAAAATTGTTTAAATAATTGTAAGACAGATTTCGAGGTAAAGAATATAGAGGCAAGACCATATACTAAACATTAATCTAATTAATTGAAAGATTTTCATATTTAATAATTCTAAATAACATAATACATGCAGGGGTGAGATCATTAGAATTAGCTGTAAATAGGGTTCATTTAGGAACACCTGAAAAGCAATTGGGGTTGATCTTGTGCATGTAAATAAAGGCTTGAAATCATTAATTTTGAAAGAGTTAAGTTCGAGGCGTATATAAATGAAAATTAGTGCTTAGATTTGAAGAGTAAAATTAGTATTAGTTAATCTAGATACAAAGGGGTAATTTCAGGTGTAAAAGAGTTTATAGAAAGTTAGTCGACTAAGTAGAATTTGTTTATTTGATTTCATGTATTAGAAAAGTTTAAAGAATATTTTTTATCAAGTTAAATAATAATTGTCTAATTGAATTAAATTCAGAGTCTGTAAATTAAGGAATTTTAGAAATCTAGTAAAACTCAATTTTAACTTTTGAACAATGTGTCTCTGTGATTATTAAAACCTAATGCTTTGGAGTACCTCTAGAGCCTAGCGATATTTTGATTCCTGACGGGAATCTGGTGGACGCCCCCAGACTGTTGAACTATTAAAAGGTAAAGTTCATTCCAGAATTAAATATGCATGACGTTTAAGACAAGAAAACGTCACACAATTAGAATTTAACCTCACTAAACAAAATAATCTTACATGATAGAGTCGCCCATTTACAAAATCTTACAGTGCGTATGCTGTTATTATCTTTAACTTAACTCCTTCATGGAATTGTTTCGACAGTTACATCAGCCGATAAGAAATTAAAAGTGCTCCAAAAAAAAGAATCTTCAAATTTTTGTTAAAATGTACGGTTTTTGGATAGTTCAGGTATGAAATTTTCAAACAGGCGCCATTTTGAAACGCATGATTGAATATAATCGCTTATTTTTCTTAAAATAGATCATTGTTAGGTATAACGTCGTATTAAGTTTGAACTCAATCGGTCAAACCGGTCTCTAGATATAATTTTGTTTGTAAAAAACGTAAATGTGTACGGTTGTGGGACCCCATTAGGAACGAAAATATTATAATAAAGGAGTAGAATTAATAATTATAACATCAAAGCTAAGATGGTAAACACAGTTAAACGTCCATTCATTGTAAATACATTCAATATACATAAAATGTTGGTTCATCATTCTAGGCCTAACCTAAAATTATTGTGTGTATGTTTAATTCATTTCACCTGTCTTAACGGGAACATACATAGCTTACAATAATTTTAGGTTAGGCCTAGACTTGAAATTACTTTCTTGGCCTAACCTAAAATTATTGCATGTATGTTGCCGTTAAGGCAGGTAAAATAAATTAAATATACACACAATAACTTTAGGTTACTCCTAGACTGATAAACCAACATTTTATGTTTACTGAATGTATTTCGACGCTTGACAATAATAGCTGAACTACGCCGGACGGAACCGATCGTCTCTTAATTTAAATTGATGAACCAAAACACATGTTTCTTGAATGTATTTACATCCATTGCCATAGCATAGCAACAAATTAGATAACGCTTTTTTTATTCGTATGTTATATTTGTCATTGCCATAGCAACTAATTAATAACACATTTTTTCGTTACGCATTGCATTTTCTATTTGTTAACTACGACCGGAACCCGCTTAACTTCGTTCCAAACAGACAGACGAAAAAGTAAGCACCGTAGATATTGTGAAATACAGTAGCCTATGTTTGTCTTGATCCCAGGAAGAAATCCACAAAAAGGAACCAGAAAGTTCGGGGACACTCTGTATGGTTAAAAAGTGTTTATTAAAGGTTTTAATGGGTTTCGTGTAAAAAATATGATGATTTAATTTTGAAACGTTGGATAGTTCTTTCAATATAACATTAATTTAAAATGTGTACTTCCTAAGTAGCAAGTTATGATCCTCAACCTGAGTAGTCCCTTCAAATTAGTATAGTACGATTTTTTTAACCGTGCCCTCGGCCAAATTGTACTAACCTGAATGATAACGTTAGAAATCGCTTTGTCTACTCTAGTTTTCTCCACGAAAACTGAGCCGAGCGGCGTGAAACAGTGAAAACCGAGCTTCAATAACACTGACATTTAATACACTTAGCAGCGATGTAAAATTATAAAAATTTCACGGATACGCAGATAAGAACCATACGATTCGTATGATGTAAAAGAAAATCCATTACAAAACCTATTTCATATTTTAAAAATCAATATTACAACAATGTACTTTAATAATGACATGAAATTTTCACACCGCTGGAAAGTTTTTTGTTTGTTGGTCAGAGACAAAGTGTTCGCGAGAAAGTTTTAGATTAAGGTTCAAATTAAATATTTTATTTGAAACATTTTTTCGTTTGACTTACGGTTTGTCGAACAAGAGACAAGTAGTCTATGACTCATTCAAGTAGTTTTTATTTCAATAATTTTATTCGAATAATTATTCAATCATTTTTGTTTATTCGAAGTTTGTGGAACTGCCTTTACAATTACTCCCCTCTACACCGCTAGCCCACCGAGCGCTAGAAGAGCCGAGGGCACGGTTAAAAAAATCGTACTGTAAAAAAGCGCTGTTTTGTGGAAAATTTTCTTACAGTTGAGACCTGTAAAAGTGAAGGGTTGTATAAGATTTTGAGTTCAAGTATTATGTATTTATGTATGTAACGATTTACAAATATATAAACATAAACAATCGCTTTTTATAATTTTAAAAATGGCGGCAATTAAAAATGTTTAACATTATATATATTTAAAACTGTTAACTTTACAACAAACGTACAAGAGACAAAATATTTTTCTTCTTTTTTTTTGACGACAGATACGTGGGCCTGGATCTAGAGAGGCATTATAGTTCCTATTCTTGAACGTTACGTTACAAGCCAGTAAGTAGGGTTGTCTGTGCAAGCATTATAGTCCAGTCAACGAAAGGTTTTAGAGGAAAATGGAAGTAACACAATTTTTGACTTTTCGACGTTTTTTGGATTAGTTAGGCGGTCAACATACTAAAAGTCCCCACTCCTAGCAGGTGAGCGTGTTGCAGGGGAGCACATAGAAGGTCCCTTTCTTTGTATTTTCACTTGTATCCCAAAAACTATGCGTCTTAGCGATAACACCATTCATACAAAATTAAAGCTAAAAAAATGTGTTACAAGATTCAATCTATTCATTTTTTCAACACCTCGCATAGTTTTCCAGATATCCACGCTCAAAATTCGCTTATTTTTGCATATAATTTTGAAGCTTTGCTAAATATTTATCAGCATTTTAATTGCCATCCATGAAAATGGGGCCTATAACTTGGCGTCCAACAATACACATCCAAACATTAACTTTCAATATTGGGTATGAATTTCTTCATACCCAGTGCGGTATTTCATCAGACCAGTATCGTTGTGTAGCATATCGTTTGAAAGCTTATTTAATTCTGAATCCAAAAATAATAATTATTATTATTATATAAACGGTACCAGATAACTGCCACATACTTTCTCCCAGTTGAAACTGTATACCTTCCCAAGAGTAGCATAGGAGGTGGTTATTTAGAATTGCAAAAGTAGGAAAATGTTACCATGGAAAATATTAGTTGCATGTAACACACATTCTTATTATATTATTATTATTTAAACTATTCTTTCGATTTCGAACAAATTTGCACCAAACATGTCAATTAGGCCTGTAAAGATGCACGAAAAAGGTTTTGAAAATTTTTGAAAAACCTCTTTTTGGTCAAAAACCCCCCAAAATCAGTTATTATTATTATTACCTAAAACGAGAATTTTTAGAAAGATGAGTTTTTTTTGCATATGGTAGGGTATATTAAGGGCTACAAATAAGCAAAATTTTATCAAAATCGTTACAGCCGTTTTTGAAAAATTATGATTTTTATAGTTTTTTGGTCATTTTTGGGGGGTAAAACCCCTTAAAAATGAAAAATTTGAAAAAATTAAAAAAACACTTGGAGATATTCCAGAACTAGGCTACACTTACATACCAAATTTCATCAAAATCGGACCATTGGTATTGTCTCCAGCTCTGTATACATCCTAAGAGACACACGGACAGACATCGCCAAAAAAACACTTTTTTGATGTTGAGGGAGCAGCAAAACAAATAATTTCACTAAACATTTTTGGGGGTTCAGGGAGCCACCAAAACAGATAATTCCACTAAAAATTCAAATTCGGAAATTTGGACGAAAACAATACTTTCTCCATATACTACGTATAGGGCGGAGAAAGTAAAAAGAAAATAGTACAGCAAAATGGGGCGAAATCGGAAAACTCGATTTCGTCGGTTTTTTACCGCCATTTTTGATTGGTTAACGATTTGGATGTGCAAATTTCACCGTTGGGTTTCTCTTGAAATTCTACATCGAAGTGATGTATCATATGACCACCTTCCCATTAAAAAAAAAAAAAAAAAAAACAAAGTTACATTCGATATGGCGGGTATATTTTTTGAAATCATAATAAAATAGTGTTTTTAAATTGAATAGGTTCCTGAAAGAACATAGTTGATGTGTGCAACAATTGTTAGATTGTTAAGTGGTGGCCGGACTTTTGTATCACTCTATAAAAGATTCCGTCATCTGAACGAGTCGTTGCCGTAGAGATGGGCAATGTCGTTGTTTTCCGATAACAGTGTTATAACGTATAACAGTATAGCGATAACAGGTTGCGGCATCCTGTTATTTTAATAACAGTGTTATTGACTGGAATGTCATTGTTGAGCAAGTGTAGATGCTATGAACATACTAGACCAATGACTTAAGACATCCAACATCGGATAACTTCGCATGTTTCTGATTTTTTGGTATGTTATTAGGGTACCTACCAGTAGTGTAAAACCAAGTTTGCAGCTTCGAAAGACTTGTGCTTACTTCGTGGGGCTCGAAAAACCTCGAAAATTTCCCACTGATTTCAGTTTTTGGCCCGAAACTCCTAAAAGGGTGCTTCCTACGGAAAAGTCACTCTTTCCTTTTTTGAAGCTGTGAAAATTTTCTACAATTTGAGCCGAACCCCAATTCTTTAGGTGCAATAAATCCCAAAATACAGGACCTCAAAAATTGTAGTTTTTTTTCAAAAAGTGCAAAATTTCAGTTTTTGTTGTCTGTCGGGATAAATATTGTCTGTAATACTCATTCTACGAGAAAATTTATTAGATATGAAGTTGTAGAGAAAATATTTAGCTTTCGTTTAAGCCCAGAACGAAGCCTGTAGGCCAAATAGGTATCTCGTTATCTTAGAAAAACAAAAATGGGTTAAATCGGGGGAGGGAGAGATCGGAGCATGAGTGAATACAACATTTAATTGCCATGGTTATTCATAGTTATTACACATATTATTAGTAAAAAAAAAAGTATGTACGTACTCATCCAATATATAAATAAACTAACGTAATAATAATAATAATAAATAACTAATTAAAACAAACTAAAATAAATGACGTTGGCCTTACCTATCTTTGGCAAGTCGTTGAACTTCATCTTGATGAAAACCGGAATCTTTTGGAAGGCCCAGGTTGTTCCTCGTGTAGTGCTGATTCTTGGGATGAGAAGGAGATAGGTAGGCCTATGGGGCTGTCTAGGTCTTCCTCGTCGCCAGTGTCGTCGATTTCAACGGGGACGACGTTCATACAAGTCTTGCCTCGACAGAACTTGCACAAAGCAGAGCACTTCAGCCTTGCTTGTTGACACGAACACGTTCTTCCCGCGCATCCATTGCGGCATTTACCAGACAGGAATTTAAGGAGAGTTTGTGGGGCAGGGTCTGCAGTGTTTGATAAGGGAAAAAGCCCGTGTTTGCTCCTACTCCAGCCACAGTTGGATGGGTCCCTATCTACCCCCAACCACTTTTGCACCTGGGTGGTACGTGCGATAGCTGTGTTGAGCAGCTGCTTCTTTGGTTGGGGGCAAACGAGCCAGATGGACCTTTGCGTTGGCAACACTTCTTACGAATAAATCATATCGGAGGGTGTGGAGATCATCTTCAGAATTTCCTCTATAAAGGGCCTCCAGGCACTTTCTCCCAGCTGACTCTATTTCTTCGTGGGTGGCATCAGGCTGCAGGATTTTCTTGGCCTCTTCCACAAGATGTTTATTTTTCTGGAAGACAGCTATCATTTTCATTTTGCCTTGCCAGAAAAGGGCAGAGGTGGTGTCACAGCCGGAGGAACATTTCAAATCCAGGGCAGACTGGCAAGTCACCTCGACTGAAACTCGCAGATGTGAACTGTTTTCAACCAGCCTTACCCCTGCAACTTTTATGGAAGAACACGCTGTCAATGTTTGAGCCCAATCCATTTAAGAGAACCAGTAGATCAACATCTTCTCCAACGATGACGACCATTTCATATGATGTTCTCTTATCCAGGGCTGTCTGCACAATTAAGCAGTCAGCATCCTCTGCTGCTTGTTTGGTGGTAATCCCCTGGTTTTCCATTCCGTTGCGGAGGAACTCGATCAGGCGCCGCTTGTTTTTTTCGTTGGAGAGGAGTTTCTCTTGAGGTACTTTGATGAGTGTAGACTCCTCGAAAATGATATCGCAACAAGAAGAGGATACATATCGACGCAATCTTTTAGCAGCTTTGATGCTGTGTCTAGCCATATCCTCTGGATACCCATCGAAAACAACTGCCACATTCCTTCCATAGTGGTTAAATGTGTAGCTAATGTAGTTTGCTACAATTGAACTGCTTGAGTCATCGCGGTGCCACACGACTTTGTGAAGCAAGTAGTCTCCGGTGGTAGGATACTGGGTGGTGTCAAATATATGAGAGCGAATGTCTTGCAGGACTATCTGTGCTGCAGCCTTCACCACTCTCAGCGGCTCTTCTGCAGGGTTTTTCTTTCTTTCTTCGTACCAATTATTGTAAAGAATTTTTTGCTCAGTGTCAACAAAAGTTATGATTGTGCTGCGGCCTTGACCAATCTTAGAAAACATGATCTTTTCACCATATCGCCTTTTCAGGTGAAGTTCAACACTTTTGCGATCAGGCTTGTAATCACCGGTGAAGTGATCTGTGATGAGATCACTCATTGAAAACTGACATTCCTCTCGATTTTCGGCCAAATATTCGTAGATGCGCTCCATACCCTCAGCAAGGTAAGTTGTTTCAGGACGCCCTCTCTTACCTCCACCTGAACGCCGCTTGTTGTTATACAACTTCTCGTAGCACTTTAGGTGGTATCTGCCTTCCGCAGCAACCAGATCACTTATACATGAAAGACGCTGTATAATCTTTTGTCCCCATTCACCCGCATTTGCAGCTATTTCTAAAATCGAATCCTTGAAACTCAGTGTCTCTACTTGGCGCACAACATTCCGCCGTGAAAGGGACAATTTCTGCTGGGCCTTTAAAAACTCCTCAGTTATTTTTTCAGGACAGAGAAAGCAAATATCCCCGATTAAATGAGGTCTGGAGCCTGAGGCTGAGCAGCCTCGATCCCACCGTGCCTACTCAGTTCCTACTCGAAGCTGTAGGAACTGTATCCCCCCCACGATGGACAGATGCTGCAATATTACTTTTAACGGTGTATCTCCTTCTACATGCGTCATGTAAGGTAACTTCATTCAAAGTACTCAAAAAAACTTTGTTCTCGACAAGCCCACGTTTCTCACTCACTTCAATAAGCGTCTGAATACCGCGTTTTTTTACAACTACCACTGACCCTTCACTAAGTGTTTCGCGACAAATGAAACAGTTTCTCTGCGGAGCCGACATTTCGGCAAACACACTTCGAACAATTTCACGAGAAATGCGAATGTTTCATTCGTACACGACAACAAGAAAACTAAACTGAGACGATAACGATAAGGGCGACCCGAAGTCTGTTAAGGTAGGGGAAGAGGGACATCTGCCGAACCCTTAAGCCGCGTTTACACCAAATGTTGGCAACAAAATGTATTGCCAACATGTTGCCAACATGTTGACAACAAGTTGACAACATGTTGGTAACAAGTTGGCAACAAGTTGACAACATGTTGGCAACAAAATAATTCGCGTCAATAATTTGAACACGTGAGAATAAACTTAATTCAATGTATAAATCCGTTTTATTTTCGTAACAAATGCTCAATTCCAATGTAAAAAACTTTAAATGTTGAATAAAATAATTACATTCTCATAAGCAAAACTACTTGAAAAATATTTTGTTTCAATTAAACAAGTAAGTTTATTAAAACAATATACAGTATATACCTATGCATTTATATATAGGCCTAGGCCTATGTATACTTTAATAGATTTTGTATAGTTTGTTAAATTATTACTAATACATGTACATTAGAAAATGTACATACAAAATTTTATCCTACTTATTGATATTTATTTTTTATAATGTACGTTTAACCAAAAACATTTTTTAAACAAAAATATTATAACTTTTTTAGATTTTAAAAAACTGTGGCATAAGAGACGTGTTGTAGTTAAAATAAAGTCGTAGTACCGGTACTTAATGGTTAAATATTGAATATTAAATTAACTCCAAGCATAGTTTTTAAATTTTTGTGTTTGTACGTAGCAATTTTCGAGTTCCATAGAACCTCTCTTTCCCTATACATTTCGATTAGTGCAGATATGTTTGCACGCGACCATTCGACACCTTCACTTTCCATTGTAAACTTTCAACTAAACCTGACAAAAACACACGTTAAAATGGGTTTGGCCTTGACTACAACTGGAGTGATGACGCGCTGTCTGGCACGCGAAGGCAGAGTGGGGAAAGTTGTCAACTTGCTGCCAACAAGTTGCATGTCTTTAGCGTCCGTCAACATGTTGGCAACATTTTGTTGCCAACTTTCTTTGATCTTTACCGACAACTGACGGGAAACGATATTTTTGTTGTCAACATGTTGGCAACATCCAAAAGTTGTCAACATTTTCTTAAAACTGCCAACAAGTTGATGCAACTTGTTGGCAACATGTTGACAACTCCGGTGTAAACGCGGCTTTAACCTGGCTCAGGCAGGCGTTATCTTATCACACAAAAAAGGGTAAAACTATTCGTTTCGCCTTCGTCAAAGATCCCATTTTCACAGGTTTTAGTACCTTACCCATACCAAAGAAAGGTAGAGCCAACGTTATTTTATTTTAGTTAGTTATTAATAATTATTGTTATTCAATGACGCGTCAAAGATAGGTAAGGCCA
>JAGFPH010000085.1:741316-762009 GCA_018207615.1 Philaenus spumarius
TCTTGTCCACGTATACGCGCAAAGTTATTAAGGGCAAACTCAAAGTACAAATTTTAAAAAACGATTGCGCGTGTGCGGCGTGGCAGTACGTACGTGAGTAACATATAATACAACAGCTGATTGCACTCATCATCTGTAATACTTAAACAAACCCAGTGTAGATTATACTTTGGGGTTATGTTTACAACTTCAATCATTATAATTTCTTACAAAGTTGATAGAACTAATGTATGCTACTATACAATACGTTGTAATATGTGCTTAGAGGTTTTAAACTGTATTTAAATAGGTACAGCCTTTTATCATCAAAATATCCGTTTATACACATTTAAAGAAGAAATACCCATTCGTTTAACTTCGGAAACATTCGTACATCTTCGTAATATAAACATAGGCCTATTCCATTATTCATTTTCTTCGCTATAATATTAATATAATAACTTGCCTACAGTTTTATAATCCTTATAATTTTACACATTTACCGAGTTAAAAATCCCCGTCAGCATAGTTAGGTAGGCCTGGATAAAGTCTGTTTTTTTTTATAAATACCTTTTTTTTATAAATGATGTATTTCTGATGTGTATCTAATTAATCCGCTTGCGATTTTTCACGTGGGTTTACTAGGCCTACAGTAGTTACAAATGTTTTGCAGTCTGTAATATTGGGGTAGGCAGTATGCTTAATATTTTTTGAGAAACATTAAAGAGATTTTGATTATGTTTACTTAATTGTAACATTATTTTTAAAGTTTTTAAAGATTTGTTTTGAAATCTTGAAACCCGTTATAATATGAATCATGATCTTCCAACTAGTTCTTCAATAATAGTATTTACACCTATATTTTTCTCCTTTGTGTACATGGTCGGACCCATAACATTTTTTTTTTCGTTTGTTCCTATTTTTCTTTAGGAGCGCCATGGTCAGTTAAGGGTCTGCTCCAGTAAACGAGAAAGCAACAGGAAACTCACTTCCGATATCACTGTATCCCTATCTAACCAGTGCAATTTCTTGCATCTGAACGCTTTGACATTGCCTCATTTCATACCATTTTATAAGTCTATCTTTTGTAATTGAGTGTTGAAAAAAAAACTGAATATTCTTTATAAAATTTCAGATCCTACTTGCAAATTATTTTTCATTATTAATTTTGTATTGTGTTAGGAAAAAAATTCAAAACTTTGTACTTGCTAAATGTCAGTTACTTGACAAATGAAAAAATTTAAAAAAATATAAATTGCAAGAAGGATGCGTATTGTGACTGTGCTTAAAATGAGACCTCGCAAACAATTTTATGATAAAAAGTAAACGAAATAAATGGTTTGAAATTTAACATTGCTCTTATGGGATAAAAATCCATTTTATTTTTACTGGAGCAGACCCTTAAGCACTTGATGCAGCAACATAAGTTAACCTGTATCCATTATAGCATCTGAACTGATCGAATGAACCGAAACATAACCCCAACATATATCTAGTTAATAAACCAGCTGATCAAATAAAATTGGACAGGTGTAATACGTTTTCTTTAACAAAACTTTGTCAAATATTCGATCAAAGACCTTTGAAAAGTTTGACCAAATATTTGACAAATATCTTTGATAGTGTAATATGCCCACATTCAGCTCTTGTCATTTCTGGTCGTGGTAGAATGCGTTTATCTCTGAAGGTATTCGTGATGAAGTAACGCCCATTAAATCCAAGTTTTGAGCAACATCTGCTCGTAATATGTCAATTGTACGTGACTCTATCAAACACCGAGTGACAAATTCAGATTAAATTTTACACACATGACGCTATCTTGAATGTCGGGCAGAATGTCATGCGCAATACACCGCTATCGGACTTTATATGTGCCTTATCGAAGTTGGGTGTGCTTTGTTCCTGGGTTTTTATAAAGGAACTGAACACGCGTTTTTTCCTTTGTTTCTCTGTTTGTTATTAAGGAACTGACCTCTCTGGGTTTGTTTTTCTCTTCGCAGTTTGAAAGAAGCGCTCAAGTTTGAGGTAATAATTTACAAATAATTTCAGAGACAATTTAGGCCTACAAAAAGCACCATTTAATTTATTTCAGCTGCAGTAATCGGTGCAGTAATCAGCTGTTTACTCCTATAAACGGGCATGTAGGCTATTCCTCAGTAGCATTTCCATTTTGTAGGTGATGTCATCTATACTAAAATTATAAAGAAGTAAAGTTTTTTTTTGTATGTAGGGTAATCTCTCGAACTACTGAACCGATTGAAAAAATAGTTTTACTAATAAAAAGCTACACTATCCCTGAGTAACACAGGCTATAATCCGTTTTTTAGAAACATTTTTATTTTAATATTTGTAAATTTAGTCGGAAAAATTCTAAGGTTAGGCCTAGACTGATGAATTTCTTGATGTATTTACATTTATTACCACAGCAATCAATTGAATAAACTAACAGGTGAAACAAATGTTTGCTCTAATATTTCCATTAACAGCTGATTTTAAACTTTGAAGCAATTATTTGTATTTCTAACTTTTAGGTTAGGTTTTTTAAAGTATAGATCTGAGCCTTGCTTATTCTTTTCACCTTTATTATAACTGCTGTTATAAAATATACGAAATAATTTGATTTGAACATTTAACATTATTTACCGTCTTAGCTTTCGGGTTATTGTTAATAGTACTCCTTTATTATTAAGAAAACATAACATGGTAATGTGTGTAGATTGTTCAAACGGGGTTGGCGTGCGGAGCACGCAGGGGTTTCCCCTAATATTTTATAAATTTAGGCAAAATAACAATTTGTCTACGTAAGGTACATAGCTCAGCTGTGTTGGTACAACAATCAGCTGTTTACTCTAACGTTTCTAAACCTTGCCGCTAATTGCAGGTTTTATACTTTGAAATAATTTACATCTCTAATTTTGGGTTAGTTTTTTGTTTAGGAGTAGGCCTAAGTCATGCTGGCTAATTTTAACACGTATATAACTCGTGTTATGACGGTCATGTCGTATTCATTGTTGTAATATTATCTTCAGTACACTACAACAAAAACAGCTGTTTTCTTTACCTGTTCATGGACAAGTAAATCCTTTTCCCCCCGTACACTACGGAGTGGATTTACCGAGCGCTATCTGATTACGAATAAAAATCATTCGACCACCCAGCTGAACCGCTGACGTGAGTCGAGTGAATTTTCAAAATTGAGTTTATGCGTTTTCGGATTTCAACAAACTATTTGGGAAATTGGTATATTCACGAGGGCGATGAATAGCTGCCTACGTATACGAATTATATTAGTAGAATTTGTTTCCGCCTCACCCTTCCTCCTCGGCTAACGCGCTGCTTCGTTCCGCTTGCAGCGGACAAACTCGTTTCGCGAGGTAAAAAATATCGGGTACTTTTGTACGGTATTTTACGTTTTTATCGATTTTTGGGAACCAGACGGACTCAAAAGGTCGTGTAAAAAACATAATAATAATATCTCCTATATTTGTTTATGTAAAACCACAAAACAGTTTACTTTCAATCTAAATCGGTTGTTGGAGTTTTTTTACTAACGAAGTCCGAGCGACTTTTTTTAAATACAATTTTTAATAACTGCCCAAAACGTATTCTGGGAACCATGATCGGTGCTCACTGACCACTCCCCGACCTTAGGTCTCACCATAAGAGTCGCCACAACATCTCATCTTTCCTATGGAAATTCGCTAAAAAGCAGCACGCCTACTCTTAACCTAAAACTATTGACATAGTTATTTGTAAATGTAGGGTACAAGGTTGAGTTTGTCGCACGAAATTCATTCACTTGATGCTCGAGGGCGGCAAAGTTTATTGTGGGCGACAAATTAAACTCTACACCCGTAATACACACAACGTTTTTCCTACAGCTACATTTAAATTAGCGCTTTATAGTTTGTCCAAACAACAGTGCGCTCTGAACCATAAAATCGAAGTAAAGTAGACCCTCGCTCCTCACGCGAAGACACAATCACACTGCCTACCTGGCGCTGACCTTTCTTCTACGAAACTGCGCTCAGGTAGGCGTGGGGAGCGAGGGTCTATTTTACTTCGATTTTATGGTTCTGAGCGTACGGCTGTTTGGGCAAACTATAGTTCTTTAAAAATATCTGTTTTACAGAGGTTAGTCCTACAACAATCAAAATTTCAAAACGTAGGCCGGCCACACACTGCAACAGTCGAGGCGAGGCATTTTGACTAAAGGCGTCTTAAGCGACAGAGAACATAGGCGCTTACGTAGCACCATACACTGCAAGAGACGAGGCTAGGCGACGCGAGGCGGAAATGCGCCTTTAGTCAAAAAGCGAAGCAGTCAAAAATTACGTTTCGTCGAAAGTCATTTAGTCGGAGCGTTCCGCGCATGCGCGAAGTCACGTGACTTCCACCACTCTGTACTGGACTTTGAAACCGCGCCAAAACTTTGGTGCCTTGACTTGCCTCGCCTTCTGCTGTGTGTGTTCGCTTCGCTTTGCGACAAGGCAAGTCGAGCGACTTGTCTTACGTCGCATTGCCTCGCCTTGACTGCTGCAGTGTGTGGCCGGCCGTAGACTACATCAGCTGGTTTACTTTACGCACAGTGCTCAAAGTAAACAGCTGGCGTGGGAAAAGTACAACTATATAAAACAAAGAGGTATAATTACTTGACGCTAAATACATGAAGTTTAGTTTGTGAGTGTGCACACAATGAACTTTATTTATTCAGCTGTAGAAAAAATAGGCTACACTTAAGTTTAAAGATGTAAGCGTTAGCGGACGATTATGTAGCAACATGAAATCTTCCATAGATAAGCTATGTGTTTTAAATGGGCATGTATTTTTTCTAAAACATTGAGGACATACTCATTAGATTGACAGTAATATATAGGCACAGTTTCCATGTAATTTTATCAGTTCATTTGTAATACAATACAATTATTTATATAGTAAACAGTAGGCCTACATTTAATCGAATTCAGTTTGGTCCGTATTATAGTTATTTGCGGTTAAATCGAGTTATTTACGTTTATTTAGAAAATTTTAAATTTACAACATTGGTTAATCGCTGTCAAAATTCATTAAAACTGAGTAATCTTTAAGAATGTGATACGTGAGGTCATCAGGGTCATTGTCGCTAAGTCGTCGCCTGTCAATCAGTTGTAATCTTCTCGTATAACCCTTCCGTTGCCAAGTTTCAGCATAACCTCAAAATTACACAATCCAATCAGCTGTTTGAAAACCGCCATGTTTTCACTGGTGAAATTCCAAACACAGTTTGGTGATCTAGTAACTCGTCAATCTTTTATTAACTACCGGTGCACTGTTCGCTTCGCTCAACAAACCCCCGCGGCGAAGCAAATGCAAACAGACTATTGTACTCTCTGATATTTTCACGAAAATAACAATTGACAACGGTGACCTAGATCCTGACGCAGTAGGGCCTGAGTTTGCGCGCGATTGACAAGATAATTTGTGTTTAATAGAGAGATTAACCTAACCTAAAACACCTGATGGTTGTTAGATAAAAATTTAACAGATTCTTAAGTTGGTCCCTATGGAAATAAATGTAAGTCATATCAAGAAACGTGCGATGGTTCACTATAGGTCTAACCTAAAATTGTTTTTTAAAATCCAAATCAGCTGTTTATATAGTTTGTCTTTTTTAAATAGACCCCCCATTGGTATCTTGTAAACTTTAAATCAGGCAGCAATCTTTAAATGGGGAACCTTTCCTTTTTTTTGAGATACTAAAAAATATTGTATTTTTCAATATGGCGGTAACTTTTGAATTTCTCATGGTGCACCCTGTATGTTATGATGATTTTTGGATTTTTCAAGTTATTTGAAAGACTTTTTTGTTCTTGGTGTTTTTTTTACCGTTTAACGGTTAGAGGAATATAAGGTTTTAAAAACACCCTAACTGAGCGGAAGATATTTTTGTATGGAAACGTTTTGAACCAATGAAAACGCTCTTAACACTAACAATAGACAAACAAACAACTTTTTAAAATCAACAAATATGGTTTTTGTTCATTTTCTAAACCCAAAACACAAAGGAACTGAGCGACAAAAACTACAAATTTGTCACACATGAAAATTGGTACCGGTCATATATTTTAATTCCTCTGTATAATAGTTTAAAAATATAAATTTTCTAAGTTGGTTGCTTTGGTAATTAATGTAAATGGATTCAACAAATATAATAGGTATTAACGTAACCTAAAAAATCCAGATGGTTGTTAAAAAAATTGAACGGATTCTAAATTTGCTAAGTTGGCTGCTTTGGTAATACAAGTCCTGTCAAGAAGCGTGTGTTTGGTTCACCCTAACCTACATTTTTGTAGGTGGAGGGCGTGCGAAGCACTCCCCAATCACTCACTATTGCCTTGATGAAGATGTGCAATATTTGCCCATAAAATATTTCGTCTTACAATCCTCGTATTTTTATGCACTATTTGTAGACTGAAAATACCTTTCCGTTTTGATATTTCTCTATTGTAGACAAACAATGGTCAAAGTAAATAACAACCCATGACGGCAGCTCGTTACCGAAATACAAAGGACGCCTACCCTCATGTAGGCCTACTTGTATGCAGCTACTTTCAGTTGTTTTCTTTTGTCGGGCGCCACTCTTTGTTGCATATTTGTAAAGGTGTTTTTATGTACGAGGACCGCAGTCGGGTTGATGTTCTTCTAATCATTTTATGATGATCGATTGTTCACGTCAAACAAGGTGTATAGAGAATAGTGATCTATAATAACGTGGTTTTCATGTTAAGGGCGTGCAATACGACGTCAAAACGGTCCCATATAGCAAACTTAGGCCTGTATTAGACTATCAAATTTCGTTGCCAAATAATAGCTAAGTTGAAGATAATGACAGCAAATGGACGTACAATATTGTAGTATTTCTGTGTTGGTATAGGATGCCGGGCTGAACAAACCAATTATTACACATAATTTAACGATTATCCTTCATCCGATTGTTTTGACAGTCACGCCATCCGATAGGAAATGAAAAGGGCTACAAGAAAGGTGTCTTGACATTTTTTGTTAAAATGTACGGTTTTTGAGTAATTTAGGTTTCACATTTTCAAACATTAGCCATTTTGAAACGCATTATTTGATAGAATCGACCATTTTTCTTGAGATATTTCATTGTTAGATTAAACTTCGTGCCAAGTTTGAACGCAATCAGTCAAACCGTTCTCTAGATATGCATTATTTTGTACAAAATAACTAAATAGCGGATATCTGGGAAACGAAGAGTTTTTGTGACTATGTTTATATGAACCGTTTTTCTTATTTCGGCCCTTAGAACCAATCCCCGAAGTTTGATCCCGTAATTACTGAACACCCTGTACACACTTGCATATACAATGTAAACAATCTAACAGCTGTCATGTTAGTTAAACAGATTGTTAATAGATGGCGCCTTTCATAAGGAAAGAGTTCATATGTACATATGCCTTCATATGTACGAGTTTTTATCAATTTTTTAAATGAAAACAAGAATTTTAAGCTGTTTGCCCATTTTTCGTCAATAGTGGGAAACATAAGCTTTAAAATGATGCTTGAATAACTAATTTTGATGAAGAATTAAGGGAGATGTCGCTTAACGGCCAACATAAAAACACTTTTGAGAAATAATATAAAAGGTTTGTAAGTAAACCTTTTATGAGAAAGGGTCTTCTCCAGTAAACGAGAAAGCAGCCTGAAACGAAAGCGCTTCTCACTACATCCCTATCTAAACAGTGCAATTTCTTGCAGCTGAACGCTTTGACATTGCCCTATTTCAATCCATTTTATAAGTCTATCTTTTGTAATTGAGTGTTGAAAAAACAACTGAATATTCTTTATAAAATTTCGGATCCGGCTTGCAAATTATTTTTCATTATTAATTTTTTATTGTGTTAGGAAAAACATTCAAACTTTTTACTTACAAAATGTCAATTACATAACAAATAAAAAGCATTTAAAAAAAAACTAAATTGCAAGATGGATGCGTATTGTGACTGTGCTTAAAAGGAGACCTTGCAAACAATTTTATGATAAAAAATGAACGAAATAAAAGGTTTGAAATTTAACATTGCTCTTATGGGATAAAAATCCAAGATGGCCGCCACTACAGCAGACCCTTAAGGTTGATTTTAGTGTTGGATTGTTTGTAAAGAATCTGGTTTTACGTTGGTTAAATTTGTTAGGAAAGGGTAGATCCAATCTACCATTAGATTTCTATAGAATGAAGTGTTTGAAACACAATACTAATGCGGCCTACTTAGAATAGAAGCTTGTCGACGTAATTGAACCCCAACTCGATCTGGGATCAAAAAACGTTCGTCCAAACATTGTGCAGCTGTTGAGAGTGGAAAACTCCCCAGCTGTTCTGTTTTGACTGTTTTACAACCCATTTAACCTAACCATTTAATCAATATAGCAACCGTGTTAAGCTTCATTAGTTTGCAAAAAGAAACATTTGACCTTTAAAAACGCGATCGATAATACAGCAACCAGGATTTGAATTTACATTGTATTTTACTTTTACAGTACATTGTTTCCACAAACGGAGTTTTCAACAGGCTTTAAACGTTTATTGTGTATGTAGGCCTAAATAGATTTTCTAGAAAGCTAGAACGATTCGGATGAAAACTGCGTTGTACAAGGTTACCTTCCCTCGCTGTACGTATCGCAAGTTTACATTTAGTTTAAATTGAAACCTCACTATTTCCTATCTAAAGGAACGTTTTTTCAAATCCCAGTGACGCGAAACGTTATATTTTTATTACGCGGTTGCGTTACAAGATGGCGACTTTAAACTTACAAAATTTGGTGTTTTTATTTACTGGGTATGCCTTACCTTTGGACGATTTTACTCTCAGAACTCAAAATTTTAACAAACATGATATACCCTTTCAAAATATGACCAACTTGGACGATCGTTCACATTCTACTTAAAAAGAATGTACTATCTGTACTAATATTATAAAGAAGTAAAATTTGTTTGATTGTATGTAGGGGGTAATCTCTGGAACTACTGAACCGATTGAAAAAATAGTTTTACTAATAAAAAGCTTCACTATCCCTGAGTAACATAGGCTATAATTCATTTCGGTAAAAACGTTTTTGTATTTCAATATTTGTAAATTTAGTTGGAAAAAATTCTTAGGTTGGCCTAGACTGACGATCCAACGCATATTTCTTAAATGTATTTACATTCATTGCCACCGCAATTGAATAAAATAACAGTTAAAACAGTTTGCTCTAACATTTCCACTAACACCTGATTTCAAACTTTGAAGCAATTATTTGTATTTCTAACTTTTAGATAAGGTTTTTTATTTTTTTAAGTGTAGACCTGAGCCTTGCTGGTTGTTTTAGCCTTTATTATAACTGCTGATATAAAATATACGAAATAACTTGATTTGAACTTTAACATTATTTACCACCTTAGCTTTGGGGTTATTATTAATCCTACACCTTTATTATAAGGAAAACGTAACATGATTTTGTGTATAGAAGGTTCCAACGGGGTTGGCGTGCGGAGCACGCAGGGGTTTCCCCTTTGTTTTTATCGCCGAAGAAGAACTTTGATTAATTGCAGGGTTGCATTACCTTTGCAGTGTTCCCACCACTGATCTTTTATTTTATTCTCGCCAAGGTTTCTGTTATCGGTTAGTTCGGAAAATTTAATCTATCACGTTATGCGCGTTTTTATAAATTCTGTCTGTTTTTATCATTAGCGAATTTCGATAGTGAAGATGGGCTATTGCAGTGACTCTGTACGTGTGACCTAAGGTCGGGTGTAGTCGACGAGCACCATCATAGTTTCCAGAACACCATTGGTACACACAAGTCGCTCGGACGAGTTCGTCAGCCAAAAATCCAACAACGTGGAAACAAGTTTTTCGAAAGGAAATAACTATTTGTTGAGATTGTTCGTGCTAGATTGACAATTTTTGGGATTTCATGAGATTATTCTGCACATTATGATTATTTATACGACCTTATAGCCCTTCTGGTTCCCTCAAAATCTATCAAAACGTAAAACACCATAAAAGCGAGTTTTTCCGCTGCGAGCGAAGCGAAACATTCCATAATCCGAGGGCGCAAGGTCGAGGTGCAAACTCGCAAAGTCTTTCCGCTGCGAGCGGAAGGAAGCTGCACGTGAGCCGGGGCTGGTAACAAGTTCTAGTAATATATTTCGTGTACGCAGGCAGCTTTTCAGCGCCTTCGTTAGTAGACCAATTTGGCAATTTCCCAAATAGATGAAACCCTAAAACATATAAACTTATTTTTGGAAATTCGGTCAACTAAAGTCAGCTGTTCACATTATTAGCGAATTTCTATAGGAAAAATGAGCTATTGCAGTGGCCCTTATGGTAAGACCCAAGGTTTGGAGTAGCAAATGAGCACCGATCATGGTCCCCAGAACACCATTTGAGGTGTCATTAAAAATCATATATATATATGTTCGCACTCTAGCGGGCGCATTTTAAGTCCGATTTGGTTCAAATTTGGTACACATGTTGGTTGTCTACGTCGCTGGACGAGTTCGTTAGCCAAAAAAATCCAACAACCGGACGCACGTTTTTTGACCGGAAGCAATTATTTTTTTAGATTTTTTCTCCTAGAATGAGTTTTTTTACAGTTTGTTCTACAGATATAAATGTAGGATGTTATTCTGCACATTTTGTTTTTTTACTCGTCTTTATAGCTCGCTTGGTTCCCCCAAAATTGATCAAAACTAAAAATACCATAAAAGTACCCGGTTCAAAGCCATGTGGTGGATTCTACCATGGGATTGGCGTGCGAAGCACGCAATGCTTTGTGTATTGAAGATACTCCCAATGTGCGGAATGGCGTTCGAATCATTTTGCAGCTATTCAGCACCATCTTGAATAGACCTATTTCTCAAATTGTTGGTTGAAACCCTAAAACATAGGCCTATAAACTTAATTTTGGAAATTTGCTCAACTCACGTCAGCGGTTTTAGAACTTTCGGCATGCCTGGCTGTTACTTTGCTTACTTTTTTTGTGTTATCAATTGTAACATTATTCTTATTAAGGTTTGTTACAAACATAATCATACGACCGAACACCTACTAATTATGGTTATTGCATTTGACACAGTATATAGGCCAACAAAGAGTTCTAATCAAGAACTAATCACACGCGATAAGTATAATCGCACGCTTTTGAGGTTAGGCCTACTTTGTCGTTGAACTATTTAAAGAGAAAGTACTGTACGTCGTATCGGGAAAATAGTCTGTTGTGGGTAATTGGATAAAACTTGACTTTGAAATGAATCGAACCATGCCCGTACTATCTTTTGTTTCAGCAAACAGGATATCAATTAACATGATAGGCCTGACGAGAACATCGGCTCTTCTTTTCCTGTTAAATATTAATTAGTCGCTAATTAGAAATTCTGCAACGTACGATGAGTTCGAATGTGGATTATAAATTCAAGTTGTGAAATTTATATTGATAGTGTGTCTGTCCTACGAGTGGGTGATTCATGATGTAGTAGAAAATAGCTCTATCAATATCAATTTATTGATTTGTCTAATGAACAGGGCAATCCGAGAAGAATGACAGTACTAAGGGCATTGCGGTCTTGAAAAGAAGAGGAAATATTATGTTATTTTGCTAACTGGTATTGTTGAGTAAAGCCTTGGCGGGTTGACGGCCTCTGCGATAAAAATAGCATGTGCGCTGTGTTATCAGTTTAATGTGTACAGTTGGAAATATATGTGAAAAAGCGGGCCGCGCAGGTAGGGATGTGAGTGTGGAAGGGAGGAGGTATGTTATGAATGGCGGGGTGGGGATTTGACTGCTGAGTACACTACTACTCAGTCTGTTTTTTACGGCTATGTTTTTAAAAGTTATGTACAATATTTATAAATAATGTATACAATATTTATAACAATATATACAATAATTATAACGATATATGCAATATTTAAAACAATTTAATTGAGTTGATTATAGTCCAGAAATAATAAAACACTGCAATGTTTTTAGATAAGGCAGTGCACTAGATAAAGCGACTAACCTCTGTCACCGACTGACTCGCTACGCTGACCTCCACGCTGTTAGCGCATGCGCATTTCGCCGTCCCTGCTTCTGCGCATACAGCCAACCGCTTCTTCACATAAATGTATTTCCTACTGTACTAAGTATCATGAACGACACCTGCTTGAAGTAGAGCATGTACAAAACTTTTATTAGCCCGCTGATCCGCTTTCGTGTGTTTTCATTTAGTGTTCTTTACGGAGCTCAACCTAAAGGAACCCTATTGGCGATCTTCGATTACTGTCACTGTTGGTACTCTCCATTTTAAAAACTGTCGACGTAAGATTTGGTGTCGTAAATCGTATATTCCGTTTAGGCCTAAAGTCAAAAGTTAAACAAATTATTGGTTTTTTTACTAAAGGGGGTTAACGTGTCGAATTTTGTTTTGACTTTATTTAGTCTAGTATTCCGCATCGTTTGAAATGGTCGTTTCGAAACACAGTGGTTTCCCCTATTGAAAATAAATCGTTCAAACCATATTCCAAAAACTTCCGTCCGAAAATGTTTCGATAGGCGTCAAACAGGATAGGATTACGGAAAAAAATAACTCGACCACGCAGATGAAACGCGGACGTGAGTTGAGCAAATTTCCAAAATTAAGTTTATAGGCCTATGTTTTAGGGTTTCAACCAACAGTTTGGGAAATAGGCCTATTCACGACGGTGCTGAATAGCTGCAAAATGTTTCCCACGCCATTCCGCATATTGGGAGTATCTTCAATACACAATACATTGCGTGCTTCGCACGCCATTCCGCATATTGGAAGTATCTTCAATACACAAAGCATTGCGTGCTTCGCACTCCAACCCCCGTATTGGGAGTATCTTCAACACACAAAGCAATGTGTGCTTCGCACGCCAACCCCCGTATTGGGAGTATCTTGAACACACAAAGCATTGCGTGCTTCGCACGCCAACCCCACGGTAGAATCCACCACATGGCTTTGAACCGGGTACTTCAATGGTATTTTACGTTATGATCGATTTTGGGGGAACCAAGCGAGCTATAAGGTCGCGTAAGAAAACAAAATGTGCAGAATAACATCCTACATTTATGTTTGTAGAAAAAACTCAAAAACAAATTCATTCTCGCAGGAAAAATCCCAAAAAATAATAACTTCTGGTCAAAAAGCGTGCTTCTGATTGTTGGATTTTTTGGCTAACGAACTCGTCCGAGCGACGTAGACATCCAACATGTGTACCAAATTTGAACCAAATCGGACTTAAAATGCGGCCGCTAGAGTGCGAACACATATATACATATATATACATTTTTAATCACACCCCAAAACGTGTTCTGGGGACCATGATCGGTGCTCATTTGCTGCTCCCGACCTTCGGTCTTACCAAAAGGGCCACTGCAATAGCTCATTTTCCCCATGGAAATTCGCTAATAAAGGGAAATCGTCGTTTTTGAGAAATTTTCGTACGTTTAACTGTGGTTCACCGAATCCCTATTTTTAAATCTATCGGCGTGAGATCTCGTATAGACCGAGAGTAAAATTAAAACAATATAATTGTTCGTCTTGTTTTCTGCGTTTTACCTAGATAGATAAAGAGTACAGGGAAAATAGAACACAGTCTATGTCTATTGTTGCTTTGCCTGTCGTTCGTACATCTTTTGTGTGCCTCCTGTGTGTCGGCAATTTTTAAATCTACCAAAATGCAATTTAGTACCCGTAGATCTTGTTCGCCCGAAAAAAAGTAAAATAATATTTGTTATGAAAGAGGATCAACGGAGGACAATTTTTCTTTTCTTTCCTAGTGAGTGGAGTATTGTTTAAAAGAACTAGGTTGGTTGTTTTTTTAATTCTGTTGTCCATCAGTGTTACCATTCCTCAATTTGTATTGTTATATTCTGTCAAAAACTATCGCGCTTTGCACAAAATTATTGCATAAGACGAAGAATGATATTTTACTTTAAGTGGCGGTGCAACACACTACTAAAATTTTACTAGGCTAATTTATGTTGTTTCCTACAGTAAACATTATTTTAGAATCACTAAATGTAGACAAAAATAAATATTGGCAGTAGTGATATTAAATGGGTAGATTGAAAGAACATAATTATGCTAATCCTATATAAAGGGCTACATTAGAACATATAATTTATTAACATCAAAATGTCCAAAATGGGGTAAGTAATAATGTTTTCTACGAAATAATAAAAAAGGACACGAACACACAAAAATAAATGAATTACTCACTCTTAGATAATACAGACTTACCAAATCTACTTCTTGAGTTGAATTCTACAATAAATGCCTTGTGTTTTGCTTATTTATGATTCATAGATTATTCATGGCTAACATGTTTTTACTCGGCTGTATACAAATTAACCATTCATTAATTAAGTATCATATTTATCATAAATCAACCTACCTACAAAAAAATTGTTTACTGCACAACAGAGAACATACTCATTCATTTCATAATGGGGGTTCGAGGAAAGTAATACATGTTGGATAAGATAATAAGACGTATACTGTAATTTCGCAAAGGAAAAGGGGTTTACGTTCACTGTAATTTCGTAAATGAAAAGGGGTGAACGTATACTGTAATTTCGTAAAAGGATGGAGTTTATGTGTACACTGTAATATCGCGAAAGAAAATGGGTTTATGTATACTGTAATTTCGTAAATGAAAAGGGTTTACATGTATGTACTGTAATTTCGTAATGATAAAGGGGTTTACGTGCGAAATTAGGGGGGGATAATTTAATTTTGCGAAGGAAAAGGGGTTTACTTATACTGTAATTTTGCAAAAGAAAAGGGGTTTACGTATTCTGTAATTTTTCAAAGAAAAGGGGGGTTTACATGTACTGTAATTTTGCAAAGGAAACGTTTTTGTGTATACTGCAATTTCGTAAAGGAAAAGGGATTTACGTATACTGTAATTTCGCAAAGGAAAATGTGTTTACGTATGATGTAATTTCGTAAAGAAAAGTGTGTTTACTTATACTGTAATTTCGCAAAGGAATAGGGGTTTACTTATACTGTACTTCCGCAAAGAAAAAGGAGTGTACGTATACTGTAATTTCGTAAAGGAAAATTAAGTTTATAAAATTTAACAATATTATTTACAACTAGTTATTTCCATTTAATGGTGCCGTATATTTTACGGCATACAGTATATTTTACCGTATTTTAAAACAAAAGTAACCAGCCAATCAATTGCATTAAGTTTTAGAAGTAGACTAGTTCAACAAAAGTAACTGTTTAGAACTAAACTGTATCTCAATAATTTATCGCGAACATTGTTTTCTTTGTCGAACGATATTATTCTATGTTAAAAGTAGCATAATACGAGAATTATCGTATTTTGTGTAAGATACTTAGGTTACGATCGTACATAGTACACAAAGGTAAATTATCGTACAAATAAGATAGAAACACTGCCGTCCGTTTCTCCGTAAGTGAATCACCGGCTATAATATGTGAATCGAATTTTACAGAGATATGGAACTAAAATGAAGATATTCAATTGTCTGGAAATTACTTTAATAACAGAATTTATTAAATCAGGGAAACCCTACGGATTATCTAGGTGCCTTTATAATCAAAAGATAATTAAACGTAAAAACCGATCTTACACGAATGTAGATAAATAATTACTTCGCAGGAACATTACTTCTGTAATTTATTATTTTACCGGATGACTGTGGGACATTTAGGATGCGATAAGCGTTATTTTTGGCAGACTTCTTTTAGTTTCCTCTTTCGTCATCTGTTTTTCTGCGATTGCGGTGTCTGCTAAAATTGATTTCAGCACTTCCCTGTCCCAAGCTATTTATACATGTTGTTGAAGTATGAATCTACCTTATTCCACCGAGTTCAAAAATAATCCGCCATTTTGTATTTTTACAAAACGCCATTTTAACTTTGAAAGTAGATCAGATATTGAATTCAGATTTGGCATAAGCGTATGGCATTTTAGTTTTATAAACGCACAAAAACCAAAAGGATTATTTCGAATATGTTTTAATTTTGTATGTAGAATTTGAAGAAAGTGCAAATTGCATTCGTTACCACGGTGAGAGTTACAAAGAGTTTTTCATTTCAAGAACCCTGAACCCAATACCATAGTCAACTTGAAAGTAGACTATTTTATCATCTATTTGAATAACAACCTACCTAAATCACTTTTTATGGACACTGTAACTCATAATTTTTTTAACAAATTACTTGTTAATTTGTTGTTGTACTTAATTAATTTGTTTGAGATCCATTCGACTGCTAGATAGTGCATTTGGTAGATAGTGTGAATATTAGATGTCTCAACCACGCGAAGGATCAAACACTCGATAGTAGACGCCATTCTGTCAAAGAAATTGACTAATAACAGACAAAGAAAAGGATTCCATGATCGAAGACTACCTAGCAGTTTAAGACTTCCTAATCTAACCTCATCCCTTTGATGTCATGCCGGGGGTGTGTCACAGACGAGTTTGATGGTGGCAGGGATTAGCTCCTCCCACTGCGAAATGAACTATCGAGTGTTTGCAACATCTGCGAAATGGACTATCGAGTGTTTGAATGCACCCCGTTTGTTTGGGGGTGATATTGGGCCAGGAGGGTATAGGTTTTTTGAAGAAATGAGGGGATTATAGTCCGCCATATTGAATGTGATTCCCATAAGAGCAATGCTACAGAATAAGCATTGCTCCCGTTAATTCGTGGAATAAATTTAAAAAACAATTTGATAAAACAAAACTTGAATACAAAATCTCACAACTAAAATTCGTTTACTAACTCAAACGCGTTTCAACGACATTGTAGCCATCTTCAGTGTTGCACGAGCTACAACGACCAAACTATAACTCGAATAATTATCAAACTAAATTTGTTATGCTTTTAGTCAAGTGATATTGCACACCCTTAATGCATTTTGTACTGAGAAAATTACCTACATGGAAATAGTTATTGAAGTAAACAGCTGATTTTTGGACCAACACTGAACATCAAACCAGCTGAGCTACATCTACGTATATTGAACAATTACATTAAAAAGAAACTATTTATAGGCCTACATTTTCCTTGAAATTATAATTTTAAATAATAAAAAGTAAAGCGTTAGGATTCTTTAAATAATACAAATCCGAAGTACGTTTGCATACCAGATTTAATTTGAGGCCATCCATACCATACCCTTTAGATTGATATGATATAATAAGAAAGGCAGAGAGTAGACACAGTTTTCACGTTATTAGCGAATTTCCATAGGAAAAATGATCTGTTGCAGTGGCCCTTATGGCAAGACCCAAGGTCGGGAGTAGCAAATGAGCGCCAATCATGGTCCCTAGAACACGTTTTGGGGTGTCATTAAAAATCATATATATATATATATATGTGTTCGCACTCTAGCGGCCGCATTTTAAGCCCGATTTGGTTCAAATTTGGTACGCATGTTGGTTGTATACGTCGCTCGGACGAGTTCGTTAGCCAAAAAATCCAACAATCGGAAGAACGTTTTTTGACAGGAAGTAACTATTTTTTGGGATTTTTCCTACGAGAATGAATTTGTTTTTGAGTTTTTTTCTACAAATATAAATGTAGGATGTTATTCTGCACATTTTGTTTTTTTACGCGACCTAATAGCTCGCTTGGTTCCCCCAAAATCGATCAATACCATAGAAGTACCAGGTTCAAAGCCATGTGGTGGATTCTACCGTGGGCTTGGCGTGCGAAGCACGCAATGCTTTGTGTGTATACTCCCAATACGGGGGTTGGCGTGCGAAGCACGCAATGCACTGTGTATTGAGGATACTCCCAATATGCGGAATGGCGTGCGAACCACCGTCGTGAATAGACCTATTTCCCAAATTGTTGGTTGAAACCCTAAAACATAGGCCTATAAACTTAATTTTGGAAATTTGCTCAACTCACGTCAGCGGTTCAGCTGCGTGGTCGAATTATTTTACTTACCTGTAAATTGTATACTTTTAATTATCAAATTAATTAAGATTAAAAAGTCCAAACGTAATGAGAGTTACTGAGAACATGACACAGACATGTACTATTAGACACGTAAAATCCCAAGTCGTATTAAACATCGAGTCATGTCAGGTGGCATAACACCTCATTAACGCTGGTGGTATTTACAATAAAAGCCTTGGGGTAAAAGAATCCAGAGTTATAAATTGCCCACAATCTTAATGTTAAAAACAAGAACAGATAACGATGAAAATGATCATCTAGGGTTTATTTTAAAATAAGGGATTTAATTGTTTTTAATACACTTTTATTAGCTTGGTATGTATCATGTAACGGAATCTTTGAACGTGATTTTCACCCCCTTCAAAACGTCGGGCTAATTTGAAACTTCACACACTTATCAAGAACCGATGACAATGCAATATTAATTCTGTTGGGTGTAGTAAGTGAGCACTGATCATGGTCCCCAGAACACGACGCGATTTTCACCCCCTTCAAAACGTCGGATTGATTTGAAACTTTGCACACTTATCAAGGACCGATGACAATGCAATATCAATTTTGTTGGGTGTAGTGAGTGAGCACTGATCATGGTCCCCAGAGTACGTTTTCGGGTGTCATTAAAATTTTATATGCAGGGTGATTCACGACGATATGCTGAAACTTCGGGAGCTCATTCATTTTGTTGGGTGTAGTAAGTGAGCACTGATCATGGTCCCCAGACTAAAAAATAAGAAGATAAATAATAGTTTAAAAAACTAAAAGAATACACTTTAAAAGCAAACGGAACGAAAAATTTGAAAATAATTGTAAAAATATCGTAGGGTGCATTATACCATAGATCATGAATAATAAATAGATCTTGCATCCATACGGGGGTTGTGTGCGGGAAAAAACATGTTCGCGAAAATAGTACATGATCGCGCCGCGAGATAGCGCTAGGGAGAAAGCATTGTAAGCATTGGTGTTTCCAACCAGCTTCCTTCGTTTCCCCAATAGATAGCGCCAAAAAAGTCGAACTTCCAGTGGAAAAAAATATTGCATTGGATCGGAGTTCTATTAGGTTATCCAAATACAATGGTTATACTATATTTTTATAATAACTCTATTTTTATAAATATCTAGAAATGAAATATTTGTAATATTTGATGAAAAGCACCCCATGCTTTACAGTTGGATTTGACTCAATAGAATACGCTTTTCTTATTCCAGTTAATCTGTGCGGAATATTTTCTACACGGTAGCCCCTGTAAGAGGGGCATTTGGAAATTTGGAAGAATAAAATAATCTGTTTATATAAAAGAAAAGGTCCTGACTGACTGATTCATAATCAACGTACAGCCAAAACTATGATAGCTAGGGACTTACAGGGTTCCTTTATACATACCACTATGTAGAGGTGCGCCAAGAAAGGATTTTGCAAAATATTAATTTTAAGGATTGATAATGGTCAAAATACGGCTTTTTACTTCCAGCCCTATAACAGATAAAACAGCTGATTTGAATCAAAAGCTTAGCAACACACTTCTATGCGTGGCCTATTCTGAACCAACACACGTTTGTTGAGTGCATTTACATTCATTATCATAGCAACCAACTTAGAAAATTTAGAATCAGTTCACAACCAACTGTTTCTTTAGGTTTTGTAAACAAAATAAAAACAAAAACAAACAAAAAATAAACGAAATAGCATTACCGTATTATAATTCAAACATCTATTACGTATTATAAATAAAACATCTGATTTGGAAAATAAACGTACAATTTTAGGTTAGGCCTATACTGAACAGGTTAGTATTACAGCTCATATTTATGTTGAATGTGCAACCATGTAAAACTTAAACAACGTTTTGAAATTATTCACAAGTTAGCCCTCACAATTTACTAAATTTGAAAATTTGGTTGTCCATTTAACTTGCAATTTAATTGTCTACGACTTTCATTCTATGATTTTTTTCATTTGAAATAGACGTTTCAAAAGATATGTGCGATTAAAAAGTCACGAAACGTAAGTTTGCACGGAAAAGGTAAAATTGCAGTTTTTCTGTACCACTGAACCGAATTTGATGTGTCAGGTACTCATTCGACGCATAATTTAACGCTCTTTAATTTTAAAAAGAATAACCTTTTCTATACCGTTTTCTAGATATATGCAAACATCTGCTTCAATTGTGCGGTTTTATGGCTCCCAAACGTCGTGCCCACCTCCTGGGTTGGTGCGATTACATGTATTTGGGACTAAATGAAGATAAAAACGATTTCCAGATCGCTTGGAATTAAGTCCTAGAAAAATCCCAATTTTTATTGGCCCACCTGACAAACCTGCTTCACTTTAGCATTACTCTTGTTGTATGGAGAATTCATCCAATACGACAGAGATCCAGAAGTATTGCACCAGTCACGTGTTTATCCGATGGATTTATGTTTCCTGTTTATGGCTTTTTTTTAAAGAACAAGTCATAGCGTAAGTGTGAAAACAACCTTCACCTACGAGTTTTTTTTTATGAAGAGTTCGTCCTTGCCAAAGGGTATAGGTTCTTACACAAGGTCGTGTAAGACCTTTTTTTTATCAATCTTATCAAATCTGAAATGTTCTCAATTTTCAAGATAGGGAATCGAGAAAGTTTCCATAGTTCAAAAGATTTGAATTTAAATCGGATCATTGAGCCTCAAAATGCGGGAGATCAAAGTTGATATTTTCCCCGAAGCAGTTCTTTAG
>JAGFPH010000085.1:778303-793349 GCA_018207615.1 Philaenus spumarius
TGCTTTGAGGTTATAAACTGTATATAAATACAACCTTTTATCATCAAAATATTCGTTTATACAAATTTAAAGAAAAAATATCTATTCGTTTAACTTAATAATATGACAGCTGATTTCACCCATCATCTGTAGTACGCAAAACAAAACCTAGCCTAGGTTATACTTTGGGGTTATGTTTGCAACTTCATTAAATAATGTAGCCTATAATATTATTAACTTCTAAATCATTTCTATCAATATGAAATAAAATGCAATTAAAAGATAATATTTCTATAGCCTATTTCTTTAAATATTGCCTCTCTAATATATAAAAATCTCCGTTCTAATCAATCATCATTCCCGTATCATAGAATACAATAATATGTTTGCATTTGCTTTGCCGCCGTGGCCGAGCCCTCTAGTAAGCTATATAAAATTACCATGTATCATCGAGATAGCTTGGGTCACATTGCATGTAAGCAGGCAACTCATTACCGACACACAAGCTTAAGCCCATGTAGGGATTATTCTTTGGTAATAAAAATGTAAAACAATGTAGTAGAAAACTAAGAATACATATTAGCGAATTTCCATAGGAAAAATGAGCTATGCAGTGACCCTTATGGTAAGACCCAAGGTCGGGAGTAGCAAATGAGCACCGATCATGGTCCCCAGAACACGTTTTGGAGTGTCATTAAAAATCATATATATTTATATGTATATGTGTTCGCACTCTAGCGGCCACATTTTAAGTCCGATTTGGTTCAAATTTGGTACACGTTGATTGTCTACGTCGCTCGTACGAGTTCGTTAGGGAAAAAAAATCCAACAATCGGAAGCACGTTTTTTGACCGAAAGTAACTATTTTTTTAGAGTTTTCCTACGAGAATGAATTTGTTTTTGAGTTTTTCTACAAATATAAATGTAGGATGTTATTCTGCACATTTTGTTTTTTTACGCGATCTTATAGCTAGCTTGGTTCCCCCAAAATCGATCAAAACGTAAAATACAATAGAAGTACCCGGTTCAAAGCCATGGGGTCGATTCTACCGTGGGGTTGGCGTGCGAAGCACTCCATACATTGTGTATTTAAGATACTCCCAATATGCGGAATGGCGTGCGAACCATTTTGCAGCTATTCAGCACCGTCTTGAATACACCTATTTCCCAAATTGTTGGTTGAAACCCTTAAACATAGGCCTATAAACTTAATTTTGGTCATTTGCTCAACTCACGTCAGCGGTTCAGCTGTGTGGTCGAATTATTTTCATTTCATTTTTCATTCTTGTAAACATTGATTTTAATGAAAAACGTTCTTAGAGGTAAACTGATGCTCGCACTGATGGCGCTTTTCTTAGTGACAAGGTGGTTAAAACACATAATCCGATTTTAAACAGAGTTTAAAATAAATTATCACAGTTCGTAGTTTAACGAGTGAGTAAAGGCGATACAATGGCTAGTTAAATATTGTACAATACACTCTTAAATTTTATCTTTAGTTACAACGTATATTTAAGTATCTAGAACAATAGTTAACTAATAATTAGTCATTAAAACCCTTGTTAATTCAAACGGCGCAATATTGGACGTGCTTAATTAAGTTGGTTATAAATAAATGTTTTGTAGCGCAATCAAATTTTATTTTGACAATTTGTTGCAAGTTTTAGGTTAGTTTATATTTTTCAACAATACAAAATATTCAAAATAAATTCTCCAGCTAGTGATTAGAAAGAAAAAAGAACTAAAGAAAATAACATAAGCTGAGGTTCAACATAACCTCAAAATTACAGAATTAAATAATCAGCTGTTTGGAAACCGCCATGATTACGCCGATAAATTTTCGATACAAGTTAATCACAGATTGGTGTTTAGCACGTCAGTAATCTTTCGCTCCGTTTCCATCTGACTTAAAGTCATGATTGTTAGTGCCACGGAAATGCCAGTCACTATGACAATCACATTTGTAAAGGAACCTAAAATTATCCGAACTGAACAAGATTCTGTAGCCAGTCAAGTGTCAGTGTTCGTATGTTTGATACTCGTAAAAACTAATTGTAAAAATTCCAAACAAAAATTATCAACTAAAAAAGCCTTCTGTAATGTAGTTTAAACGTGTGGTGTTACATATTACAGTAGGCTATATTGTTTCCTTTAGTTGGCATTATCAAATATTGGTTATTGATTATTACTTCAGCTCGCGTTAGAATGGCGAAGGATTGAAATCATGCGTCTGTTCTCTTGTATTCACGATATAAGCACTCACAGACGTCGTAGAAAACTTCTGGTCGCAAAATCTTTGTAATTTTATTGCGGAGAGTTGAAAAGCTTTTGAGTTTTCTAGCGTGAGTGTCGGGGTCACGTTTTTGGGTCAGTTTTGAAAGTATTGGATAAAAATTCAGTGTGAGGTATCGTTTTATATGTTTTGGGGTTTGGAAACCCCGATTTTGACAGTTAAAAAGTCGTAGCGGGTCGGGATCACGTTTTTGGATCAATATTTTGTAAATACAGTGTGGGGTAACGTTTTATATGTTTTAGGGTACGGGAAAACCGATTTTGACGGTTAAAAAGTCGTAGCGCGTAGTTAGAAAAAAGTTTCATTCTAGCACCAATAACCTCTAAAATATTTACTTCTGGTAAAAACATGCTTCCGGTTGTTAGCCTTTTTTCTAACGATCTCGTCCGAGTGAGAAGACCAACTTGTGTACACCAAATTTGGACCAAATTGGACATAAAATGCGGCCGTCAGAGTGCGAACACATTAAAACAATTATACTGAGTGTTCATAAAGTCCCAGTAACCCCCTTTATTATTTTTGTTATTGAAAATAAGTTAACGAAACTTTGTATGTATCTTGTGTTGCGTAACAGGAGAAATTTGATGACATATCTGTACCTTTATGATTTTGGGGGGCTTGAGGGGGTAGGGAGCAAACAATTTCAAATATAAAGGTAGGTCATGTAATACACCATTGAAAAGCTTATTAAAAGAGAAACAGAATGGCACAAACTAGAGCTTGGTATCTTGCTTCGCTTCAAAGTAATGTACAATCAAAGTTCTGGAAATGATATTGTTATCATAACATCAAAGAAAGTTATAAATTTTGTTAATATTAGGAATAAGTAGGTTGTATCTTATTTTCCAGAACTTTGATTGTCCATTACTTTGAAAAGAAGTAAGATAATGATCTCTAGTTTGCGCCATTGTGTTTCTCTTTTAATAAGTTTTTTAATGGTGTATTACACGACCTACCTTTATATTTTAAATTGTCAACCCCCCCCCCCCCTCCCTCCTCCATAATCATAGAGGGTCAGATATGTGAACAAATTTGTCCTATTATGCAACACAAGATGTATACAAAGTTTTGTTAACTTATTTTCAATAACAAAAACAATGAGGGTGGTTGAAGAGACTGTATGAATACTCTGTATATACAATTTCTAATTACAATTAAAATCGTGTTCTGAGGACCATGATCGGTGCTCATTTACTACTCCCGACCTATTCACCATAAGTGGCACTGCAATAGCTTATCTTTCCTATGGAAATTCGCTAATAACGTAGATTATTTTCCATTAATTTTATTCCCCGCGTTTGTATAATTTTTCTCCGAGAACTGACAAAATCGCTCGGATAGTGTTATTTTCCTCGCAAAATAAATAAACAAACTTTCGGCAGTTACAGCTGATTATGTTTTGCATAGTACTTTGTTTAAACAGTTGTTCACAGGCGATGACAATCACAATGAATTTAAAACATTTAATAAACAGCTGTTTAGCGACGTTGGCGCTAAGCTTGATGTTAAAACATTGTAAACTTATTGGTACAATATTAATTACAGTAGATGAGATTTGTGTAATGTTTACATAATGCTTGGTAGTTGTAAATGTACGACCTTGAGGTCAGATTTAGTTGCAGATAGGCCGCGGAAATAACTTGTTTTGTCTACAACTTTGTATTCTACGATAAGTCTGCTTGCATTTCTGGATTTGCTTTTTATCTGCTTTTTTTCTTTAGGGTGTTTTTTGTATTTCGATTTGAATGAGCAACCTATAGATATTTAACGGCCTTGTATTTGTAAGCTTAAGGGTCTGCTTTAGTGGCGGCCATCTTGGATTTTTATCCCATAAGAGCAATGTTAAATTTCAAACCATTTATTTCGTTTATTTTTTATCATAAAATTGTTTGCAAGATCTTATTTTAAGCACAGTCACAATACGCATCCGTTTTGTAATTTACATTTTTTTCAAATGCTTTTGATTTGTTATGTAATTGACATTTTGTAAGTACAAAGTTGGATTTTTTTTCCTAACACAATAATGAAAAATAAATTTTCAAACCGGATCCGAAATTTTATAAAGAATATTCAGTTTTGTTTTCAACACTCAATTACTTATAAAATGGTTTGAAATGAACAGTAAGTAAACAGCTGATATAGTCTGTTTTGACATTTTTATTCTTGTGGAACTAACCTCTGTAAAACAAATCTTTTTTAAAAGTAAAACACTAATTTAAAATTTAGCTGTAGGAAAAACGTTGTGTGTATTACGCGTGCAAAGTTGAGTTTGTCGCACGTGATAAACATTTGACGACCGAGGCGTAGCCGATAGATTAGGCCTGTATGGATGCACGGAAAAGGTTTTGAAAAGAAAAACAACCCTATTTTTGGTAACATAAACCCCCAAAAATCAGTTATTATTATTAATATTAGCAAACGAGAATTTTTTTAAAGATGCGGCTTTTTGCATAATGTAGGCTACATTATACAAGTAAATGTGAGGTAGCAGCAAGTGATTTTCATATTGGCATAGGAAATCACAAAATTGATCTAACTAGGACAGTGGACTTTCATGGAATGATTATAGATGAACAGTTCTGTTGAACTGGAATAAACACATAGAGCAACTTAATATAAAGCTCAGCAAGCAATGTTATTTGTTAAGAACTCTATGTAATATTGTTAGCCGGGAAGTTGTAAAGATGGTTTATTTTTCTTGTTTTCATTCACTGTTAAATTATGGTGTTTTTTTTTTGTGGGGGAGTGCTCCAGCAGTGGAATCTGTGTTTAAAATGCAAAAAAATTCGGGTAAATTGTACCTTGTAGAACATCCTGTCGGCCATTGTTTAGAAAACATAATATTCTTCCATTTCCATGTATATATATGTATAAAATGTATATTGCTTGTAAAAAAAATGAAAGTAAATTTTACAAAAATTCTGATATACATGGGCATGATACCAGAGTTAAAATTAGTCTCCGACCTCAATTCTATGCCAAATGCACGACAAAAAATGTGTTGATTCTTTAGGATTGAAATTTTTTAACAAATTACCTCTAGGAATTAAAAAGAGCGGATCATGTTAGGTTTAAGTTTAAACTAAAATCATTTTTCTTAGGAAGAATTATTACGGTACTCAATTTGTGAGTATTTGGAAGACGTGTGCCCCTGATTAAAAGGGAAAATCTTCTTGATTTATTTAGTTACTTAATCTATATTAATAATGTCTGATATTGTTGATTTATTCTGTTTATTGGTGTATTGTATTATTTATTTGTTGTCAGTTTTAATGTGTAAAGTACTAGCCCTGAAATGTGTTGTGTTGTTCTCTGCTACAGGCTATATGTGATTTTCACTGCAATTTGTATTTGATTGTTCTGACTTAGTTTTAATTTAAATAATTGATAAAATGACTGAAGGTCATACAAATGTATTTTGTTTTGCAACCAGTAAGTAAATGAAACGAAATGAAATTAAGGGCTACAAATAGTTCAAATTTTATCAAAATCGTTAGAGCTGTTTTTTTATAAAAAAATAATAACTGATTTTTTGGGGATTTTTTTGCCAAAAACGGGGTTGTTCTTCAAAACCTTTTTTCGTACATCTATACAGGATTAATTGACAAGTTTGGTGCAAATTTGTTCGAAATCGATCAAATAGTTTTCTCTCTAGTTAATAATAATAATAATAATATTTATTAGTTACTCTCCTACTTTAATACAATTATGTAGTCACAGTGAATCTGTTTAATAATTTAAATATGTTTGTAAGAAAGTATGTGCCGGTTTCTGGTACCGTTTTAATATATTATTATTATTAAAGCTTTGGTTCCTTTTCGTTCGAACTGACGGTCTGCAATAGCAACGCGTATGTTACATGCTTTTTCGTAGGTAGGCTTCGTTGGATATTAGGTGTATTCTAAGAAAAAGATTTTGCTAATTCAATGTCTCGTCGGAAAATCGCGAAAAGTATGACACAAACTTACAGAATAGCCTTTTCTGTTTTTTTCTTTCTGAAATACCGAAGTATGGAAGTACGGCAGTTCTGCTTGTATTCAGCAAGTCCCTTTTCCAAACTATTTGATTTCCAACGTATACGTCACAACTCGCATCAACTGTAAACACAGCATAATTTAGAATGTAGTACACGCAATGTATAGGCCGACATACACTCTCGTCCTTGAAGTAGAATGCGCTCTGGTAACCGACACCACACATTGACACTTCATTGGTCATACTTACTACCTTTCACTACAAATGTCAGCTGATGACGAATGCAGGGCGAGGTCGAATCTTGGACCACAACGTAAAACCTAACCTCAATATTTAGGCCTAACTTATATAAATAGCAGCTAATACGGTCTTACACCTTCTCCAATCAAGGTCTTTAACGATCAAGGTCGTCTTGGCCGGACATACACTCGGCTGGTCGCGACCGATTAGCATAAATCTGATAATTATAGGTTCGGTTAGATTATGTCTGGTTTCGTTTAAGCGGGTAGGCCTGTGAAATCAAAACGTGGTTTCAACAAAATATGCGAAATGTTTTTCGCAACGTGTGTGTGTTTTAGAGAAGGCATCACCGCACTTTGCAATTTCAATATAGGCCTACATATTTCATATATATTATTTACAAATAATATATATAAAATATATGTAGTTCTAAGGCTATCAACAATGAATATATATACATATTTCGTTAGAATTACAGTATTTTAAAACCCGTTTAATATACGGCTGTTTTGTAGATTTTTCATTGTTTAGCATTTACGTTTTTATGTGGAGCTTCATACGCGTAAACTTTAATCACAAAAGGTGGTAAAATTAAGGAGGCTTAGGCACACGGATGGATATACACGACGAAACACAAAACACGTTTAAAGTTATTCGTAACAATTCGAGGTATGCGTCAAAATCTGTTATTTTGATGCCAACTATTTAAAGATAGCGTGCTAACGGTCCAATTCCAAAGCTTTCCGCATACGACTTTAATCAGTAAGTAATTCGACCACGCAGCTAAACCGCTGACGTGAGTTGAGCGAAATTCTGTTTTAGGGTTTCAACCAACTATTTAGGAAATTGGTACACTAACGAAGACGTCGATTAACTGCCTGCGTGTACGAATATATTAGTAGATTTTTTTTGTAACAGCCTCCAAGCGCTTGTTCGTTCCGCTCGCATCTGAAAAACTCGCTTTGTGGCCTTGGATTTTACTGCTTTGCTTCGCTCGCAAACGAGCCGTCGGCCTCGTAACGGAAGCTGGATTTGAACCGAGTACTTCTATGGTATTTTATATTTTGATCGTTTTTGGGGAAACCAAACGAACTATAAGGTCGTATAAAAAAACAAAATGTGTAGAAAACTTTCCTTTATTTATTTTCTAAGATAAAACAGCAAAAAAATTTATTTTAGTACGGAAAACCACAAAAATATATTACTTCTAAAAACGCGCTTCCGGTTGTTGGATTTTTGGCTAACGAACTTATTCTAGAGAGAACCAAATTTGGTCCAAATCTGATGTAAAATGCGGCCGTTAGAGTGCGAACACAGACAGTTTTTAATGACACCCAAAAACGTGTTCTGGGAACCATGATCGGTGCTCATTTACTACTCCCGACCTTAGGTATGGAAATTCGCTAGTAACAATTTAAAGATTTAATGAATTTAGTCTTTTTGAAATTATTTTTAATGAAAGATTACTGTCTTACCAAATTGACAATCTATGATTATCATTATTGAAATTTTGTTGGAACCAACATGGCGGTATTCAAACAGCTGATGATTGAATTCTGTAATTTTGAGGTTATGTTCAATCTTTCTTTATACGATTTTCTGTTGTTCTTTTTACGAACCATACACAAGCGTTGATTGTGTTTTTAATATTTTGTACAGAAAATAAAACTTCCATGTTCAAAAATATAAAAAAATTAAAATGGCAGTAAATATAATAGTGAAAACACGACAGCAAAACGATATTTCTTTAAGGATTGGATCCATTATGACGAAGACTCATCTGAGCTTCTAAGTTATGTTAATTGAAATGTAAACTATTTCCTTGATTATAACAAACAAATCCACTCATCAGAGCAATCAGTTCAAATATTTAAAGTAAGTTTAAATAGTTTCGTTATCAGACGGATAGACAGACAGACGAGAGATGGATATGTGTCAATAGATAACACGCCCATATCAGTTGATTTGAATCAGTATTGACTAGACATTGACATACAAACCTTAAAACAAGAAATGCTTCGTAAGTGAATACTCTGCATGTAACAGTAGGCAATATAACTTCACGTAGATTTCAACGGGAAATCGTGTTCTGTATTGGAACGATTTTTAATAGACCAGTAAAAGGACTCGGAAAAATAAAGTTTTATGTTGCAGTTCTAGGCGGTACTCGTAAATTGCATGTCCATTATTTAGCCTACAAAACAATGAATTCATAATTTTTGCAAATTTCACGATGGAAGTCTACGGTGACTTTATTATTCGTCAGACAACAGAACGGTATAAAAATATCCAGATTACCTTTATACAGGGTGTCCAGTAATTACGGGATCAAACTTCGGGAAATGGTTCTATGGGTCAAAATAAGAAAAAAAGTTCATATAATCATAAACCCGAAAACGCTTCGTTTTCCAGACATCAGCCATTTTTTTTTTATAAAATAAATCGTTTCTAAAGAAGGGTTTGACTTATTGAGTTCAAACTTGGTATGCAGTTTAACCTAACAATTATATATATCTCAAGAAAAATAAGCAATTCAATCGAGTCGTGCATTTCAAAATGGCAGCTGTTTGAAAATTTCAAATCTAAATTACTCAAAAACCTTACATTTTATCAAAAAATGTCAAGGTACCTTTTTTGTAGCCCCTTTGATTCCCTATCGGATGATGTAACTGTTAAAACAATCGGATGAAGGATAATAGCTAAGTTAAAGATAATGACAGCAAATGTACATACAATATTGTAGTATTTACTGTGTTGGTATAGGATGCCAAGTTGAACAAACCAATTATTACACATAAATTAACTATTATCATTCATCCAATTGTTTTTACAGTTAGCCTACAACATACGATAGGGAATCAAAAGGGCTCCAAAAAAGTGTCTTGAAATTTTTTGATATACGGTTTTTGAGTAATTTAGATGTGAAATTTTCAAACAGCATTTTTGAAATGCATGATTGGATTTAATCCCTTATTTTTCTTGAGACAGATGATTGTTAGGTTAAACATCATGATAAGTTTGAACTCAATGAGTCAAACCGTTTTCTAGATGTGATGTATTTTGTACAAAAAACAAAATGGCGGATATCTGAAAAACGAAACGATTTCGGGCCTATGTTAATATGAACTTTTTTCTTATTTTGACCCATAGAAACATTTCCCGAAGTTTGATCCCGTGATTACTGGACACTCTGTATATTTCGTAACTAGGCTATCTACTTATATAAAGCTAGACGGTAATACTGATTCATTGACATTAATTATTATGCACTTCCCGTAATCGGACTCCCTTCAACCTTATACTTGAATTAAAGCTCTCGACGAGAAACTTTTGGGAAAATTGCCAGAAGTTAACATTTTTTAATTTTGGAAGCACCTTTTGGGCGGGAAAGATTTTTAATTTTTTAAAATTTTTTCATTTTTTTACTTTGAGCGCGTTTTGCAAGAAAACGGTAAGAGATAGCAAAAAATGTCAAATACAAAAGTTGTAGAAAATTTAATTTCAGACTAACGATTTTCCATCAGATTTAAGATCCAATCATCCATTTAGCCACTATTCATCCGAGAAGGGAGGCTCCGCCCAAAGTCCTAAAGCTAGACGATTTCACTGATTCATTTACATTAATTATTAGGCACTTCCCGTAATCGTACCCCCCTCGACCTCATACTTGAATTAAAGCTCTCGACGAGAAACATTTGGGAAAATTGCCAGAAGTTAACATTTTTTAATCTTGAAAGTAACTTTTGGGCGGGAACGATTTTTTCGATTTTTTAAATTTCTTCATTTTCCCACTTTGAGCGCATTTAGCAAGAAAGCGGTAAGGGATAGCAAAAAATGTTAAATACAAAAGTTGTAGAAAATTTAATTTCAGACTAACGATTTTTCATCAGATTTAAGATCCAATCGTCCATTTAGCCACTATTCATCTGAGAAGGGAGGCTCCGCCAAACGTCCTTAAAGCTAGACGATTTCACTGATTCACTGACATTAATTATTAGGCACTTCCCGTAATCGGAACCCCATCAACCTTTTACTTGAATTAAAGCTCTCGACGAGAAACTCTTGGGAAAATTGCCAGAATTTAACATTTTTTAATTTTGGAAACACCTTTTGGGCTGAGACGATTTTTTCGATCAACTATGTACAAACGATCCAAAGATTAACTAGATTCTTTAGCGAATTTTCCAACTGCGAGCGAAGCGAAGCAGCCATCTGAGGCCGAAGGCCGAGGCGGGGTTGGGACGCGAAGCGTCCAGGGGCAGAGCACCTAGTTTGGTATATAAATTGTCTGAACAATCGGCTGACCCAGCCTATCTTGAATTTCAACTAACATAAGATCAATGTTAAATGCGAAACAGGATTTGTATGTTCTTTGCTCAAATTGAGGCCAAACCATTTAGGTGAATGTAATGCCATTGTATTTGGATAACCTAATAGAACTCCGATCCAATGCAATATTTTGTTCCACTGGAAATTCGACGATAGTGGCGTTATCTATTGGGGAAACGATGGAAGCTGTGTGAAACACCAATGCTACCAATGATTTTTCTCCCTAGCGCTACCTCGCGGCGCGATCATGCACTATTTTCGCGACAACCTTTTTCTCGGCACACAGCCACCGTATGCATGCATGATCTATGTTATTATTCATGATCTATGGTAATACTCAGGTAGTAAGGGCGTAGTTTTCACTTAAGGTTTGGCAGACCCAGCCACCATCTTGAATTTCAACTCCCATAAGAGCAATGTAAAACGCGAACCAAGATTACTGGAGTAATAATGCAGAAAATTATTCTGAATGCCATTTTAAAGGTTAGGACAGTCCAAATGTGGATATCATTTAGTTTTTTAAACTTGTTAAATTTGTTTTTTAACTTAACTCAAAATCAAAGTTTGTGATTTGTTTTCTTATTCAATAATTTAAATATCAAAAATTTTAAAAACTCACCACATTCGAAATTTAATTAACTTTCAAACAAAAGTAATTTCAGTAAATTTGGATAATTTATGCTGAAAAAATCTGATTTATTGTGTAAGCATGTACACTCCGAATTTGTGTTTCTACTCGAGCGTTTACTCTGGTCGTTATCACATCAACTTGTTGCTCGCGGACGAATACTAGAAGATAAAATATCCGTTAATTTTTAATGTGTGAAAGAAAACTGTGTTTAATAAGACATACTCACATACATTGTCACGCATGCGCATTTCAGTAAGTTTACAGTTAAGGGCACTACACACAGAGCGTATTAATACTCCGCCGACGTCTTTGTAAGACGTCTGAGACGTATCTCACAATTGTATCAAATGGGTCACTTCACACAGGAGTATTAAGGGTCTGCTGTAGTGGCGGTCATCTTGGATTTTTATTCCATAAGAGCAATGTTAAATTTCAAAACATTTATTTCGTTTACTTTTTATCATAAAATTGTTTGCAAGGTCTCATTTTAAGCACAGTCGCAATACGCATCCGTCTTGCAATTTACATTTTTTAAAATCCTTTTGATTTGTTATGTAATTGACATTTTGTAAGTACAATGTTTGAATTTTTTTCCTAACACAATAAAAAATTAATAATGAAAAATAATTTGCAAGACTGATCCGAAATTTTATAAAGAATATTCAGGTTTTTTTTTAAGACTCAATTACAAAAGATAGACTTATAAAATGGTTTGAAATGAGGCAATGTCAAAGCGTTCAGCTGCAAGAAATTGCACTGTTTAGATTGGGATACAGTGAGAAGCGGTCACGTTTCCGGTTGCTTTCTCATTTACTGGAGCAGACCCTCAACGTTCTCTTACGCAGACCTCGGCGACGTATTAACACGGAAAAGCAAAATACCTCGGCTAGCTACGCGTCGCTAGCGTATCTCGACTCGCGCAAGCGCACTGAGCTGTTCTCACCACATTTTGCCTGTGTACATCGTTCGCTTTCCGGAGTTTGTTTATACTGTGATTCGTTTAAGTGCAGTTATGAGTATAGTAAGTGTTTTGATTGATGGAATAAGGAAGCGTCCAGCTCTTTGGGATGTTATGATAGGGAATTACAGAGATAATAAACGGTATCAGGAAACTGACACATACTTTCTCCCTCATTATAGGAACTTAATAAAAAGATATTATTTCATGAAGCCAAAAGTGTATGAAAAAAACATAAATTTCGTATTATTGTTTTTTTTAATGATAGCTTATAATTTTGTTAAGAGGTATGCACTGTCATTTCCCAAAATACCAATTTTTTTATTTTTTTATTTTTAAGAGTAATTTTCCCATAAAAATCCATAAAATAACGGAAAAACCAACTTTTCTCAAAAACGGCTCCAACGATTTTGATTAAAATTTTATAGTTTATAGTACTTTAGGTCCCTAATAAACTATAAAATTTTAATCAAAATCGTTAGAGTCGTTTTTGAGAAAAGTTGTTTTTTCCCGTTCCTTTAAGGGTTTTTATGTGAAAATTACCCTTAAAAATCAAAAATTCACAAAAATGAAAAAAACGCCTGGAGATGCCGTGGATTAGTACCTCCATACCAAATTTCATCAAAATCTGACGACTGGTTTAAGCTCTAGGTCTGATAAAATCTACACACACATACACACACACACACACACACACACAGACTCCAACACAGACATCACTCCGAAAACCACTTTTTTAGGTTCTGGGGGAACCAAAACGGATATTTCCACCAAAAACTCAAACTCGAAAATTTTGACGAATACAATACTTTCTCCATTTACTATGGTATGGAGAAAGTAAAAATGTAAAGGAACTGGTGTGGCAAGAAATTGCTAATGTATTACATAAACCAAGTAAGTAAGCACTGTAATTTAACCATCAAACTGTTCATGCTAATTTTTGCAATGCCATGCCATTTCGGTGCGTGTTGCAAGCATATTTACGAAAATTCGCCAAATAATTATGCTCCAACCCAAAATTGTTCTGTAGCTTTTTTGTAGAGAAAGGTTAAAAGAATTCATTTATGCTAGTAAAAAATTGATGTAATTTACAAAGTTATTAGCTCAAGGAGCAAAAAATGTTTAGTGACGAAAGGAAAAAGTTCAACTTTAGGCCTACATAAAAGGTAGTAAACATTTTTTGAAATTTTTTCAAAATGTAAAAAGTTTTGTAATTTAGTTCTGAATAAAAGTATATAAAAATATATATAAATTTCAAATGTCTTATTTTGAACGAACGTAGTTAATACAGTAGAACTTGGATAATTCGAACGTCTTTAATTCGAAATTACCGTTAGTTCGAAGTTTCGATTCGGTCCCTTGAACTTAATATGATATCAATGTAAAAAATTATGGATAATTCGAAGCCAACTTCTTTAATACGAACGGGGGGGGGGGTATACGTCTTCCACGTAGCTTTCTGTTTGAACTGCGCACGAAAGACGCCGCCGAAGTATTAATACGCCGAAGACGTATTAATTCATCGCCTACGTTTTGTGTGTAGGCCTAGTTTCCGCCTTTATGTAGCTGCCCTATATTTGCTAGCGGAAGAATGAAACGCATACAAATTCAATGCTAGTGCTGTATAGCTCTGCCACTTTTGGAGAACGGCTGTCAATACATAAATATTTTTTCACTCCTGCCGAATTGTAAGACTTGAATGTACAGTCAGATAACCTAAAAACCATAAAAATATCTCCTAATTAATATCTTTTACATTGCCAGTTGTAGTTCGTCAATCGACCGCTAGAGGTCTTTAACCTGAAACACGCACACGGAAGGCTTGCTGTATGAAGTACAGTAACAATGCCAGTTACTATGTTAGTCATTTATTATATACAACCAACACGCAAGTGTTAAAACTAGCACGCCTCATTACCACGCTAAGGAATTTTGTATCAAAGCTAAATCTTTCATTGAGAATGACGATCAGATAACTAAACTTCTGAACCCTATAAAAATATGTTTTAAATATGACAAAAAATGTCTTATCCTTACATAGCTTGGTAATGTAGTGAGTGATAAACTCCAAACTCACAGTAAATGATAGAACATCGAATTTCACAAGGTATTATTAACTCAAACGTGTTTCAACAACTATATCGCCATCTTTAGCGAGGTACGAGCTACAATGATCACACTAAACTACGAGTTACGTTCTGAAAAAATGTATCAAAAGAGTTGAAAAGCCGAATTAAAGTAAATCGATAATAGAAAATATTTAAATTATTAAACAGATTCACTGTGGCTTCATAATTGTAGGAGGGATAGGAGAGGTGATTTATTAAAGTAGGAGATTAACTAATAAATATTATTATTATTATCTAGAGAGAAAACTATTTTTGTGGAAATATCCGTTTTGGGATCCCCTGAGTCCAAAAAAGTGATTTTTACAAAATATCTGTCTGTATGTATGTATACAAAGCTAGAAAGAAAACTATTCGATCGATTTCGAACAAATTTGCACCAAATACGTCAATTAGGCCTGTATAGTTGCACGAAAAAAGGTTTTGAAAATTTTTGAAAAACAACCCCCTTTATGGCCAAAAACCCCCCAAAAATCAGTTATTATTATTATCTAAATGAGAATTTTTAGAAAGAT
>JAGFPH010000085.1:793359-804010 GCA_018207615.1 Philaenus spumarius
GGTGCCACAGACAGATATACAGATATAGATACACAGATACATATATACACAGATACATATATACACAGATACAAAGATACACAGATACAAAGATACGCAGATACACAGATACATAGATACACAGATACATAGATCCACAGATACATATATACACAGATACATATTATATACACAGATACAAAGATACGCAGATACATAGATACACAGATACATAGATACACAGATACATAGATACATAGATACACAGATACATAGATACACAGGTACATATATACGCAGATACATAGATACACAGATACAAAGTTACGCAGATACACAGATACACGGATACACAGATACTAAGATACACAGATACATAGATACACGGATCACAGATACAAAGATACGAAGATACACAGATGCATACATACACGGATACACAGATACATAGATACATAGATACACAAATACACAGATACATAGATACACAGATACAAAGATACACGCATACACAGATGCATAGATACACGGATACACAGACACAAAGATACGCAGATACACTGATACACAGATACATAGATACACAAGTTAAACTTATAACACCCCTCTTTTTGCGTCGACGGTTAAAAACTAAATCCTTATAAAATCAATCATGTTTAATTAATTGATGTGGTCAACAAACGCAAATCTTTAAAAAATTTAAAAGGCCGCCATTTTACAATATGGCGGCTAAATTCAAAGTGTCTTACATAAACCTTTATTTTTATTCCACTTATGGATTTTACACATAATTTTAAGGCTGTTTTTATTCTATATTTTTTTGATAAACCTAGTCGTTTACGTGTAACTGGACTTGAAATTTCGATTTTTGACATGCTCTAGCTAATAATGAGTAGGGCTAAAAATATAATCCCATTGTAAAGATTCTTGTTTTATCAAGTTACGCCATAAAAAATACAAATTAAAAATATAATAATACAATTTTAATGGTTGATCGCGAGTTATCAGCGAAAAACTTAAAGAATGCTGCAAAGTCAAAAACTTGTTCTGTAAAAGTGTGTATTTTTAAGTGCCATTTGATAGAACATGTTTTAAGCATGTTTTAAATGGGCATTTTTAGCTCTTACCCTTAATTGAATTTAAAAAATGAAAAATCCAGTTTTTATTTTATTTATTTACTTATTTGAAAATTGGTAAGGGTCGATTTCTAATCTATATATATATATATATATATAATCCAAACACCACTCACTGACTCATCACGAAATCTGAAAACCACCGAACGGATTGCAATGAAATTTGGTAGGTAGCTTCCTCTAGGGCCCTAGGTGCTCGCTAAGAAAGGTTTTAAAAAAAATCGAAATATTAGGGGGGTTCGGGGGTTCAAAGTTACTAAAAATCCCCATAAGAAATACATAGTGTAATATATTTATTGATGTATATATATATATATATATTTTTTTTATAATATGCATTTAACTTTGATTTGTCTATCCGTGCAAAGCCGGATCGGGCAGCTAGTTTTTTGTATATGTTAGTGAAAATTGCTACTGAAAGACAGTTGAGAAAGATATTGGCAAACATATTTTTATTGCTGAGAAAAAAGAGATGAATATTCATAGACAAGGTTCAAAGTTCAACTGGCTTTGTTAGGCGTCTAAGGTCACAACTCACTCTTCCTGTTTATTGTAGGAACGTCGTAGAAGATTTTAAAACTCGCGCCTACATAATACAAGTGGCTAGACGAGTGTGGGCACTGGACGGGCCAGGCAAGGTCGCTACTTGCATGCGCAGATCCTGTGATTGGTTAGACATACAGTACTTGGAGGAAAAAACACTTTCTACAGACGGAAAGGGTTTATGTATTTGTGGTCACATTTTTAAACCTTAACCGGCAATTGGTTCGACAGTTTACCGCGAATCTCTAGTTGAGCTTTTCAAATAATAAAAAAAAGGGACAGAACAGCAGAAAATGTTGAGATTAAACTTTTCTTTCCATTGTCTACCAATTTGTGTCATTTAATATTAGTTTAATTAAAATAGGTCCAATCTATCCAGAATTTTAAAGGAGACTGGCGTGTAACGATTTAACGGATATTTTTAATTTGTATTCACCAGGGCCGGATCTACAAGCATAATCTTATTCTTAAAGCAGATACTAGACAACTTTATGCATTTCCATACTAGTATTTGCTTATAAACATATTCTAAATGTATTTTAATCAGTAAAGTAAATAATCGCCTATATTTGTTTAGTATAGTAGACAATTGCCTTTGTTTGTTTGCCTGTATTTTTTCAGTGTAGTAAGCAATCGCTTATATTTTTTAGTATAGTAGACAATTGCCTTTGTTTGTTTAGTAATTGGCTGTATTTTTCAGTGAAGTAAACAATCGCCATATTTGTTTAGTATAGTAGACAATTGCCTATGTTTGTTTAGTATAAATAGTAGCCAATGCCTTTATCTTTTCAGTGTAGTAAACAATCGCATATATTTGTGTAGTATAGTAGACAAAATGCCTATGTTTGTTTAGTATAGTAGACAATTGGCTGTATTTTTCAGAGTAGTAAACAATCGCCTATATTTGTTTAGTATAGTAGACAGTTGCCTTTATCTTTTCAAAGTAGTAAACAATCGCCTATATTTGTTTAGTATAGAAGACAATTGCCTTTGTTTGTTTAGTATAGTAGACAATTACCTGTATTTTTTCAGTGTAGTAAACAATCGCCTATATTTGTTTAGTATAGTAGACAATTGCCTATGTTTGTTTAGTATAGTAGACAATTGGCTGTATTTTTCAGTGTAGAAACAATCACCTATATTTGTTTATTATAGTAGACAATTGTCTATATTTTTTCAGTGTAGTAAACAACCGTCTATATTTGTTTAGTAGAGCAGACAATTGCCTATATTTTTTCAATATAGTAAACAACCTCTTACATTTGTTTGGAATAGTAAACAATTGACTGAATTTTTTCAGTGTAGTAAACAATCTTCTATATGTTTTCAATATAGTAAACAATCATCTATATTTGTTTAGTATAGTAGACAACTGATTATATTTTTTCAATATGATAAAGAATTGTCTATATTTTTTTCAATATAGTAAACAATCGTCTATATTGATTCAGTAGACAATTGTCTATATTTTCTCAGTGTAGTAAACAATCGTCTAGGTTTATATAGTTGTAATATATAGTAAACAATGATCTATATTTTTTCAATTTAGTAGACAATTATCCATATTTTTTCAAACATCTACCTTTACGCCGACCAGAAATAATTGTCTTCTGACCCCAGCGGTAAAACATACACATATTAAAATAGTACAAATCAAAAATATATGGTTTTAGCATATGTCGAAAATCGCAAAAAAGGCAGCAAGTCAAAACGTAAGAACTTACAAGCTACTAGTACCTTACTAATGCAATAGCATAAGGCCAGCATTCTCAATTACTGAATTCCATGCGTTAAATCCAGTGGTATTATGGGTCTGCCCCAGTAAACGAGAAAGCAACCGGAAACACAAGCGCTTCTCACTATATCATCCCCATCTAAACAGTGCAATTTCTTGCAGCTGAACGCTTTGACATTGCCTCATTTCAAACCATTTCATAAGTCTATCTTTTGTAACTGAGTGTTGAAAAAAAAACTAAATATTCTTTATAAAATTTCGGATCCGGCTTGCAAATTATTTTTCATTATTAATTGTTTATTGTGTTAGGGAAAACATTTAAACTTTGTACTTACAAAATGTCAATTACATAACAAATCAAAAGTATTTAAAAAAATGTAAATTGCAAGACGGACGCGTATTGTCACTGCTTAAAATGAGACCTTGCAAACAACTTTATGATAAAAAATAAACGAAATAAATGGTTTGAAATTTAACATTTATGGGATAAAAATCCAAGATGACCGCCACTACAGCAGACCCTTAAGGGGGCACTTCCCTGCCCGCCATATTGAATCTTATTCCCATAAGAGCAATGCTACAGAATAAGTCATATTTTTCCGTTAATTCGTGGAATAAATTTAAAAATTTGGTTTCATTTTGAAGTACTGTCATATGCGGATGTTGATTGCCGAATACATTTTCAGAAACCGTTTTATTGTTTTCATAAACGTATGATATAAATAGTAAAAAATAGTAAACTTTATAAATTTTTTACTCAGTTTCAAAAAGAGATATTGCAAAAATCATTAGCAATCAACACCCACAATCTATTTTACTTTAAGAAAAAAAATACAGCTTTCGTTTTTTAACAAAAACAGCACAAAAATATGCTTAATAGTGAGGGTATGTTTTGGTTATTTAACATTGAAATTGGTACCCAATATCGTAGTTTTGAATGTGGAGAGCCGAGCCCCGGCAGGAGTGAAAAATATTTCTGTGTTGACCGCAGCGCTCCAAGTGGCAAAGCTGTACACTAATAGCATTGAGTTTTTTGTGCGAAATTCCGTTCTTCCGCTAGTAAAGATATAGGCCGCCGAGAACTACTTCTATTAGGTGACAGACGTACTGAAATGCGCATGCGTGACAATCTAAACAGTCTGTCTATCTATACTCTCTCCCTCTCTCGCTCTCTTCTTTATGTATTATATCGCCGCCGTCTCAAAATGATTTTACAGTTTTAGTAAGACCTACAAAACAACTCGATATTTACAATAGCGTTGAGGCCGCAATCTTCCACTGATGTTTGCTTTGGTTATACAACTTATCCTATTTTACAATTTATATTGATATCAAAGTATATAAATTTAAAAACGAGCATTTTCTTACCTTGAATATTGACTGAGATTTTAAATAATGCAATCAATAAAAGACATGAACAGAAAAGTTAAAATATTAAGAATGTTGTACCTAAAAACGTATACAGTACGTACAAAGTGCTGATATAAACGTTTATTTATAATTTAATGGCGGCACAGGCTATCTTTAAATATCTAAACACGGGTTACAATAAGAATAAAACATGATTACTAACAAATATTAAATTATAAAAAGATACTGTTACATAACTTACTTTACTTTATTATCTCCACATAGTATAAAATAAATCTGCCTGAAAATGTTTGTTTTTCTGTTCTTTCAGGCTAATTTCACCACTGTAGACCTATAAATCATAAATTTTTATGAAAATTATGCGTGACAATGCGATCATCGTCTTTAATATACCATCGACCACATAATTAGTAGCCTATGTATAACGATCTCTTTCTTCCTTAGCAAGTCACATGCATGCTGAAGTCAGTGACCGAATTGCACAGCAATATATATAATACATGATATTTAAAAATCGGGACATCACTAGACTCACAATCGTAATCATCTGTATTCTAATAATTGCTCAGTTCAAAAATTAATACCAATATTTTCATGTTTGACGCTATAATGGCCATAAAACGTAATTTATTTTTATATGTTTACAATTCATATTGATGTTACACTTTCCACAATTTTTTTCATGAATTTTGGCTGAGATTTAAAAAAAGGAATAATTAAATTTAAAAAAAAAAATTTACATAAGCAGGCAAGCGGAAAATTTTAACACGTTTTACATAATATATATAAACTACAAATAATTAGTTCTCGTATTAATGGTGTAAATTTATTTTAATTAGAGAAACAGCCAAAGTTACAAAAAAGAATACAAATAAATTTAAATTATAGGCTGGCACTTGCATATAATCCCAAATACATTTTGTATACTTATTGTACTGTTATTTCATTATGACAATATAGGCTAGTCGGTAGGGGTAATTTTAGACCAAAAGTTCCAGTAATTTACGATACGGCTGATTTTTTTTATATAAGTACATTGAAGTATGTAGATTAACATAAAAAAAGTTACCAGTCTATCGATTTCCCAAAGTCGAAAAAAAAATCGAAAAACATTTTTTTTCGATATTCCTTAATATTTTGAGCTGGGGTGAAGATAAAGAAAAATAAAGAATACCACCGTGTAGGGGAAGTATTTTTCAATAAAAAAGGTCATAAGTATTTTTTTCGTCCGAGCAATGGTTTGTCTGGGAAAAAGTCGAGAATGCAGTTATCTATTTGGGGATGCGGAATACTACCCCCCGGAAAACTACCCCCCCAGGTGAAACGTGACGTCACGAAATCTGCCAACTAACCAATATGGAAGCCGTGTCCGCGACTGGAATACTACCCCCCCTAGCAAAAGCGGGTCGCCGGAATACTACCCCCCGGAAAACTACCCCCCCAAGCAGGTTCCTACAATTATACTGTTATCGGCAACATACTGTGACCAAACAGTTTAGGTTAGTCCTCTAGTTTTTTTTTTATTCTAATTATATCGAAACTTGAGTGTGCGTGACTGGAAAACTGCCCCCCCGATCTCTGACGTCAAAATGACGTAGGAACCTGCTTGGGGGGGGGGGGGTAGTTTTCCGGGGGGTAGTATTCCGGCGACCCATCTATTTTGCAGCAGCGCGACTCGGTCGCACGGCTGAAGACCTATTTTTTGAAGCGCGGCCCAGTACATTATAAACTATTGCATAGTTACAATGTATTAAATAAATAGTTGTAATAGGGCGTTTTCAAGAGGAAAGTGTCAGCTTTACGATGGTATGTTTTTTTTTTTCATTACACATAATCATCTAACAAATTACTCAAATATATATAATGAATTTTAAATAATGTGTCTCAAAGAAAAAGAAAACTGGTTATTTGGAGTTTTTAGGAGGAACTGATTCATATAAAATATGAAAATTCAATATAGCGGATCCAAAATGGCTGCCATTTTCTTTGAAAATTCAACTTTATTATATTTAAAATAATACAATAATAGCCTATAAGCAGTCTCGATTAACTTGTCTTCGAAAAAAATTAATTTTGTCCCAAGATAAGTATGGACGATTTTTTAAATGTTATTTTTAAAAAAGAGGTCCTTGAAAATAGTCTTCTGTTTTACCTATTTCGTTTTAACTATAACATCTTTGGATTCAACCATTCCATTTTCGACATTTTTGAACATTTCGATTTAAAAATTGGTTAACTAGTTTAAATAAAGAACAAACTTAATATACCACTCAGCTAGTTTATCTCCGCCGCGTTGTTTAGTTTTATGTATTTGTCTTATGGATTTAGATCCCACAATACACTATGGTTAAAAATTAAAAACTAACTATATGCTTTCGAATTAATTAACTAAACTAATATTAATAGTGTTACGTTAACTATAAAAAATTAGAATTTTAAAATTTTAAAGACACTATACAAACACGGTAACTATAAAAATTCTAATGGTAATAATTATACGATATCTAACTGCAAAAATATAAATAATAATACGATAAACATAACAATACGATAAAAATAATAAATCAAATACGAAGTTCAGTCTATCTATTTTTCACGCACCACTGAAGGAATTTACGATTACGAGGTCAGGATAAAACAAACTAATTGCCTCCACTGCAAAATTTCTTCCGATCAGCACGAGGGGACAGTTTTCTCGGAAAAGGCCGCCTCTGTTGGACAAACACTACTCTGCTAATGCTACTTGCAAAACGAAAGTATGAGTGACTTTATTTTAGCGGGTCTGGAGCAATTATCGTAGGTTTTGCTGGACACACAGCGGATGTACGACATACATTGAGTCGAAGTTCGAATCGCAAGATGTTAACAAAAATCAGCAATGAATATGGTTCACATGTTAAAAATATATGTATAGCGACTATAATATCAAGTATAACTAACCACTACATCTTGTTAGCCGGAAAATTAGTTATTAATTTGGTTCATAAGTTATTAATATATGTACAGTATGGTAAATAAAATATGATTAATTGTTTGAAACGACTTAATATTTATCCGATTAAATTGATTATTTTTTACCAATGTACATAATCTCCTAAGTAACATGGGCTATGCTATGTAAATACAACCTTATTAGTTATATTGTTAACAAACATGGGTCATAATCCAATACTGAGTTGGAATACCCATATTTATAGGACATATTGAAAGATCTATACATTTTATTAAACACAGCTTTCTCTTACATATTCAAAACTAACGGATTTATTATTTTTCTAGTATTCCTCCGCGAGCAACAAGTTGATGTGATAAAAACCAGAGTGCGGGCTAAACACTCGATAAGGAACGCAAATTCGGCGAATACATGCTTCCACAATATATAGGATTTTTTCGTCATAAATTATCCAAAATTATTGAAACTATTTTTATTTGAAAGGTAATTAAACTTCGAATGTGGATGTCTTTTTACATTTTTGATATTTGCTTTATTGAATAAGGAAAGAAATCGCAAACTTTGACTTTGAGTTAAGTCGAAGAACAAATTTAGTTAAAAACAAATTTAAAAAACTAAAAGACATCCACATTCGGACTGTTCTAACCTTTAAAATGACACATTCAGAATCATTTTCTGATCATTATTACTCCAGTAATCTTATTACCCGTTTAACATTGCTCTTATGGGGGTTGAAATTTAAGATGGTGGTTGGGTCTGCCGAGCCTTAACCGTTGCCGTCCGGCAAATTACGCCTATTTTTCATCATGCGTTTGCAATATGACAAGTAAGCTACAACTAAGTGCGTGCATAACCTACGTTAGATATGTTTATTAGCGAATTTCCATAGGAAAAATAAGCTATTGCAGTGGCTCTTATGGCAAGACCCAAGGTCGGGAGTAGCAAATGAGCACCGATCATGGTCCCCAGAACACGTTTTTTTGGTGAAATTAAAAATCATATATATATGTGTTCGCACTCTAGCGGCCGCATTTTAAGTCCGATTTGGTTCAAATTTGGTACACATGTTGGTTGTCTACGTCGCTCGGACGAGTTCGTTAGTCAAAAAAATCCAACAATCGGAAGCACGTTTTTTGACCAGAAGCAACTATTTTTTTAGATTTTTCCTACGATAATGAATTTGTTTTTGAGTTTTTTCTTCAAATATAAATGTAGGATGTTATTCTGCACATTTTGTTTTTATACGCGACCTTATAGCTCGCTCGGTTCCCCCAGAATCTATCAAAACGTAAAATACCATAGAAGTATCCGGTTCAAAGCCATGTGGTGGATTCTACCGTGGGCATTGTGTATTGAGATACTCCCAATACGGGGGTTGGCGTGCGGTGCACGTAATGCATTGTGTATTAAAGATACTCCCTATATGCGGAATGGCGTGCGAACCATTTTGCAGCTATTCAGCACCGTCGTGAATAGACCTATTTCCCAAATTGTTGGTTGAAACCCAAAAACATACTTCTATAAACTAAATTTTGGAAATTTGCTCAACTCACGTCAGCAGTTCAGCTGCTTGCTCGAATTATTTTAATTTTCACAATATAGTCTACTTATTTTTATTCATCAAACAAAAAACAATGAGACTATGTTACTCATCAAAGTCTAAATTATCTATGCAAGTTCTAATAGGTTTTTGCCCTAACAACCGCACAAATAGATTCCTAAGATAAATACTTTTAAAAATCAAAGCCCGACTGCCCGAGGCATCCAGCGTAGAACCTCCCAGTATTTGTTGTTTCTACTAAACGCGGCAGACTTTCATCAATGACAGCCCTGACTCTGTTCGTGCCGAGACGTTGAACTCTCACTTGGCCATTGACTCCGTCTTGCAATGCGCTGCAGTTAGTGCGACCAAGAAAATGACATAGTGCTTCCTCGTTCAGATCTGTTTAAAATTGCTAGCGGAGCGTTTCATCGTTTTAAACGCAGGGGGTCCTGTAGGAAGCAACTCAACATTTTTAAATGTAAACACACATATTTTTGTCTGCCTTATATCACAAACATTTGTATACCAAGCAAAGTAAGGCACGAACACCCCCATCCAAAATGGCGGTCGAAAAACTTTATTATCCGAAAATACTGCACCCCTCTCGCAATGCTTTAATAGTTTAACTTAGAAAGTGATCTTGTATTTAAAGAAGTAGAAAACGGACTTTGAAATGTATTTCGATTAATAGTTCCCACTTTCAAAAGCATTCACCTCCCCCCACCCTCTCTCCAAGGAGGAAAATAACTTCATTGTTTAGTCGGAACATTCATTATGTTTATATCATAACCTCCATTTTGGATGGGAAATGATGTGTCACAATAATTAAGCCCTATGTTTACATTTAAAAATGTCGAGTCGCCGCCCACAGGACGCCCTGGGGAGGGGGTGGTATTGACAGTTTGTAGTTCTAATCATCCAAAGACATTCCCAAATTTTCATCTTTCTACTTTCCGTTGTCTAAAAGTTACGGAAGGGCTCCCATATTTTTTGAACACATGGTATATGTTTATGTATAGTGTAGAATAAATGTATATTTGAGCCAGTCGCGAACCGTTCGCCGTCAAGTGCGCACTAACTAATAATTCACGTGTCTAACTTTTAACTGTATAGTCAATGTATATAATGTGTGTTTGTGTAAGTGTTTGTAATGTTCGTGAAATGTAATAACAGTGCTTCTTAAACCATAACGAAATCCTAATGGAACGAATATAACCTTAATGATCTGATGATGGGCTCACGCAGCCTGAAACCTAGGTAATCATTTTACCAACAATGGATTAGTGACATACCAAATAAAAGGTAACAATAAATTTATTATTCCCTATATTGGATAGAGGGACAAAATTCCCTATATTGGATAGAGGGACAAAATGTCCAATATTTGAGAG
>JAGFPH010000085.1:819483-832054 GCA_018207615.1 Philaenus spumarius
GGGGGGTAGTATTCCGCATCCCCCTAAATTTCACTTAACACGTTCACTGCTAAGGTCGCACATGTGAGCTTGACACTGAACACTATGAGAAGCGGCTGACGCACAGTGCATTGCACGCCAACCCAACTGTTGGAAGTATTTTCAATACACAGTGCATTGCCTGCTTCGCACGCCAACTCCCATATTGGAAGCATTTTCAATACACAATGCATCGCACTCCAATCCCGCATATTGAGAGAATTTTCAATACACAATGCATTGTGTGCTTCGCACGCCATCCCCCATATTGGGAGTGTTTTTAATAGACAGTGTATTGCGTGCTTCGCACGCCAACCCCCATATTGGTAGTATTTTAAATACACAATGCATTGCGTGCTTCATACGCCAACCCCCTTATTGGGAGAATTTTCAATACACAGAGCATTGCGTGCTTCGCACGGCAATTTTAAGGCTATGTGTAATGTACGCACATGTGTGTCCGCTTTAAAATATTAGTGATTATTACGTAGAAAGGTTCAAAAATAAAAAATAAAGTAATTTCTACTCATTTAGGCTATAAATATAAAAAATAAAAGGTCAGCTCCTAGCATAGGAAATACGAAATTTGCGTAGCAGTGAACGTGTTAAGCCTAATAAATATATGAATAACATATTTGGATTGATCCTCTGTTATATTCGCAGCTAAATATGTCCTGTGCAGGATGTCAAGAAGTGTCATGCCTTCCAAGCCCTCTTAAACGAACAGTGTATAGAGTTAAATTGAGCAATTCATATGATAGCCTGTTAATTGTAGGCTAAAGGTCTTGACCTGCTGGGTTATCAATAGCAGTTCACGATGTGTCTTTAACCCCGATGGGTGTGTTAGCTACATATTTGTTGTGTTTAAAAAGTGTTACATTGTAAACTTAATTAATATACACGAAAAAACTTATCTGAGAAATTACTTCAAGTTTCAAAAATTGTATTCTATTATTATTACAAGCGAATTTTCATAAGAAATGATGGCAGCTATTGTGGTCACTCTTATGGTGAGACCTATGGTCGCGAGTTTCAATGAGCACCGACCATGGTCCCCAGAATACATTTTGCAGTGTCATTAAAAGTTGTATATATGTGTTCGCACTCTAACGGTCACATTTTATGTCCAATTTAGACCAAATTTGGTACACACGTTGGTTTTGTAAGTCGCTCGGACGAGTTCGTTAGAAAAAAAATTGATCAACTGGAAGCACGTTTTTTGCACCAGAATGACATTTTGGGATGGGGGTGGGGTTATAAAAAAAAGGATATTATTCTGTTCGTTTGGTTTTTTACACGATCTTATAGCCCGTCCGGGTCCCAAAAAATCCATCAAAACTTGAAATAATTCGACCACGCAAATTTCCAGAATGAGTTCAGCAAATTTCCAAAATTAAGTTTATAGGCCTATGTTTCAGGGTTTCAACCAACAGTTTGGGAAATAGGTCTATTCACGACGGTGCTGAAAAACTGCAAAATGGTTCGCACGCCATTCCAGATATTGGGAGTATCTTTAACACACAAATTGCATTGCGTGCTTCGCACGCCAACCCCACGGTAGAATCCACCACGTGGCTTTGAACCTTTTTGGCTAACGAACTCGTCCGAGCGTCGTAGACAACCAACATGTGTAGCAAATTTGAACCAAATCGGACTTAAAATGCGGCCGCTAGAGTGCGAACACATATATACATGATATACATATATATGATTTTTAATAACACCCCAAAACGTGTTCTGGGGACCATCATCGGTGCTCATTTGCTACTCCCGACCTTGGGTCTTACCATTAAGGGGTACTGCAATAGCTCATTTTACTAATGGAAATTCGCTAATGACGATCAAGTACCCGGTTAAAATCCAAGTAGGCCGACGGAAATCCACGTGGGCCGACGGCCGGGATGCAAACTAGCAAAGCGAGGCCGTAAACCGAGACCGCAAGATCGAAGTGCAAAATCTTAAAGATAGTTTTTCCGCTGCCTTTTACAGTTCGGTTGGAGGTTGTTCGCCGTTGAGGATGGCCTCGTGGGGGTAGTGTCACTAGTAGATGGTTCCCTACCTTGTCTTTTCATAGAGTGGGTGCTGGTGGAGAACCTTAGAGGACTAGAGACACCAGTACCTAACACTTAGTGTTAATCTTGTAATGTTCATGTCCCTATCTACTATCTAGCGAAACCACTGCCAAGGGAACGGGCTTGGAAAAATCAGCGGGGAAAGAACACCCTGTTGAGCCAATAAGAAGAAAAATAATCTCTCTATTATATAAAAAAGTTTTTCTACTTCTTCTTTCTCATAATTATAAAAAACCACTACCAAGGGAACGGGCTTGGAAAAATTAGCGGATAGAGGATAATTTAGTACAAGTCAATTACACACTAGCAAAACTGTATTTATAAGAAACACAAAAACATAAATGAAGCTTTTGTAGTACTGAAACTAATGAATGTTTTCTTTTTCATCTGTGCACACTAAGCTTTCGACCGTGGGACCTTAATCAGCCTCACAGACGTGGAGCTTTTATCACAATAATCTGTGGTACCAACATGCCAATCTATGAGTGCGCGCTGCTGTGAGTAACTCTACTTTCCGTGTGTTCAGTAGAGTATTGTTTTCGTAGACGATCTGTGGTTAGGTACTCTGATGGTTTGGATTCGTAGAATCTGTTGCAAGATTGGGTAACATTCAGTTTTAGTAGAATTGTAATTGTGTGAATCCTGTAATCATTTGTGGTTTTTAGGTTAGATCAGTAAGCATTAGGTTTTATTTTGATTGTTTCCGTCAACCATTTGGTGTTCAGTGACATCACTTATGTTCTAGTCCAAGATATGATCTAACAGCCTATGTCACACAGAAGAAAATTATTTACACATAACTCTACGTTTCAGAGTTGAATCGTTAAAAATAATAATAAAATATCCAAAGTACATTTTATATTACAAAATTAATAAAAGTAATTACAGTAAATTAAATTCAACAAACTGTTTATGATATAGAATTGATTTGAAAACAAGCTATAACTTTCAATGATGTTGATAGATATAACGTGTTTTTTTAAATCTCTGTTTGACGTCTTATGATACAATATGTTTGTAGAAGGTGGCATATAAAGTTAACATTTCCAGTATTGCCAAATGTCTAAACTTAAATTATCGTTTATTTGGACAAAAACTTTCGTACATTGAATATATTGGCAATGGAGTTGTGATAGTAAGTGGGTAAATTGAAAAAAAAGGCTGTAAAGACATAGGAAGATATTACTTATTAATATAAAAAGACAGAAAATTAGGTAAATAATAAATTTTTTACTACATAATGATAAAACATTTTTAACAAGGTATTACATGGACATAGAAAAATAAATTACAGACATTTATAGCAGATAGACCAACAGAAATCACTGCCTTCTTGGGTTGTAATATTAAATAAAATTGTTTTGGTCTAATGTGCCATATTAAGCGAATTTCCGAAGGAAAGATGAGATATTGGAGTGATTCTTAAGGTGAGACCTAAGGTCGGGAGTGGATATTGAGCACCGATCATGCTCCCCAGAACACGTTTTGGGGTGTCGGAGTTCGCACTCTGGCGGCCACATTTTACGTCCGATTTTGTCCAAATTAGTTTTCTCGCTCAAGTAGCTCGGACGAGTTCGTTAGTAAAAAAAGGAAAAAGCCGGAAGCACGTTTTTCGACCGGAAGTAAAACTTTTTTTGAGATTTTTCGTTTTAAAATGAAACGTTTTTAAGGTTTTATTCAATTGATTAACATAGGAGATTATTCTGCATATTTTGTGTTTTAAAACGACTTTATGGCCCTTATGGTTCTCCCAAAATCGATCAAAACGTAAAGTACCATAAAATAACCCAATTCAAGTCCACGAGGGGATTTTAGCTTGGGAGTAGCTTATAATTTGAGGACGATGGCCGGGATGCAGTTTTATTAACTTATAGATTTATTAAAATCCCGCCCTCCCCAATAGATTCAAAAATAAGAAGCTGGTCTTAAATTTTGCACCGCATTAATGAAAATCTCAACTATATTTTTGCTAATATTTTATTTAGGGACAAAAAATAAATATTTCGTGGGCGCATGTTAATTTTGTCCTGTTATTACCTTAAATCCGAGAAGGCAAATTTCAAACTATCATTAAAGAATCTTCAAATATACCAAGTTTAGCTCTATTTTGAGTTAATAAAATGGTTAAGAACGATAAAACTTTTTAATCACACATTATGTGACACTAAATTGTGGGATTTCACAAATAGCCCTGGCAGTTGGGAGTTAAAAATGAAGTTACATGGAAAAATATACGGGCGAGATGAAACTAGGTAATATAGGAATCTTTTTTTTCCAGGACGCACCCAACCTAAGTTATTTGGAAAAAGTGGAATTTGGCCACTATTTTCCAAGATGTCGGAGTAAGCTTAAAGCGTTGGGGGTCGCAAAGTTAGGATGTTTTTTTAGTATGTCAAAATGTATTATATTACCAAGTTTCATCTCTCTCGCATTTTGTTCCCAGTCAAATGTACCTGTTACCTAGGCTAAAATTGATACTGCGAAACATATGGATGATAATATTATTAGAGCTGATTTGTTGGTTAGGTTTGACACAGAGAAGGAAAACTTGAAAACTTCCTCACCAAAAAATTATTTATTTGTTTTTTGTTCTAGATTTTGTATTTCTAAAGATAAAAACGATCAAATTTGATAGCTTGTTATTCGGCAAAAATTGTTTTTACTGCTTGTTGATAAGTAGAGATGAAATACAATTTTTGCCTAGTGTACCTGCTGTTTGATTTTGTTAGTGTTGGTATTTAGAATATTGTTAGAGTTTTATTAGTCTAGAAATATACTAGTGTATTGTAATAGGAATTCGTAACTTGTTTTCGAATTCATATCTTACAATTCAGATTTCCAATGTTTCAGGAATGTAAAAAGAATATTGAATAAAACTGTTTGAGCTTTGTGCTCAGAAATATTCTGCTGTGGTATAACATAATGTGGGCAGTGGCTATTTTATTTTTTTTTTAACTTATGCAGTACGTAAATAATACCAGAACAGTTAACCAGTCAAGGACAATCTTGCATTGTATTGAATGAGATACGGATTTAGTTAATTATAGTGTACTAGGAGAAACCCCTTGCGTGCTCCGCACGCCAACCCCGTACCGTCTATAGCCTACACATATTCATGATATATTTTCTTTATAATAAAGGTGAAGGATTAATAATAACCGCAAAGCAAAGATGGTAAATAATGTTAAATGTTCAAATCAAATTATTTCGTATATTTTATAACAGCAGTTATAATGAAGGTTAAAAGAACCAGCAAGGATCAGGTCAACACGTTAATAAAAACCTAACCTAAAAGTTAGAAAGACAACTAATTGCTTCAAAGTTTGTAATCAGGTGTTAAAATGGAAATATTAGAGCAAACAGCAGTTGTATTTTATTTTATTCAATTAATTGGTTGCTACGGTAATGAATGTAAATACATTCAAGAAATATGTGTTGGTTCATCAGTCTATACCTAACCTAAGAATTTTTTCCGACTAAATTTACAAATATTGAAATAAAAAATGTTTTTATCAAAATTAATTATAGCTTATGTTACTCAGGGATAGTGAAGCTTTTTATTAATTAGTAAAACTATTTTTCAATCAGTTCAGTAGTTCCAGAGATTACCCGTTCAACATACATACAAACAAACAAATTTTACTTCTTTATAATAGTATAGATAGATACAATTAGTATAGTTAAATTGATTTTACTTTTAACAAAGTAACATTTCTTGTAGCCTATGTCGATTATTTCTCAACGTCTTCTTCGATTTCAATGTATCGTTTCCGCCTTATATTTATATTACTGTTTTTCTGGTATCTCCAAAACATAATTGAAACAGTTTTATTGATAGTGGGATCAGAGCGGCACAGTGGTTAAAGACACTCATCCAGTTTGCTACAGTTGCATATTCTATATCTTAGTTGTTGAGGATTCGGAGCCCTCTTGTTATTTCATAAAATAATGCTAGTTTAATAAATCATCAAATTTCTATTTGAATAAATTATTTGAGAAAATATGGCGGATTTCAAACAGCTGATGATTGTTAATATAGTTTAGAGGTTATGTCGAACATTTGGAAAAAGTTAAAGGTTCACATACCAACCTCTTTCCCTCGGTATTTGAAAGATATTTTTTTTTTATGTAGAAAAACTTTTGTTTGTCATTTCAATTTACAATTATTTGGTTGCAGAATAATTTTTCCTAATTTATCTCGTTATTTACATTAACAATTATTGTTAATTGTTATTGAATACGAGCAATATTGTTCAATCGAATACATTGTAGATCTGATATGACGAAGGACCGAAGGTAAGAAACGCCGTCGTCTTGCTGGTGCTGCGCACAAGGTCCTCAGCAAAGGTTAAACAATCCTGAAGGCTTTCTCTTCACTACCATCAATAATATTTACCCAGTTAGCTCTCCTCGTCCATCCAGTAAACACACTATTATCCATTTATCCCGGCTAGCTCCGTGTTCTTTTGACCCGGACTAGAAATCAGTTGTGACCGGATTTTTCTCCTAGGCTAATACAGGCCCCGTGCCGGTTTCAGATTCAGGTGCGGTTCGTGTACTTGCCACGGCATCTCTTATTAGCGAATTTAAATGGGAAAGATGAGCTATTACAGTGACCCTTGTGGAAAGAAATAAGGTCGGTAGTAGTATAAGAGCACCGATCATGGTCCCCGGAACAGGTTTTGGGTTGTTATTAAAAATTGAATACATATATATGTGTTCAAACTCTACAACCCTAAATTGCGCACTATGAAGATTTTAATCACCAGAGGCGACTATGTAGTCGAAAGATTAATTTAGCCTCAAATGACAATACCTCTTACTTTTTAGCGAATTTCCATAGAAAAATGAGCTATTGCAATAAAGTAAATAAGCACCGATCATAGTCCATTAGTGTCATTAGAAATTATATACTGTGTATAAAGGGTGGAACAAAGTTAGTGTTAAAAACTTCGGGAAATGGTTCTATGAGTCAAAATAAATAGAAAATCAAGAATAATATTTTTTCGAAAACGCTTAATTTTCCAAATATCCGCCATTTTGTTTCTTTTACTAAATAATTAATATCTAGAGAACGATTAAACTGATCGAGTTCAAACTTGGCATGAAGTTTAACCTAATAATGATCTATCTTAAGAAAAATAACGGATTATATCCAATCATGCGCCTTAAAATAGCGGCTGTTTAAATATGTCAGACCTAAATTACTCAAAACCCGTAAATTTTAACAAAAAATGTCAAGGTACCTTTTTTGTAGCCCTTTTAATTCCCTATCGGATGATTTAACTTTCAAAACAATCGTATGAAGAATAATAGTTAAGTTAAAGATAATGGCAGCAAATGTACATACAATATTGTAGTATTTGCTGGTTGGTATAGGATGCCGGGTTGAATAAACCAATTGTTACACATAACTTAACTATTATCCTTCATTCGATTGTTTTAACAGTTACAGAAACCGATAGGGAATCAAAAGAGCTACAAAAAAAGTGTCTTGACATTTTTTGTTAAAATGTACGGATTTTAAGTAATTTAGGTTTGAAATATTCAAACAGCCGCCATTTTGAAATGCCCGATTGGATATAATCGCTTATTTTTCTTAAGAAAGATCATTGTTAGGTTAAACTTCATGCCAAGTTTTAACTCAATCGGTTAAACCGTTCTCTAGATATTAATTATTTAGTAAAAGAAACAAAATGGCGGATATATGGAAAATGAAGCTTTTTTCGAAAAAATATTATTCTTGATTTTCTATTTATTTTGTCCCATAGAACCATTTCCCGAAGTTTTTATCACTAACTTTGTTCCACCCTGTATATGATTGTTATTCTCGCTCACTCTAGCGGCCGTATTTCAAGTCCGATTTGGTACACACGTTGGGTCTATGTCGCTCGGACGAGTTCGATAGCAAAAAAAATCCAACAAACGGAAGCACGTTTTTTGACTGGAAGTAACTTATGTATATTATTTGTTCGCACCCTAACGGCCGTATTTTAAGTCCTATTTGGTCCAAATTTGGTCTACGTCGCTCGGACGAGTTCGTTAGCCATAAAAATCCAAAAACCGAAAGTACGTTTCCGACAGAAGTAGCTATTTTTCGTGCTAGAATGAAATTTGTTTATGGATTTATCAACACAAAAATGCACATTTTGTTTTTTTATATACCTTATACCGGTAGCTCACTTCGTTAGCTCAAAACGTAAAATAATAAAAAAAGTACCCGGGTACAGGTAGGTTATTTTACCTAGGGGGCATCTTCTGTTCTGAGGCCCAGTTTTTACTCTGCGAGCGAAGTGAAGCAGCCCTTAACCGCAAGGTCGAGGTTCAAACTCTGCTAGTGGAATGAAGGAACGCTTGAGGCGAAACTGGAAACAAACAAATTCTACTAATATATTTCGTACACATAGGCAGCTATTCAGCGCCTTCGGGAGTGGATCACTTTCCCAAACAGTTGGTTGAAACCCTAAAACATTTAAACTTAATTTTGGAAATTCGCTCAACTAACGTCAGCGGTTCAACTGCTTAGTCGAATTATTAAACAATTACAGTCTGTATTGGCAACATTCCTACCGCCGGTTTCAAATACGATCGATATTTTTCGATAAGGAAAATTTAGGTGGACGAGAGATATTAATTTCAAGTATCTTAATGCGAGAGTTTAGATTGTCACGTAATGCGAGCAAATAGATTATCATAAAAGTTGTTTATAACAATTTACATTCATAATAAATTACCAATTACTTTGTTAATTTAACTTATATAACCAATGAATAACAAAGTTTGCATCTGTTGTCTTTGAAAAAGTAAACAGGAAAAATGCGAGGTTGACTCGTACTTCAAAGGATTCCGTAACGACATCCATCTCTTAAAGCTAAGTTGAGATCTAGAACTTTGCAAATGTCGGGGGAACAGTGGAGATTACAGTAACTATATCAAAGACCACTAAAGAATACCGTTGCGTGGCGGCCAATAGGAGGGCGCGCAGCGTTGCCATATCTACTAGTCTGGAACACTCCTGGTATTTACCGCTCTAGGCTTGAGAGCACAGTTTAAAGAATTATAAATTCATTGAGTTAGCCGCGTTCAGTTAGAAGCGTGGGAAGAACGTGACAACGGTCGCACTAAGGCGATTGGAGCGTTCAAGGTCTCGGTGTACACATGTCCGTCCCTCAACGGTATTCTTTCGTGGTCTTTACTGTAGAAGCGGAGTTTCTGGTTTATTACCAAAACTTATTTAAACACGACCTATATAATTTGAATTTAAAGTACAAAGTGCTATTTACAAGATTTTTAAAGGGTTTTAGATACAATTTGACTGTAATTTCTCTTCAGTGCACATTTGGGCACGCTAAAAGCATCCGTACAAAATTTCACAGCCAACGGACGTGAATTGAAAGAAGTGCGAGACAGGCAAAACGAAGCTATTACCGTACGAATGCCTGACTTTTTAGTGAATTTCCATATTCAATATGAGCTATTGTAGTGACGCTTATGGCGAGGCCTAAGTGGTCAATGAGCACAGATCATGGTCCCCAGAATACGTTTTAGGCGTCATTAAAAATTGTATATATGTGTTCGCACTCTCACGGCCGCATTTTACGTCCAATTTGGTACACACGTTGGTTTCTGCGTCGCTCGGACGACTTCGTTAGCAAAAATCCAACAACCGGTAGCACTTTTTTGACTAGAAATAAACTTTTTTTGAGATTTTCCGTACTAGAATGAAGCGTTTTTTGGAGTTTTATCTAAAAAAAAGTAAATATAAGATATTATTCTCCACATTTTGTTTGTTTTACACGACCCTATAGCTCGTCTGGTTCCCCCGAAATCGATCAAAACGTAAAAAACCTTAAAAGACAACGTTCAAATACACGTGGGGGATTTTACCGTGGGGCAACTTCTGATTAGAGGCCTCCCGCTGGCATGTCCACACGCGAAGCGAGTTTGTTCTCTGCGAGCGAATCCTCGGTCCGAAACCTCAAGGTCGCTCCGAGTGGAACGAAGCAACGCGTGAACCGAATTCCACTTATATATTTCGTACAAGTAGGCAGCTATTCAGCGCCTTCCCAAATAGTTGGTTAACCCTAAACCACATAAACTTAATTTTCGAAATTTCAACACACGTCACCGTTTCAGCGGCGTGATCGAATTATTTCATAATTTCATTTAAGGTTATGAATAAAATTATACAAATACGTATATTGGGTACAACAATAAAATTAAATATAACGATTTATCCTTAATTAACAATATTAATGTGCTAGAGGGGCATTATGTGTTTTTAGACTCAGTTTAATTAGACCAGGGTCGATAATTTAGAAAATGGTAAAAAGTGAAAAAAAATTATAGTAGGATGAAACCCGTTAAAAAAGGACGAGAATATAACAAAAATGAAAGGAAAAACAATTTACGGGCGATCTGAGGTCGGGAAGTGGAAGGGGGTGAGTTTTTAAGGGTAAAAAACGGTGTATCTTGATTTTTGGCAAAACTACAAGTCCTATGGAAAAAAATTAAACGACAAAGTTGTAGGTAATAAAGAGACCTACAACTTTTGTAATTACACTTTTTTCACATAACCTCAAAATTTATGTGAAAAATTCAAATAATCAAGTTTTTGGTTTTTTATTTTTATCTTATGCAAAAAAAAAAAATTTCACGAAATTTGGTGAAAACTTACCTTTTTATGTCCTAAAGACACTGTAATTTTTTTGATTTGAAATATTTATCTTTTCACCTTATTTTGACTTAATATCGAAAAAACACCCTAATTTTCAATCGAAAATTCTCGCGTCAAAATATCAGCTTTTTAAAAAAAGTCGGGGAATTTTTTGTTCGTTGAAATCTATTCTTTCTGATAATGTAAAAAAATATATACATTACTATGGTAAATGTTCTCAAAAAATGCAAAGAAAAGAAAAAAACTCGAATCCGAAATATTTTTTTAATCACTATGTACAATTTTGAGCTATTTAGTAAAATGTACACTTTAATTACTTAAAAAACGTAAGATTCTATGATACATTGATAAACAAAAAAAATACAAATCGAAATATACTACTATAATTAACAACCAAATAAGTTAATATTTAATAAGACATCTACAATATTTTGAGAAAGTTGTAGAATGTTCTTTAAATTATGTGCATAGATTTATTGCTATTTTAAGATAACTTATATATCTGAGTTACCTAGTGATAATTTTAGCCCATCAAAAGGTATTTCATAGAGAAGTGGGGAAGGGGCTAGGTTAGGTTTACGATTTACATTTCTATTTATATATTATGAGATTTTCTAGGACATAAATGTAATTAGAATTTAATAAATCAACTTTCTGACTAAAAAAAATTTCAGCAATCACATTTTTTATTTGAAATCCCCCCTTTAAATCCTATCTTTAATATTTAGAACAACTATTTTCGCATGTTTCTTGCAATCTTTATGATTTATGGATTTGTAATTTTTTTGTTTATCAATGTAACATTACGTTTTTCAAGTAATTAAAGTGTCAATTTACTAAATAGCTCAAAATTGTACATAGTGATTAAAAAATAAATTCGGATTCCAGTTTTTTCTTTTTTTTTTGCATTTTCTGAGAACATTTACCATAGTATATATATTTTTACATGTATATATTTTTTTACATTATCAGAAAGAAGAGATTTCAACGAACAAAAAACTCCTCGACTTTTTTTAAAAAGCTGATATTTTGACGCGAGAATTTTCGATTGAAAATTAGGGTGTTTTTTCGATATTAAGTCAAAATAAGGTGAAAAAATAAATATTTCAAATCGAAACAATTACAGTGTCTTTAGGACATAAAAAGGTAAGTTTTCACCAAATTTCGTGAAAAAAAGTTTTTTTTGCATAAGATAAAAATAAAAAACCAAAAACTGGATTATTTGAATTTTTCACATAAATTTTGAGGTTATGTGAAAAAAGTGTAATTACAAAAGTTGTAGGTCTCTTTATTACCTACAACTTTGTCATTTAATTTTTTTCCATTGGAATTATTGTAGTTTTGTAGGAAATCGAGATACACCGTTTTTTACCCTTAAAAACTCACCCCTCTTCCACTTCCCGACCTCAGATCGCCCGTAAATTATTTTCCTTTCATTTTTGTTATATTATCGTCCTTTTTTAACGGGTTTCATCCTACTATTTTTTTTTTCAAAAATTAACGACCCTGGTCTAAATGTGTAATTTTAAAATATGAAAAATTCCCACTTATCCTCATCTGCTCAAGTAGGCTACTATATTTATTTTTGGGAACCGAACTTTGGACTAAAATATATAGAACTGTTTAGCTTGCACCAGAACAAATCTGAGTACGAGGAGTAGTGTAGCTAAAATAACGCTCAATGGTTTTAACAGAAGCAAACTTTGACGAGCTCGCTAACCACTACGCCACGCAACTCCCCTTTATCTGATCTGACCTATTAAATGATAACTTTGATTGTTAATTAATTACTTTGACGAATCCA
>JAGFPH010000085.1:835948-862518 GCA_018207615.1 Philaenus spumarius
AGTGCAAATGAAATCTTTGAATCTCATATCATGGCTGGAAACAATATAGGTTTAAGAAACGAACCTGGTGGAACTCCAAGTATATAAATTACAAATTTTAATCTGTCATCATACTAAAACAGAAAAAGATCAATAAGTGAATCTAGTAGACTAGAACACCATTTCAAATACAATCTTCGAATCTCTTCTCCTAGATAAAATAAAAGTACTAAGCAACGAACCCAGTGGAACTAGTCAAACAGCTTCAAACCTAACATTCAGCCGATGGTTTACTTGTTAACGCACAATTCAAAGAAGGAATTTCTAATTATTATCAAGACCTAATATACTTTTGATAAATAGGACTACAGATGTATTTTATTGCCTGCCGCCTTGTTATTGCCGTAGTCGTCCAAGCCATCGCCGCCTGCGAATTCTAATCAATTTAGGCAACCTTACCCATAATGCCAGAATAAAAAAAAAATATCTACAGTACTTTTCCTTAGTAAAATATTTATAAACAAAGTTTTTTTTTGTTAAGAGAGGAACGTATCAATTTGTCGCACGAAAGAAAATGTAAATAAGGGCGACTAAGATATTTTCTTCCCGTAAGACGCAACCATTTTCCCTTCAGCTTGCTTTTATAAGTAAGTAGCTACCCGATACGGCTTTGCACGGATAGACAAATCAAATTTAAATGTATATTAACAAAATAACATATCACTAAATATATTACACTATATATTTCTTATGGGGAGTTTTAGTAACTTTGATCCTCCAACCTTCCCCCTAAATTTTCGAATTTTTTGAAAACCTTTCTTAGAGAGCACCTACTGCCCTAGATGAAGCTACATACCAAATTTCATTCCAACCAAAAGTTTACTAAATATGTTGGAAAGGGTTGTCTTCAGAAGAACAGCAATGGTGATAACGCCAAACGCAACGCTTCAAGATAGAGGAAAACTGCTTATACACTTCGCTTTGCTGCGTTTCAAACCTACATAAAACATCTAAGCAAATGTTTCGTTCCAATTCTGGGGCGAAAACACTGCTCGCTTTTTCATCTTCTTCCTTTTTTTTAAAGTACGAAATATTTATATGAATGTGTTTTGTTATTTCGACAGGCAAAGGCAGGATCACGTCCTCATATGTGGTCGAAGGGATTGTGTGTACGTACTAAGGTAATAAAGTGTTGCACAAATTTGTTCTAAATAAGTTCTCTTCTAGATTTGTAAATAGGCTTCGTATCAGGCCTGAGCATGAACGCTATCTGTATCCATTTATTAGCGAATTTCCATAGGAAAAATGAGCTATTGCAGTGGCCCTTATGGTGAGACCCAAGGTCGGGAGTAGCAAATGAGCACCGATCATGGTCCCCAGAACACGTTTTGGGGTGTCATTAAAATTCATATATATATATATATATATGTGTTCGCACTCTAGCGGCCGCATTTTAAGTCCGATTTGGTTCAAATTTGGTACACATGTTGGTTGTCTACGTCGCTCGGACGAGTTCGTTAGCCAAAAAAAATCCAACCACAGGAAGTACATTTTTTGACCGGAAGTAACTATTTTTTGACATTTTTACTACGAGAATAAAACTTTTTTTGAGTTTTTTCTACAAATATAAATGTAAGATGTTATTCTGCACATTTTGTTTTTTTACGCGATCTTATAGCTAGCTTGGTTCCCCCAAAATCGACCAAAACGTAAAATACCATAAAAGTACCCGGTTCAAAGCAAGTGGTGCAAACTCGCGAGGCCACTAGGCGCAAACAAACTCTACTAATATATTGCGTACACACAAACAGCTGTTCAACACCTTCGTGAGTAGACCTATTTCTCAAATTGTTGGTTGAAACCCTAAAACATAGGCATATAAACTTAACTTTGGAAATTTGCTCAACTCACGTCAGCGGTCCATCTGCGTGGTCGAATTATAATGTACTGTAACCGTTATTACCTTGATAAAATGGCGTATTGAACTACCTCAGTGTGAAATTAGATTAATTATATACACCGATAAATGTAACATGTAGTCAACATACTGAACTATATATCTAACCAATAACAACAACTTTGGCGAGACAAAGTTATAGGCTACAATAATTTTGTGATAACAAAAGAGGGGATGGAGAAATCGCAACACACATTATAACCATATGATTGGAAAACACGATTGTCATAATTTCTCACAAAGTTTTAAAACCGCGGTAGTTTTTTCATAAATTTTGGAGGGTCAAAGTCGGGTGCCAAGACAAAATAGGCCTACTTTTTACGATATTGTCGTGTGGGATAACTTTGAGTTTGAAAGAGTTATTTTGAAAGATATAGAAAAAAATATTTTATATTTTTTGATCTGTAGTTTCAAAGATATTCCCGTTTCCCCTCCTATATTTCCGAAAATATTTCCCTTTCTACACATTTATTTTCGAAAATATTCCCCTTCTAGCCCCTGTCCTATATTTCCAAAATATTCCCCATTCGCATAAATTTCCAAAATTATTTCCCTTCTAGCCCCCTGTATTTCCAAAATATTCCCCATCCCCAAAAATTTCCAAAAATATTCCCCTTCCGGCCCCCTTATATTTCCAAAATATTCCCCATCCCCATAACATTCAAAAAATATTCCCCTTCTAGCCCCCCTATATTTACAAAATATTCCCCATCCACATAAATTTTCAAAAATATTCCCCTTCTTCACATCACATATATATTTCCGAAAATATCCCCCTTCCCTCAAAAATTCCCGAAAGTATTGCACTTCTCCCCATATGTATCAGATATATTCCCCTTCTTTTAATTATTTCCGATAATATACCCCTTCTCCCCCATACATATTTCCTAAAATATTCCCCTTCCCCATAAACTTCCGAAAATATTCCCCATATTTCTCTTAATTTCCGAAAATATCCCCCTTTCTCCTACCTTTATTTCCGAAAATATTCCCCTTCCCCCATAAATTTCCAAAAATATTTTCCTTCTCCCCATATATATTTCCGAAACTATTCCCCTTCCCCCATAAATTTTCGAAAATATCCCCTTCTCCCCATACATATTTCCGAAACTATTCCCCTTCCCCCATAAATTTCCAAAAATATTCCCCTTCTCCCCATATATATTTCCGAAACTATTTCCCTTCCCCCATAAATTTTCGAAAATATTAAACTTCTCCGCATATGTATCCGATAATATTCCCTTTCTTTCCCATTCTCCCCCTATATTTTCGAAAATACTCCCTCCTCTCCCTATCTTTCCGAAAATATACCCCATTCTCCTCCATATTTCCGAAAATAATCTTTTTCTCCCTCTATGTTTCCGAAAATATTCCCCTCCTCTCCCTACCTTTCCGAAAATATACCCCTTTCTCCTCCATATTTCCGAAAATAATCTTTTTCTCCCTCTATATTTCCGAAAATATTCCCCTCCTCTCCCTATCTTTCCGAAAATATACCCCTTTCTCCTCCATATTTCCGAAAATATCCTTTTTCTCCCTATCTTTCTGAAAATATACCCCTTTCTCCTCCAAATTTTCATATATTTTCCCTCTACATTTTCCGAAAATGTTCTTTTTTCTCTCCCTATATTTCCGAAAATATTATCCGTTCCAACTCCCCCCCCCCTCATATTTACGATATTTCCCCCTTTCTATCCCTATATTTCCGAAATGACTGCTGCTAAAAAATTTTTAAATTATTGTTATTAGAGTTACTTAAAAGCGTACAAATTTTTGTAAAACGTTATCGAGAAAATATATTTTTCATTAGAGCAATGCACAGCAATTACGGGAAGCAGGCGCTGTGTTTTAACAGCTTCCGATCTACTACAGTTGAACCTCCAACAACTAAAGTTCTATTTACGTAAGCTATACACTGCTCTCCATATTTATTAGTCCAGCTGGACTGGTGTAAAGTAATAGCGTTGTTATTAATATAATTTTGGAAAAATCTTGTGAAAGACTGGCGCTACGGAACCCTTGACATTCGTGACTAACTCGTACTAATGTGTAATCTCATTAAATTTAAATTATCCACATTTTTTTTAAATACAATCAAAAACAAAAAGCTGGAAATAGCATTCTTGTTTGTTTTTAACATATCTATCATTGTTTATTAATTATAGTCTATCATTAGGAGGTCAAGATTACAGTAAATTTTTAGCATTCCTAAGTCTATAACTTGTTTATTTCTTTTGAGGTCAAGAATGTTTTATATGTTTACTATTCGTACAGCATTGATTAATGCATCCTTATTTTTCGAGTTATTGTATTTACAGATATCTTCGTGAATCCTGACACTTGGCCTCGCCCTGGAGCGATGGGCCGGGGGTGTGGGAAAAATGCGTAAAGTGGATGAAAAAAAACATTTTCCTACACCGCTTAAATAAATATTATTAAATAACTATAAATTATAAATATGAATAAATTATAAATATTATTTCCTATAACGTTATTTTATTTTGAAAACCGTCAGATGTTTTTGGACCACCCTTTATATAAATACAATTGTTTTACAAATAGGTCTACAGTTTTATCCTTATAGTTGTACATATTTACTGGTTAAAAATCCCCTCAGCATAGTTATGTAGGCCTAGATAAAGTTTTTTGTTTTTAAATAGCATTTTTATAAATTATGTACTTTTGATGTGTATACTGCCTGTAATTTTGCACGGGAGCTTGCTGGTTTTTTGTTATAAATTCAATCTCTTCAAAAATATTAAACATTTTTTCTGGAAAATATCAGCGTTAAATAATTCCTTACGAATGATTAAATAGTTCTACTCATGTGCAACAGCACCTTAAATATATTTTTCCAATATTTCATCGGAATCGGTCGTACCGAATAGGATCAGTTCGCCGAGTAAACTCACAGTCAATGTGTTTCCGAAGCTTCACATGTTGGAGCGGCTAAAGTAAATATTTAAAGCAAGATGAGAACAGAGCGGTACCGACTTCCGCTCCTCCCCCCTCTTAGCCCAGACAATGCCTGTAACACGAGAGTTTCTGGGGTAATACAATCTGAAGGGATTTACCCACAACTGTGAGGCGTCTAGTCTCCTTCTAGATCCTCGTGCCTGCTCTCGAACCACTGAAAGTATTTATTTCATGTTTGGATTCGAATTTTAAATTAACAATCGTCATGCGCAGCACGCATTACAATTAAATTGTAACTGAAAATCAGCTGTGCTATACAGGGTGATTGATATAAACACCAGCTGTTTCTCTTGAAATCTATAAAAGCTATTAAAAAAATTTAAGTAGTAACTCCCTTGGACTTTTAGTTCTGTTTAATTGGGCGACTAAAAATTTTATCTTATCCGCCATTTTTCCAATATGGCTGCCAACTTTAGAATTTTGTATGGAGCACCCTATATTGTATGATGATTTTGGATATTACAAGTTATTTTAAGAATTTTTTGTTCTTGGTGTTTTTTCGATACGACTAACCGTTTAAAAGTTAGAGAGGTATACAGTTTTAAAAACACCCCATCTGAGCGGATGATATTTTGGTATGGAAACGTTTTGAACCAATGAAAACGCTCTAACTCGAATAAAGCATTTTTAAAACAAGCAAATAACTTTTTAAAATCAACAAATACGCTTTTTGTAAATTTTTTAAAACAATAATACAGCTGTCGTTGTTCAAACTGTTGTTTACTTATGTATATTAGGCTACAAATTCACATTTTAAAGATTTTAATGTTTTTATATTCTAAAATGGCGGCCAACTTTCGAATTTTGTATGAAACGCCCTATTTTGGATTTTACTGAATTCTGGATTGTGAATCAGCTTATGATATTAAACATCTGTTATCAACTTCATTTTTCATTTGTGACAAATTTGTAATTTGCGAATTTCCATAGGAAAAATGAGCTACTGCAGTGGCCCATGGTAAGACAAAAGGTCGGGAGTAGCAAATGAGCACCGATCATGGTCCCCAGAACACGTTTTGGGGGTCATTAAAAATCATATGTATATATGTGTTCGCACTCTAGCGGTCACATTTTAAGTCCGATTTGGTCCAAATTTGGTACACATGTTGGTTGTCTACGTCGCTCGGACGAGTTCGTTAGCCAAAAAATTCCAACAATCGGAAGTACGTTTTTTGACCGGAAGTAACTATTTTTTGAGATTTTTACTACGAGAATGAATTTGTTTTTGAGTTTTTTCTACAAATATAAATGTATGATGTTATTGTGCACATTTTGTTTTTTACGCGACCTTATAGCTCGCTTGGTTCCCCCAAAGTCGATAAAAACGTAAAATGACATAACATTGTATGGACATAATATTTTTTTGACCCGGTTCAAAGCCATGTGGTGGATTCTACCGTGGGGTTGGCGTGCGAAGCACGCAATGCATTGTGTATTGAAGATATTCAAAATACGGGGGTTGGCGTGCGAAGCACGCAATGCTTTGTGTATCGAAGATACTCCCAGTAGGCGGAATGGCGTGCGAAGCACGCAATGCTTTGTGCATTGAAGATACTCCCAATATTCGGAATGGCGTGCGAAGCATTTTGCAGCTATTCAGCACCGTCGTAAATAGACTTATTTCCCAAATTGTTCGTTGAAACATTAAAACATAGGCCTTTAAACTTAATTTTGGAAATTTGCTCAACTCACGTCAACGGTTCAGCTCCATGGTCGAATTAATTTGTTACTTAATTCCTCTGTATTTCTGGTTTTACAAAATTAACAAAAATCGTTATTTTGTATATAAATAAAGTTATTTGCTTGTCAAAAAAATGCTTTATTAGAATTAAGGGCGTATTTATTTGTTCAAAATAGGGTGTTTTTGAAATTATATACACCTTTATAACTTTTAAACGGTTAGTCGTATAAAAATAAAACACCAATGACAGAAAAGTCTTAAGGTAACTTGTAAAATCCAAAATCATCATAAAATATAGGGAGTTCGATCAAAATTCAAAAGTTGGCCTCTAAATTGGAAAAATGGCGGATAAGATAAAAATTTCACCAAATTAAGGAGAACTAAAAGTCCGTCCAGAGGAGTTACGTTCATTGCTACGCAAATTTCGTATTTTTTATGCTAGGAGCTGACCTTTTATTTTTTATACTTATAGCCTAAATGAGTAGAAATTACTTTTTATTTTTGAACCTTTCCACATAATAATCACTAATATTTTAAAGCGGACGCACATAGGCTTAAAATTGACGTGCGAAGACGCAATGCACTGTGTATTGAAAATACTCCCAATACGGGGGTTGGCGTGCGAAGCACGCAATGCACTGTGTATTGAAAATACTCCCAACACGGGGGTTGGCGTGCGAAGCACTGTGCGTCAGCCGCTTCTCATAGTGTTCAGTGTCAAGCTCAAATGTGCGTCCTGAGCAGTGAACGTGTTAATAGCTCTTATAGATTTCAAGAGAAACGGCTGACACACTTATACCAATTACACCCTATTATTGCTCGTAGCCATAGAACTGATGTATTAAATTCCCAGAATGATGGGGGATTTTACCTCTTAGTGCAGCTGTCGGTTGGAAAATCATAAATCCTTTTAATTAATCATAGAACATGATAATATTGTTACGGAGGCACCATTCCGTATCCATAAAATGCTATTCTTTGATATTTTTTATTTCGCGAAAAGATATATTTTTTACTATTCCTGTAGCTTTACTACAAATTAAATTAGAAAGTAAAGTCAAACATAAGAAATATTCACGGTTTCATTACGAAATAATATAGATCCTCGCATATTATGTACAGTTACATACAACACGAAAAAAGTAAAAAGCAGTAGCGGGACTGCCAGCAGAAGTGAAAACTGTAATGAATATAAATCGTTTATCATATTGGTTTAATCTGAAATTTGATTATTTTATCACTATCAAGTGAGCTATTTTAACACAACTTACAAAATGAGGAAGCACAATGTCCATTTCAGAGGTATTACCAAGTAAACTATTTTAACACAACTTACAAAATGAGGAAGCACAATGTCCATTTCAGAGGTATTACCAAGTAAACTATTTTAACACAACTTACAAAATGAGGAATCACAATGTCCATTTCAGAGGTATTACCAAGTAAACTATTTTAACGCAACTTACAAAATGAAGAAGCACAATGTCCATTTCAGAGGTATCACCAAGTAAACTATTTTAACACAATTTACTAAATGAGGAAGCACAATGTCCATTTCAGCTGTATTAACAAGTAAACTATACCTATACTCTGCTATAGTATACACATGTGTACTATATATAGTAGAGCATGGCGGAAAAATAATCAGCGTTTTAGATTTGTTTTATTCTTTAACAGACTCAAAGTATCAAAGATAATTGACCGGGATCAGTGCTTATTTCATGACTGCAGCTCTAGGCCTCATCCCAGTGGGAGCGATAATAATTCCTCTATAATTCCCACCCCACCAGCATACCAAACAGACCAATATCTCCTAGCCTTGAAATGCAAATGCTTGTAATTTAACTTATTAGTTACAAGAAGGCCTATTAAAATGTGTAAAATTCCTCTTCAAGGCCATTTCATGTGCAAAGGTTAACTGGGTACTTTAAGATGAACATTTGAACACACGGAATATTTTTCAGTTTCTTTTTTTATAAAGTCTCTTTGTATGCAATACAATATTCATACTTAAGGGTCTGCTGTATTGGCGGCCATCTTGGATTTGTATCCCATAAGAGCAATGTTAAATTTCAAACCATTTATTTCGATTATTTTATATAATAAAATTGTTTGCAAAATGTCATTTTAAGCACAATTACTATACGCATCCGTTTTGCATTTTAGATTTTTTTAAATGCTTTTCTTTTGTTATGTAATTGACATTTTGTAAGCACAAAGTTTGAATTTTTTTCCTAACACAATAAAAAATTAATAATGAAAAGTAATTTGCAAGCCGGATCCGAAATTGTATAAAGAATATTCAGGTTTTTTTTCAGCACTCAATTACAAAAGATTGCGCTTCTCTCTACAGCCGTATCTAAACAGTGCAATTTCTTGCAGCTGAGCGCTTTGTCATTGCCTCATCTCAAACCATTTTATAAATCCATCTTTTGTAATTGAGTGCTGCTGAAAGAAAAACCTGAATATTCTTTATAACATTGCGGATCCGGTGTGCGTTTCACTTTTAATTATACATTTTTTATTGTGTAAAGAAAATAGTTCAAACTGGGTACTTAAATGTCAATTACGTGACAAATGAAAAACATTTAAACAAATATGAAACGCAAAACGGATGCGTATTGTGACTGCGCTTAAAATGAGACCTTGCAAACAATTTTATGATACAAAATAAACGCAACAAATAGTTTGAAATTTAACATTGTTCTTATGGGATAAAAAGCCAAGATGGCCGCCACTACAGCAACCCTTAAGCGGCTTTGTCCTGACTTTCTGACATAAATCAAAGTAAAACAAAAACTACTTAAGAAAAAATACGAAAATTTAAAGCTGTATTCTTATGGGGGGGTCATAGATGCTCACTGAGAAAAGATTTTGCAAAATTTGGACCGTAAAGTGTAAAAATTACGAAAATACAGGGGCTTTAGACTCAGCCCTACATCAAACACCCCCGCTGATACGGAACAAAAGTTTATCGACACAATTTTAGGTTAGGCCTATACTGAAAAGTATATAGGTTAGACCTTAGAAAATGAAGAATCAAATTTAGTTAACGGTTTTTTACAACCGCAGCTTGTTTAGGTTAGGTTAACAATTAAAAGCAAACACAAACAAACGCTGGAATTTTCAGGAATTAATTCAAGGGATTTTGTCTAAGAGTGACTAAATCTAGTGAAAATCTTGTTTTCTCATTAAATCATCAAAAAAGTATTGTTTAAAAATAATAATAACAATACACTAATTCTAACACACATAAGTTTAATAATCGAACGCGTTTCAACGGCAAAGTCGTCATCTTCAGTGATAAATGAGCTACAACTAAAAACTTGTTTAGACGCTAAGACCACGACCACTCTTGTAGAGGGGTATAAATATGTAGCTTAAGCCTAGGCTAAACTAGTCGTACGTTTTTAGTTGTAGCTCGTGTATCACTGAAGATGACAACTTTGTAGTTGAAACGCGTTTGATTATTAATCGTATGTGTGTGATAATTAGTGTATTGTTATTATTATTTTTTAATAATTCCTTCTCACTCGTCAAGCTCAAAGTTTATTAAAAAAAGTATTTATATAATTCAAACCTTTTTTTTACGTATTATAAATAAAACAGCTGATTTGCATTAAAAACTTGTCATAATTTTAGTTTAAGCTTATAATGAATATAATGAACTCACGTATCTTGAAAGCATTACCATATCAACCAACTTGGTAAATTTAGAATCTGTTATATTTTAGGTTAGGTTAGTGTCTTTATACTATATAAAAAATCCTGTCATTCACACTAAACTCTGGTCAGTATCCAGGTCACCGTTACCCCATACCCTACCACGATCCAAATGCCTCTGTTCTAATCGTAATTTTCGTGAAAATATCACAATAAACAATAATTTGTTTGCATTTGCTTCGCCGAGTTGCTGATGAGCGAAGCGAGCGGGGGCGGAGCCCACTAGTGTATCTATTTAGGTTTGTTGTTAAAAAAGCTGTGTTTAAATAGGCCGTTTGTTTCGTCGAAGATTACCGAACTCTTACGAATATACATATGAAATACACATGAATATAATGGTTGTGATTATGAATTTAAATTATTTGATTTATTCGTCCAAGTTTGGATTTATTCGCCAACATTCATCCAACATGAGTTCCTTACATTTTAAGGAAAAGCGTAAGCTATCCGTATATGTTCCAATAAATAATAAAAACTCAAAACATATTTTACTGTTATTTTTTGGGGATCCAAAGTTTAAATCCAAAATGTATAAGGTTTAATACGACAGATATTACCACTAAGCATTTTGTCATTTCATGGCAGCTCTAGCCCAGTAGTTGCCTGTTAACTGGGCCGAACCAGTAATAAATTTATCTGGAACAGCTGTAAATGTAGTGGATTTTACGATTTGTTTTGTGCTTCAGACGTAATCCATATTCTATTTAAGTCACCAAGGTCTTAAAACCGGATTGCCATAAGGTCGTAAACTCAAAGACAGTACGTGTTCGGTTCATCTCGAACTGGCTTGACCTATTTGGTGAGGTGCTCCTTCGCGTACGAGGTGCTGACTTGTCTTAGGTTAGTGGAAGTCCAACTTGGACTGTCTCGTATTTCAAAAAATTTCCGGTTCAGTGCCAATTAAATATGTGTAGGCTACTAATCTAACCTTAGAGCGGAAAGCCGTCGTAAATTTTAACACCTTATATATACAGGGTGTCCCAGAAGTAGAGTGCCAAACTTCGGGAAACGGTTCTATGGGTTAATATAAAGAGAAAATCGACAACATATTTTCCAAAAACGCTTCGGTTTCCAGATATCTACCATTTCAGTTTTTGTTTACAAAATAATGCATATCTAGAGAACGGTTTTACCGATTGAGTTCAAACTTGCCACGAAGTTTCATTTAACAATGACCTATTTTACATAAAATAAGCGATTAAATCCAATCGTACGTTTCAAAATGGCACTTGTTTGAAACTTTTAAACCTAAATTATCGAAAAACAGTACATTTAAAGAAAAAATGTTAAGACACATTTTGTGTAGTCGTTTTAATTCCCTATCGGTTTAATTTAAAGATAATAACAGCAAAAGTACAGTACGATTTTTTTAACCGTGCCCTCGGCCAAATTGTACTAACCTGAATGATAACGTTAGAAATCGCTCTTGTCTACTCCAGTTTTCTCCATGAAAACTGAGCCGAGCGGCGTGAAATAGCGAAAACCGAGCTTCAATAACACTGACATTTAATACACTTAGCAGCGATGTAAAATTATGAAACTTTCACGGATACGCAGATAAGAATCATACGATTCGTATGATGTAAAAGAAAATCCCTTACTAAACCTATTTCATATTTTAAAAATCAATATTACAACAATGTACTTTAATAATGACATGAAATTTTCACACCGCTGGAAAGTTTTTTTGTTTGTTGGTCAGAGACAAAGTGTTCGCGAGAAAGTTTTAGATAAAGGTCCAAATTAAATATTTTATTTGAAACATTTTTTCGTTTGACTTAGGCTGGTTTTATGCAAGGCGTTTCGCGCCCGGCGACAGTCGCCCGGCGTTCCTAGTTCTATTGAATCAAATGGGAGTATTTATGCACAACGCCCAACATTTTTGTCGCCGGAAAGTCGCCGGGCGTTCCTATATACCGGCGACAGATATTTAAAACGCTGCTTCCGAGATTGTCGCTTGAAGGCTCTAAATACATTGAGTCAAATGGTGACATTTATGCAGGGCGTTCGGCGTCTGGCGCCAAAGCAGTAAACAGGTCTTTGCTCTTCTTGGAATTTAAGGGGTGGGTCAGGGGTGGGGAAGTTTCTATTATTTTACCTGAAACCTGACAATGAGTTAACCTGATAATTATTGTTATATTATTATTTAAATAATTAATCAAATAAAATTATTCTGATAAGGTGAAATGAGTTCTTAAATGGAATATCTTATTAATTGAAAAGTAATATCAAATCACATCTGTCAGAATCAATGTTTACAAATTATATAGCAACAAACATTGTACAGTTCATAAATATATTTTCATAATGTTATTATCTATATGTATATATATATATATATATATATATTATGTTATTTGATACATGCTGAATGATACGTGACCTTCAGAACGTACCACTAGTATAATTAAATAATGAAAACCTTTGAAAAAGCTGTATTTATTTATGCTTTTGTTTATAAAGTTGATTTTCTCTTTAGCTAAACTCATCTTCAACAGTTAAAATAAAAATCTTTGATTTTACATTTCCACTAGAATAATATTACAATCAGAATGATCTGTTCATAGCTTCATCGTCAAGTTGAGAACAATTTGAAAATACAAACATAGAACGCAAAACATTTAACTGGCAATAATTTAAAATATTATTTTTTCTGGTCTCAATAGTAGATATTTAAATGTGCACCTTATAAATATTATATACACATCCATTAATTATCATTGAAGAAATGCTAAGCCAGTCAGCAAACTAGGGTCACTTTTCACAACGGTTCTTACTTTGCTTGAATGTTCGTTGAAGGACGTTTCAGACATACGAAAAAAGTTAAAAAACTTGCCGTTGTCTTCTTTCAACTCATCAAATAATCTATGAAAAACTCCTCTCTGTAATCTGACTCTATTTATTGGATGTACAGACCATCGCCTTCCTTTACGCGGTTTCTTACACAGTAAATTATGAATCAAGTATATCACGATAGGGTCCATATTTAGGTTTGTTAACCAGCAGTGAGCACTACTTGAAGTTGAACTGAAATGAATCAGCTCCCCCACCAATCATATTTAGCTTCCCCACCAAACGCCAAACGCGTGAATAAATTGTGACCGAAATGTCATACGGGCGTTCTTCGAGCGACTAACGTTTTTCGAGCGACTCGCGTCGGTCAAAATTGTGAAAACGCCGAACGCTCCAAGTTCCGAGTTTCCGGAACGCTGGACGCGAAACGCCTTGCATAAAACCAGCCTTACGGTTTGCTCGGTACGGATGTCTGGAGTTAGATTCCGGGGAAAACTTCCTGCCTGGGGGGAAGTAGGCCTACTTGGTGTCTAGCATTTACCTTAACCACACCACAGTATTATTATTCGAATACTCGAACAAGAGACAAGTAGTCTATGACTCATTCAAGTAGTTTTTATTTCAATAATTTTATTCGAATAATTATTCAATCATTTTTGTTTATTCGAAGTTTGTGGAACTGCCTTTACAATCCCTCCCCGCTACACTGCTAGCCCACCGAGCGCTAGCCGAGCCGAGGGCACGGTTAAAAAAATCGTACTGTACATACAGTATTGTTGTGTTTACTGTATTGATATAGGATGCCGGGTTGAACAAACCAATTATTACACATAACTTAACTATTATCCTTCACCCGATTGTTTTGACAGTTACACCATCCGATAGAGAATTAAAAGGGCTACAAAAAAGGTGTCTTGACATGTTTTTCAAAATTTTTAATGTTTCAAACACCCGCCATTTTTAAACGCATGATTGGATATCCTTATATATAATTTCTCGAAGGTTTTTTTGGCAATGCCATATCCCCCTTAATTCTTTATCAAAATTAATGATTCAAACATAATTTTAAAGCTTATGTTTCCCGCTATTGACAAAAAAAATAGGCAAATAGCTTAATTTTTTTGTTTTTGTAAAAAAAAGTATTAAAAAACTTTCATTTAAAAGTTCATATGATTTCCAATGAAAGGCACCATCTATTAACAATATGCTTAACTGGCATGACAGCTGTTAGATTGTTTACATTCTATATGCAAGTGTAATCCATCACACAAATCAATCAAAATAAACAAACTTAGATAAATAAACGTAATTTACTTAATTAAATCAATGTATTAAATCAGATAAGTACGAAATATTCACTCGGGTCAGCTAAAAATCACTTATTTTTCGTAAAATATGTCATTGTTAAGTTAATTCCTAGTTTGAACTCAATCGGTCAAAGAGTTATGGAGAAATGACAAATGAGTTATGAGTTATTTCGTGAAAGAAACAAAATGGTGAATATCTTGAAAACGAAGGTTTATTAGAAAAAAAATATTCTTGAATTTCTGTTTATATTGACCCTTTCTTTATATTTTAGAAGCGTTTCCCGAAGTTTGGCAAGTGGCAACTAAACCAACGTAAATAAATAAACGTAATTTACTTAATTAAATCAATGTATTAAATTAGATAAGTACTCCTAACTTGCAAAATATTCGCACGGGTCAGCTAGAAATCACTTATTTTTTCGTAAAATATGTCATTGTTAACTTCATTCCAAGTTTGAACTCAATCGGTCAAAGAGTTATGTAGAAATGACAAAAAGTTATGACAAATGAGTTATGAGTTATTTCGTAAAAGAAACAAAATGGTGGATATCTTGAAAACGAAGGTTTATTAGAAAAACATTATTCTTGAATTTCTCTTTATATTGACCCATAGAACCGTTTCCTGAAGTTTGGCAAGTGGCACTATACTTTTCACTTCTGGCAGTACCCAATGACTGCCAATTTTTTTACTTCGGCTCACATTAAAATGCCGAAGTATTGAACTCTTGCGAAAATTCCAAAAACTTTACCACCACTTTTTATGACTTTTCTCGGCGTTTTCAAGGTCTCTAAACACGATAAAGCAATTAAAAAGTTTGTGTCCGTGTGTTTGTCTGTCTGAGGACACGATATATGCACTCACAGACGTCGTAGAAAACTTGGCGGTGCCAAAATCTTCGTAAATTGTATTGCGGAGAGTTGACAAACTTTTGAGCTGTCTAGCGCGACAGCAACGTAACATTTTTTAGTATTTTGAAAAAACACTAGCCGAAGTCTCGAAAAAGTGTTCCATCTTTTCATCTTGTTTCTGATTAATACGTCATTTTTTTCTTACGGTTGTTTTTAATCCTCTATAAATATTTGGAAGCTGTAAAAGTACTACGATGTTGATATTTTGACGAAAAATTAAATATTTCAGTGTTGAGGAACACTGGGATAGAGTAATCCAGTCAGTATTATAGCGAAGTCTTGAGTAAATGTACATCTTGAACTCCAACGTTCCATCGCTGGCGCAGAATGCAAGCAGGTCTACTAACGTAGGCATTGACCTTGCTTGCGCACCAACACTGTGTAGGTCTGCTTTGGCTTTATACCAAAGTGATGCATTTAGTGTTACATCTGGTATAGTTGTTCTTCCTTTTTACTTTCCTTACCCTATACTAGGTAAGGTAAGTATTGCGATCGACCCAAAAATTCGATGTCGAGTTTTCATAATATCTTTACGTTTCAAGGCCCCCTGAGTCCAAAAAATGCATTTTTGGCAATTGGTCTGTCTGTGTGTCTGTGTGTGTGTGTGTGTGTGTCCGGAGTGCACAGGGCAAACGGCTGGACAGATCGAACTGAAATTTACAGGATATCTTCAAACACGTAAAAAATTAAACCCATGTAAATTTGAAGCAAATCGGAGGTGGTGTCTTACCGTGGGACCAGTTTTTAGCACATTTTTGGTATTTACTCCAAAACCCCTCTAACGATTTTGATTAAACTTTGCTAACATACTCTACTCAGACCCCCTTAACACGCTATGTACGCTATATACCCTTAAAAATTCGTTGAAAAAAGTTATTACAAAAACGCAAGTTATTTTGTTTGTATCTCCGAAAAGGCTGGTCCTATCGACTTGAAAATGGTCTCATTCGATTCAGCGTCTAAAAGAATGTCAAAAAAGATACCCCACTCAACTTTTTCCATTTTTTCAAAAATTGACCCCAAAAACGCCCTTTTTGGGGGCAAAAATTACTTTTTTTAAACTAGCCGTGTTTGGTATCGATCTTGACATTTTTGGGGGTGAGAAATCGATTGAGACCAAAATCAGGTCCGTGGGATTAACCGTTTTGAAGTTAGTACCGCTTTCTTCGAAACGGATACTCCTATTAACTCGAAAATGGTATCATCAATCTCTCGCTCGAAAAATTTGGTAATTGATACAGCATCTATTTTGGTAAGGAAAGTTGTGTGATGTGCACACCAGATGTTTTCAATATGTCAAGGAAATGCAAATCTAAAGACATTATACAATTATTGCGTAACCATACGGTATATAGAATACACAGCTGCGGTGGCTTGTATATCGAAACCACGCGGAATATTCATAGATATGAAAAACCGGCTTTCAGGTGTAACAAAAGCCGCCAGGAACACTTAGTTGCTAAGTGATACAACTAGCTGCCGTACACGGCTTCGTTCGTGTTAAAAATAAGAACTTCTTCTTCAAAAGTTTTACTAGAAAATTAGCGAATTTCCATGCCCCTTATGGCGAGACCTATACCCCGCGCGCGATAACTTTTCACTTGGGACTTGTACAGTTTGGCAACGCTGCGGGGCGGCTCGCTACCCCATCCCACCATCACATGTATCCGGTTGAACGATGACTCACAACTAGGCTCCTAGTGAAAATTACACTTTTTCTTCAAAACTTAATGAAAAGTTCTTTATGACTATGCGCCTTAAAGATAATTTTCTAACAAGAAATAATATATAAAAATATTTGTAATCAGACAACTAATAGTATTGGAAAAAGGGTAAAACTAAATACGTCGTCATCGTTTTGCGGAAAAATTAACATTTAAATATAAAACAAATACTATTGAAAAAATAATTAATTCAAAATAATATAAACTTTCATCAAATGTCGTTTTTAACCTGCTGACATTAAATACCTTATTGTAAAAAGTAAAAGTCAGAGTTCTGTTGCTTCAGAAATTTTCATGTTGGGAGGGTCGTAGTAGATTGTTTTTGTTGCAAGAACAGTATTTGTATATTTTTTTGGATTGTATCCCTGGAATTATTGTCCCCCACCCCCTACAATCATTTCCGCCCGACAATCAGTTCACCAAGACGCTCCTGTGTTTGTAGATGTGTAACTGTGTCTGTTGGTCAGTTAGCGTTGTATGTAACTGTGCTTGTGACTTGCGATTGGTGGCCGACGTTTTTAGTAATGCCGGGCAGTCAAGGAAAAGCACTCAATAGTCAGGCTAGGACGATCGTTCTCACTGTCGTGCGGTATTTCCAACAAGAGAAAACAAACAATGGGCCGTTAAGAAATGTAATGTTGTTAAATTAACAGTTTCAGGTAAAAATGTTTTAACTATTACATTATACAACTGTAAACAATACTTATAACTGTCCAATTTTAATATATTTTAGATATTTATTATCAGTAAAGTATGACCAAACATGTTATGATAAGAAATATTAAAAAATGTCTCAGAAGAAAAAAAACATTATTTGCAATTTCGAAAGAGCCTTCTCAGGAAGTGCGCTTGTGAGCCAGCGCGATAAGACACATCCGCTCGTCTCAGCAGTGCGACGTTGCCGATACTATTTTCACATTAAACTCCAAAAATCCCAAGTGAAAAGTTATAGCGCGTATACTATAAGGTCGGGAGTAGTAAATGAGCACCGATCATGGTCCCTAGAACACCATGTTTTAGGGTGTCATTATATCTATACCAAAAGCCAAATACCACTCACAGACTCATCACGATTTCTCAAAAACTACTGAAGGATTGGAACTAAATTTGGCATGTAGCTTCCTCTAGGGTCGTAGGTGCTCGCTAGGGATGGTTTTAAAAAAAATCTAAATTTTAGGGGGGGATGGGGGGTGGGGGGGACCAAAAATTCCCATAAGAAATGCATAGTATAATATATTTATTGTTATATATTTTTTGTTAATATACATTTAACTTTGATTTGTCTGTTCGTGCAAAGCCGGATCGGGCCAGCTAGTAATATATAAATCCAAATACCACTCATTGACTCACTACTCATCACGAAATCTCAAAAACCACCGAACGGATAATAATGAAATTTGGTATGTAGCTTCCTCTAGGGCCGTAAAGGTGGTTCGCGAGAAATGGACATTGTGCTTCCTCATTTTGTAATTTGTGTTAAAATAGTTTACTTGGTAATACCTCTGAAATGGAAATTGCACTTAATAATTTTGGAAGTTTTGCTGAATTAGTGTAGCCTAGTTGGTGATACCATAGAGCGTTCTCATTTTTTTTAAATTTCTAAATTTCCTAACTTGGTTGCTATGGTAATGAATGCAAATGCATTAAAGAAACGTGTGTTGGTTCAGTATAAGACTAACCTAAAATTATGGGTTTTAAATTATTATTTGACTAGGCCTATAGGCAATCATGTTTATGTTATTTTTAATTTTTTAGATTTCAATTTTAAATGGGACAAGATAAAAATAATGATCAAACTTTGGATTAAACCAATATAACTAACTTAGGGTTAGTAACGTGTTTAGTTATATAGTTAATGTTAAACTAGTTATAATAACGCGAGGCAATTGTTAAAGCCTTACTAATGTAATGCCCAGTTTACACGAGGCGTAGTACTTGTCGCTCGCAGTAATACCACACAGTGAACAGTGTGATTAGTGCTTAGTATTGGTAAAATGGGGAGTGCGAGTGAATAGAAACGTGTTCTACTTACTAAGTGCTTAGTGCGAGTGACAAGTACTAAGCATCGTGTAAACCAGGCATAGCGTCGTCTTAAGCCACGCCCCTTTGAGTTTTGTTTACATACCGGACAGGAAACACTGTTAGGTTAGTTATAGTTTGACTATTGTAGCACGTGCATCACTGAAGATGGCGACTTTGTCGTTGAAACGCGTTTGAGTTGTTAAACGTATTAGTTGTGATTTTGTGTTCAAAATGTATTCCATCAATATAACCAACGATTTATGTCCATGAGAGTTTTCATTTTTGACGGCAGTCCCACGACTGCTTTCTTTCTTTTTTTAGAATAATAAATCTGTTTATAAATTTGCTAAGTTCGTTGATATGGTAAACAAACATGTATTGCTAAGATTTTGATCTGAATCGTTCGTTTTGAGTCGTTTTACCTGAATTTTCACTGTTTTGACGCTTTAAAATAAACGTTTTGCAAAATCCTGTCTCAGTGTGCGTTTTACACCATCAACAAAATATACCTTTAAATTTTCATATATGTATATTAAGTGGTTTTTGTTCCTCGTTGATTCTGTCATTCAGTCATGACAAAGTCTCTTATGTACAGGGTGATTTTTTAAGTGGGCCACCATTGGTATCTCAGAAACTATAAAAGTTACAACAAACTTTAAATGTTGGACCTTCCCTACTTTTTCCGTTGAATTAAAAATACAATATTAAAATTTCCAAAAACTCTTCTATTTTTCCAATATTGCGGCCAACTTATTTTTTTCAAATGGAAACCCCTATTTTTATGTTGAATTTCGATTGGGGACACAAATCTAAGACATTTTTATTCTTTTGTACTTTTTCCTAAACCCAACCGTTTATAAGATACAGCCTCTCAAACGTTTTCTATTTTGTGATTTTTTTAATTGGGCCACCATTGGGATCTCAGGAAGTATTAATTTTACAACAGACTTTAAATGGGGAACCTTTCCTTGTTTTTCGAGAAATTAAAAAATATGTAGTTAAAATGTTTCTAAATTGCCGCCATTTTCCAATATGGTGGTCAACTTCTAAATTTCTTATGGAAACCCCATATTTTTATAACGGATTCGGGGTTTCCATGCAATTTTAAGAGTTTTTTTATTCTTTGTGTTTTTTGATAAACTCAACCGTTTAGCCGCTAGGAGCGCTGAAAGTTTCAGAAACTCTTATTTCAACAATTAAAGAGGCTTGTTTTACCATTTGCAGACAATAAAGCGATTTGGTACATCAGAAGCGACAAGATTATACCAAATACGTACTTAAATTACTGTTAAAAACATCTGGTGTGCACATCACACAACTTTCCTTACCAAAATAGATGCTGTATCAATTATCAAATTTCTCGAGCGAGAGATTGATGATACCATTTTCGAGTTAATAGGAGTATCCGTTTCGAAGAAAGCGGTACTAACTTCAAAACGGTTAATCCCACGGACCTGATTTTGGTCTCAATCGATTTCTAACCTCACAAAATGTCAAATTTGATACCAAATACGGCTAGTTTAAAAAAAAAATTTTTACCCCCAAAAACGCCCTTTTTGGGGGCAATTTTTGAAAAAATGGAAAAACTTGAGTGGGGTATCGTTTTTGACATTATTTTGGACGCTGAATCGAATGAGGCCATTTTCAAGTCGATAGGAGCAGCCATTTCAGAGATAAAAACAAAATAACTTGGTTTTTGTAATAACTTTTTTCAACGAATTTTTAACGGTCTTTCGCGTACATAGGGTGTTAAGGGGGTCGGAGTAGAGTATGTTAGCAAAGTTTAATCAAAATCGTTAGAGGGAATTTGGAGTAAATACCAAAAATGTGCTAAAAACTGCTCCCACGGTAAGACACCACCTCCGATTTGCTTCAAATTTACATGGGTTTAATTGTTTACATGTTTGAAGATATCCTGTAAATTTCAGTTCGATCCGTCCAGCCGTTTGCCCTGTGCACTCCGGACACACACACACACACACACACAGACACACAGACAGACCAATTGCCAAAAATGCATTTTTTGGACTCAGGGGGCCTTGAAACGTAAAGATATTATGAAAACTCGACATCGAATTTTCGGGTCGATCGCAATACTTACCTTACCTAGTATAGGGTAAGGAAAGTAATACCTAGTATAGGGTAAGGAAAGTAAAAATCGCTGACGCACCACTGTGTATTGTGTAAGATGTATTTATGAGCGCAAGCATGTATTTATGATGATGGAGGACACTTTAAAAACCTGCTTTAAGTCATAATTAATTAAGTCACCTTGACTGCCTTTTTGTGTTCCAAAACATTTTGTTGCCGTGATACAAATAAATTTGTTACAATACTATGTACGCTTTACGTTGTAGGAGCAGAAATCAGTAAAATAGCACAGTTCTGTTGTCATGTAAGCAACTTTGAACAGAATTTAAGTACGTTTTTTGTATAAAATAAAAAGTATTTGTGAAATCGCAACAGATTTTTAACATTTCATTGTAAAAAATATTTCACTTTGAGTTAAATTTTATTGTTTGCAAATGGTCAAGCATGCCTCTTTAATAAATGTTAAAATAATAGTTTCTGAAATTTTCAGCGCTCCTAGCGGTTAAACGATTGAGTTTATAAAAAAAACACCAAGAATAAAAACGTCTTAAAATTGCTTGCAAAATCCAAATCCGTCATAAACAATAGGGGTTTCCATAAGAAATTTCAAAGTTGATCACCATATTGGAAAATGGCGGCCATTTAGAAATATTTAACTACATATTTTTTAATTTCTCAAAAAGCAAGTAAAGGTTCCCCATTTAAAGTTTGTTGTAAAATTAATATTTCCTGAGATCCCAATGGTGGCCCAATTTTAAAAAATCACAAAATAGTAAATGTTTGAGAATCTGTATCTCATAAACGGTAAATTTTAGGTAAACATACAAAAGAATAAAAATATCTTAAATTTGTGCATCCAATCGAAATTCAGCATAAAAAAATAGGGGGTTTGCATTTGAAAAAGTTGGCCGCCATATTGGAAAAATGGCGAAGTTTTTTGAAATTTTAATATTGTATTTTTAATGCAAGGGAAAAAGTAGGGAATGTCCCCTATTTAAAGTTTGTTGTAACTTTTATAGTTTCTGAGATACCAATGGTGGCCCACTTAAAAAATCACCCTGTAAAGATAGATAGCATTACTGATTTTCTTTTATTTGCAGTAAATAACAAGCCTAAGATAAAAGTGACAACATATACTTGCAACATTCTATTTTTATCCACGATTTACTGTCTGCAGAACAAACCAACTTTTCCGTCATGGTAGAATATACTGCCTATACACCTTGCTAATAATACACCGTGTCGAAGACCTTCCGTCAAATCTTCGACCTTTGTCTTTATGCGACTCGCCCGTCTGTACGTGTCATCTCCGCACCGGAAGAGGAAATGTCCTAACTGATTAACTTGAAAGACACCTCGCCTAGGACGCCTAGGAGCATAAACATAACTGCAACGAGCATAGGTCAAAACATGGTCACCTTGGAGAAGTGTTTTTCGGCCTTCGAACGACCGCCGTAAATATTCTAACATTATAGTTATAAAGTCTTATCTGTGTCTCTTCCTGAAGGTATTTCCTTGAAGATAAATTAGTATTCTGTGAGAACAGCTTTGTCTTTGAAATGCTAAGTACGGCTGACAATATGATTCTTAGCAAGGACGGTTTGAGAAGAATTTGAGGTTATGTTGCCCTCTTGATTTGTTGGAAACCGCTGTAAGAAAATACTAACTTTCAAAATAGGAAATATATTCTTTAAAATAACACATTGAATTTATTTTCTAAATAAATAAAGAAATTGGCTTTTATTATATATTTGTATTTTGCTTGGTAAAAAAATAATTCTTTTAGAGATAATTAAGAGCCGGTAATGCTACTGAATTAACTGTCATTCTACAAAACGTAAAAAATAAATCAGATTTTAGATTGGACAATAAACCATAATTCAATAAACGGTACCAGAAACTGGCACATTCTTTCTCACAAACATATTTAAATTATTATTAACAGATTCACTGTGAATTCATAATTATTGTATTAAAGTTAATTAATTTTGCACCAATCATGTCAATTAGACCTGTATTGATGCACTAAAACAGCTTTAAAAACAACCACCTTTTTATATAAAAAAAAAACATAAAAAATCAGTTAGTCTATTATTATTAGCTAAACGAGATTTTTAGAAAGATGCGATTTTTTGCATATGAAATGGTACATTAAGGCTACAAATAAGCCAAATTTTATCAAAATCATTAAAGCCTTTTTTTATTAAAAAAATAATGATTTTTTGGGGGTTTTTGGCCAAAAAGGGGGTTCTTTTTCAAATATTTGTATGCAGAAAGACAGACATACATACAGACATTTTGTAAAAACTACTTTTTTGAATCAGAACATCGATTTTGTTTGCGATCACCATACTTTCTCTATACAGTACTGTAGTATAGTGAGAAAGTAAATAAACGGTACCAGAAACTGGCACATACTTTCTCACAAACATATTTAAATTATTAAATAGATTCACTTTGACTTCATAATTGTATTAAAGTAAGTAGGAGGGTAACTAATAAATATTATTGCTATTATTAGCTAGAGAGAAAAGATGCATTATTCAACGGTGCATGAAAAAAGGTTTTGAAAATTGTTGAAAAACAACCCCCATTTTGGCCCAAAACCCCCCAAAATCAGTTATTATTATTATTAGCTAAACGAGAATAAACGTTTTTTTATAAAAAAAAAAACAGATTTTTTTGGGGATTTTTGTACAAAAAGGGGATTGTTTTTCAAAACCTTTTTTCGTGCATCTTTACAGGCCTAATTGACATGTTTGGTGCAAATTTGTTCGAAATCGATCGAATAGTTTTCTCTCTAGCTTTGTGTACATACAGACAGACATTTTGTAAAAACCACTTTTTTTGGACTCAGGGGCTCCCAAAACGGATATTTTTTCCACAAAACTCTCAAAATCGATTTTTTTTGCTATCACTATACTTTCTCTATACTATAGCATAGTGAGAAAGTAAAAATCAAATTGAATTTTAGAAAATCTATACTATTAAATTGGTTATTTATTTAAAGTGTAAATAGTTAATGGTGTCCGATACCAGTACGAAACAATCCCATACAGTGCACTCTTAAATATAACTTGTCTTTGATCTAATTTTGAAGATAATCTTTTGTAATTTGTAGAAAATCGTTCATGAACATCTAAATTATAATTCTTAGGTGGCAAAAATTGTAAATTATACATTTTTACTAAAGATATTTGCTTATAAAAAGACTGATTTTCAGTCGAATCACTTGATAGCAGTAAAACATCGGGGCGAATTTTGTTACCTACTAACTATACATTGGAGCTTTTTGCAAATTCAAATGTCATACGCACTTGACGGAAACTAAAATTACGACCGGCATTAGTAAAAACGAAAGTGTACTAAATCCGTGTCTTAAATTATAATTTATGTCGAAAAAATCCACGTTATTGGGGAAGCATGTACGCGCCGAATTTGTGTTACTACTCGAGTGTTTATCCTGCACTCTGGTGGTTATCACACCAACTTGTAGCTCGTGGACGAATACTAGAAAACTAATATATCTGTTAATTTTGAATGCGTGAGAAAAAGCTGTGTTTAATAACACATACTACCATACATTGTCACCCTATGCACATTTGAGTACCTTTACAGTCAGGGTTACGTCTGCAATCCTCTAGTTTCCGCCTTTATGAAGCTGCCCTATATTTGCTAGCGGAAGAATGAAACGCACACAAACTCAATGCTAGTAGTGTACAGCTCTGCCACTTGGAGAGCTGCAGTCAACTCAGAAATATTGTTTCACTCCTACCGAGCCTTAAGGGTCTGCTGTAGTGGCGGCCATCTTGGATTTTTATCCCACAAGAACAATGTTAAATTTCAAACCATTTATTTCGTTTACTTTTTATCATAAAATTGTTTGCAAGGTCTCATTTTAAGCACAGTCACAATAAGCATCCGTCTTGCAATTTACATTTTTTTAAAATGCTTTTGATTTCTTATGTAATTGATATTTTGTAAGTATAAAGTTTGAATTTTTTTCCTAACACAATAAAAAATTAATAATGAAAAATAATTTGCAAGCCGGATCCGAAATTTTATAAAGAATATTCAGTTGTTTTTTTTTCAACACTCAATTACAAAGATAAACTTATAAAATGGTTTGAAATTAGGCAACGTCAAAGCGTTCAGCTGCAAGAAATTGCACTGTTTAGATAGGGATACAGTGAGAAGCGGTTGCGTTTCATGTTGCTTTCTCGTTTACTGGGACGATTGATAGAAGATGGAACTTTGCGAAAAGGAAAATTGCTGTTATTCAAGAATAATAAAATTAACACTCAAATTTTGTGAAACCTCTAAAGAATTTATTTGATATTCTGAATATACATTGCAATTCTCCCAAATTGACAGATTAACTATTTCTATCTAGCATGGCTCCCGCTCGTCACATTCTATCACTTTCCCTGCACTTTGATGGGATCATCTGTTTACACGCTTCAACAGTGTTGCCTCCGCGAGGGAAAGTTCACTTTCTCCCTTTCCCTACGCGCTATTGACTACTAATGCACGCACAGATACAGAAGGAAACTGACGTGATTACAGGAAGTTAAATGTCACTCGTGGCTAATATAGGCTGTGCGTTTTGACATAGCGGTGTTGCAGCTTACCTGTGTAATTTTTTAGCTGTTTGAGCAGTGCAAATTAAAAACCAAAATAATTCGATCTCGCAGCTAAACCACCTTACGTGAGTTGAACGAATTTCCAACATTGCGTTTATGTAAGTTGTAGGGTTTCGACCAACTATTTGGGAAGTTGATCTATTCAGTAAGGCGCTGAATAGCTGACCGTGTGTACGAAATAAGTTAGTAGAATTTGTTTGCTCCTCAGCCTCCAACCCCGGATGACGTGCTGCTTCGCTCCGCTCGTAGTTTCACCTCGACCTCAGATTAAGGACTGACTTTACGAGTTTCCACCTCGACATTTCGCCCTCGGACCATGGACCGCTTCGGTTCGCTCGTAGTTTCACCTCGACCTCAGATTAAGGACTGGCTTTACGAGTTTCCACCTCGACATTTCGCCCTCGGACCATGGACCGCTTCGGTTCGCTCGTAGTTTCACCTCGACCTCAGATTAAGGACTGGCTTTACGAGTTTCCACCTCGACATTTCGCCCTCGGACCATGGACCGCATCGCTCCGCTCGTAGTTTCACCTCGACCTCAGATTAAGGACTGGCTTTACGAGTTTCCACCTCGACATTTCGCACTCGGACCATGGACCGCATCGCTCCACTCATAGCTTCACCTCGACCTCAGATTAAGGACTGGCTTTAAGAGTTTCCACCTCGACATTTCGCCCTCGGACCATGGACCGCATCGGTTCGCTCGTAGTTTCACCTCGACCTCAGATTAAGGACTGGCTTTACGAGTTTCCACCTCGACATTTC
>JAGFPH010000085.1:869929-890492 GCA_018207615.1 Philaenus spumarius
TTGCGAGTATTTTCAATACATAATGCATTGCGTGTTTTGCTAGAGTAAAGTATTTTTGTTGAACCTTCATAGTTTAAGGTTCATAGTTTAACTGCTGAATCTTCTGTTGTGTTGTTTATTTTATAATTTAATTTGCACTTGTTAAACCTAGTATTAATTTTTACTTCTAAATTTCGGGATTTCGGGAGGGTTTTGACCCCCCCCCCCTCCTTCCGGCTAAGCCCTTGTGATGCAATACAAACACAATAAAACCACGTCTTGAAAACCAAGGAACCAAGCTAATAAGTTGGACGGCTGGAAATAGAACCCTTGTACGCGATAAACATATCCAAACTCGGTAGGTGCGCTATATCGCTTAACTTTATAGCTTTTAGCGCGCTATAAATTATAATCAGTATGCGGTGCAAAGTTTGTTGAATATACTTTGCTTTATAGTTTGCTTTATAGCGCTGTAGGCCTATAGTATAGCATTTGGTGTGATACAGTCTTTATGTATAAAACCCTAAAAGGCAATAATAAAAGGTGAAAAATAAATGCAAATAAAAAAAATGAAATTAAGCAAATTTCTGAAGAAGTTTATAAAATAAACTCAAGTAGAATACCTAAATATGCGCGCCCACAAGGAAAACTCTAGTGGTAATTTGCACTACGAGAAGGCTACATCAGTATAGACAGCTGCCTCACTGCCAAGAAACTAAGTAGACCTATTTCCGACAAAACATATTTTAATTTGCGACTCAACGTGCAACAAAAATGAAAGTTGTCTGAAACCGAACCTACGAATCCAAGACTCGTTAAGCCGTCCTGGTGTAAACACGTTGTAGGCCTATAGTAAGACAAAGAATGTAATGAATAATGCATTATGCGTAATAGACTATCTCAAGGTTGTACGCTCAAGTCGACCGTACCAAGTTCACGTAACAGCTGTTCGTGTGTCTTTGTTGAATCGATTAATACGTAGGCCTAAGTATCGATTGGGTTGTACATAACATAACTGATTGTGTTAATTGTTACGAAGATGTTTCTGCCATTTTTGAATCTATAGTACTTTATTTATGAGACCCTTGTTTAGTCTAAACTACTTTGTGTTCATTCAGACGTCTCACCCTCTGCGCATGCGATTAAGTAATTATGTAACCATAGAAACATAATAAGCGAAAACACGTAAATTATAATTTTAAATGTACCACAACAATGATTTTCCATTTATTTTTAGGGTTCCTACCTTAAGGCTAGTTAGACCCAGCCACCGTCTTGAGTTTTAACTACCATAAGAACAATGTTAAACGCAACAAGATTACTGGAGTAATAATGATCAGAAAATTATTCTGAATATATAATTTCAAAGGATAGGACAGTCCAAATGTGAATATCATTTAGTTTTTTAAATTTGTTTTTAACTAAATTTGTTCTTTGACTTAGGCCTAACTAAAAAAATCTAAGTTTGCGATTTTTTTCTTATTTAATAATGCAAATATCAAAAATTGTAAAATGCTCACCACATTCGAAGTTTAATTACCTTTCAAATAAAAGGTCACATTTGGATAATTTATAACGAAAACATCTGTTTATAGAAAAATATGTTTTGAACATTACAGGATCTTTAAAATTTAAGAGCAAGCAAAACAAATCTTTTCAGAATAAATCTAAATTCAAATTTTAGTGGTAAGACAGAATCTCCCACCCTTCAAGCCACTAAAATTTCAATAAAATCTTCCAATTTCTCCTTCCAACCACCGAACCTTTAAATGTTCTTATTTCCCCTTCTAACCACCTCATTTTTCCTTCTATCTACTTTGTCCATTAAAATTATCACATTTTCCGTTCTGACCACAAATATCTATTTAAATGTTCTTATTTGCCTTTATAACCATCTGTTTTTGCCTTTAAAAAGTTCACATTTCCCGTTTTAACCACAAATATCCCTTTAAATGTTTTTATTTCCCTTTCTAACCATCTATTTTTGCCTTTAAAATGTTCACATTTCCCGTTTTAACCACAAATATCCCTTTAAATGTTCTTATTTATCTTTCTAACCATCAATTTTTGCCTTTAAAATGTTCACATTTCCCGTTTTAACCACAAATATCCCTTTAAATGTTCTTATTTCCCCTTCTAACCACATACTTTTCTCTTTAAATATTCTTATTTCCCATTCCGACCACCTTATTTCTATTCTGTCCGTCCATTTCATCCCTTCCAGCCATCTAGTCTCCCCTCTATAATGTTCCCATTTCCCGTTCTAACCCCACATATCCCTTTAAATATTCTTATTTACCGTTCTGACCACCCTAATTTCCCTTCTATGCATCCATTTCCTCCCTTCTAACCATCTAGTTTACCTCGAAAATGTCCACATTTCCCGTTCTAACCACCTTATTTTCTCTTCTAATCCCGTTTTCCCCTTTTTAAATGTTCACGTTTTCCTTTGTAACCACCTACTTTTCCCTTTAAATGAAGGCTATCCAATTAAATATACTAACTTCCTTTTCTAGCTTCTTTATTTGCCCGTTTTAGCCATTTAATTTTCCTGTAAAAAGTGCTTATTCCTCCTTCTAATTACCTAATGTGCCCTTTAAATGGCTTACTCTAAATAAGTTCAGGTGGCCTACTTTTCTAATCACAAACCCTCATTAATTGTCACTGGAGTAGCCTAGTTGTATGCGCAAGTGATATTTAATGAACCACAGTACACGTATGATTGCAAGCAATGGTCGGTGCACGGTTATGATGGCTTTCAACTTTATATTACTCAGTGTTTTAATCGAACTGATTAGTGACAGTTACAACATACTATAAATATTAAATCAAATAACGGTTTAATGGTATCACAGGCGTTTGATTACAAGCTATTATAAAGTGTTGCTATGGCAACTAGGATTGTTTATGCCGTCGTCTACGTCTAGGATCAATACATTTGGTGGAAATCAGCTGTTGTAAACCTTTCAGCTGATATGATGAAGTTTGTGTAAACATTCTTTACTAACACGCAAGTAATTTCCGTTTACCATTGAATACATTATTTATTTATTGGTAATTAATTTACGTTTGTAGACGAAATTGAAATTATAACAGTTTATCAAATATCTAAATCAGGTTACCACAGCTTTTAACTTGTATTTCTGCTAGTTTTACCACCTTTTCAGATAGGTTTACTGAATAAAAAAAGTATTTACTGTAAACTCTTCTTTGACTTTAATTACCATAGCAATAAATCACACGAAAAAAGCCTGTCGGTGTGACAGGCGGAAGAAGTGTAAACATGTTTAGTATCTTCAATGTAGGAATGTGTCCCGAGAAGAGAGGAAAAGTGGCGCCCCACCCTTCATTTGTTGTGTTTGGCTTCAGCGGTGCAACCCCAATACAAAAAATATAGACCTCTAAATGCTTCACTGTATACTTGCGTAGGTGTAAACAAGAATTAAACGAATACAAAAATTCAGAATGGGCCTTATAAAAGAGATTTACACATTTTTTGTTAATGAACAGAACTTTTGATACCGTTTGAAAAAAGCTTTAAATACAGTATGATTAAAACAAGATAGTATATGAGAGCACGCAAAATTCCTACGGAAAACCAAAGCCCACACTGATTTATGCACAGGAATCACCTTCTCCTGACGAAAAAATGGTCAGTGCCTTCGTGAGTAAACCCCCACACGCAACCCCCGTATTGGGAGAGTATTCAATACACAAAGCATTGCGTGCGTTGCACGCCTAAACCCATATTGGGAGTACTTTCAATACACAATGCATTGCGTGTTTTGTTAGAATAAAGTATTTTTGTTGAATGTTCATAGTTTTTTTATTTAAAGGTCGGCTCTAGCTGTCGGCCATGTTGGCTGACGCTCCATAAGACCAATGTTAAATTAAAATCCAAATTTTTCCTTTATTTTTGATCGGATAATTATGAACGATATGTCATTTTAAAGCTATGGCCAATATGCATGCAAATGGCTTTTCCAAAACTAAGAAAAACATTTTGTTTAATATTTATTAACAATTTAAAACATTGTTTTTTAATACTTTTTTATGTTGTCACTATTAATTATAGCGAAAAACTACCAAGCCATTCGCCTGAAGAATTTCGTCCCAAAGATTTTGGTATTTTTTTAAAACGCTATTTCAACAATTGCGAGTTTTAAATGGATTTAGGCTGAGCAATGTCCGTGTAACCTACCGCCGCTATAGGGTGAATTTAAATATTTTTGTACGTTGTAACTATTAATTATAGCGAAAATTTACCAAGCCATTCAGATGAAGAATTTTGTCCCCAAGAGTTTGGTATTTAAAAAAAACGCTATTTGAACAATTGCGGGTTTTAAATGGATTTAGGATGAGCAATGTCCGTGTAACCTACCGCCGCTACGCTGGAGTCGCAGGCTGCTTTCTGATTTACTAGAGCTGACCCTAGATCAGATCAAGCTCACAAGAGAGTAAGGCTGTAACCTACTGCATCCATGTGTATTGTACGTTGTAGTTTATAGTTTAATCAAGTAAATCTAAATATCAGTATGCATGGAATGCACAATAATGTCAAATATGTTGCTGGATCCTCTGTTGTGTTGTCTATTTTATAATTTAATTTGCGCTTTTTAAACCTAGTATTAATTTTTACTACTATATTTCGGGGGGTTAACCCCCCCCCCCCTCCTCTAAAACATATAAACTTAATTTTGTAAATTCGCTCAACTCATGTCAACTGCGTGATATAATTATGTACATTTTACAATGAACTCATGTGAAATAATTCCAATATGGCGGAGGTGCATATATTATCCTTAACCTTCGGATTTCGCACAAACCCTCAGTCAGAAGGAAGTGAGTAAAAAGAAACCGAGCCGCGAGAACCCAATCTGAACTTTATTCCCAGCTACTTACGTTGTTCAGCCGTTAATTAAATCTACTTCCATATAATTAGGAACACTAATTGCGCACTTGCATTTAATTAAGACTATATGTAACTGTAATCTGAACTTCCGTTGCGTCTGCCTGATTGGTATAGAACATCACCCGTGCGATGTGAAGGAATGGTCAAGAGTACCTAGTTTTTTTAACAGTGTTAGCTTATTTTGCAACTTAATACTCACAGTCCTTTTTTGGTCCTTTATCTGATAGCTTATGGCGTTTCGCCTACTTGTCAGGCATCACCAACCTAATTTAAAATGTTTATCTTCCACCGGTTAACGAGCGTCGATTGGTGAACAAAATGAAACATACGCATCACACTTACAATAACAAATTCACAACACATAGATGAACGAGGCATGAATAGTTCACCTAAGTCACTCCATACACTCCTTACTATTATCTACCGTGCTGCATGCGCCCCACGTTTTTCGTTTTAAATCTTACAAGTATTTTCATAGCTATTAAACATTCACAGTCACAAATTTTCAGGACAATCTGTATGGGGTTATAAATCTGAATGGGCTAGGAGAAATTATTATTACTTTTTAAAGACGTGGTATATTTAAAGATTTTATTTAAATAATTATTTTATGTTTTTTTAATATTGTGTGCGTGACATATTGCAATTGATTAAAGCTATGGTTAAAGTTTCAAGTCTCTAGCTCATTGGGAAGTTAGTTTAAAATTGATTTCAAAATGTGTACCGAACAGACAAACAGACAGACAAGAAAGCGAGTTAATATTGCATTGGCATCCAGTTCTGAGCTATGTTTGAAGTATTAAGGGGCTGCTGTAGTGGCGGTCATCTTGGATTTTTATCCCATAAGAGCAATGTTAAATTTCAAACTATTTATTTCGTTTACTTTTTATCATAAAATTGTTTGCAAGGTCTCATTTTAAGCACAGTTACAATACGCATCCGTCTTGCAATTTACATTTTTTTAAATGCTTTTGATTTGTTATGTAATTGATATTTTGTAAGTACAAAGTTTGAATTTTTTCCCTAACACAATACAAAATTAATAATGAAAAATAGTTTGCAAGCCGGATCCGAAATTTTATAAAGAATATTCAGTTTTTTTTTCAACACTCAATTACAAAAGATAGACTTATAAAATGGTTTGAAATGAGGCAATGTCAAAGCGTTCAGCTGCAAGAAATTGCACTGTTTAGATAGGGGGGGATACAGTGAGAAGCGGTTGCGTTTCCGGTGTCTTTCTCGTTTATTGGAGCAGACCCTTAAGTCTCTAGCTCATCGGGAAGTTAGTATAAAATTGATTACAAAAGTTGTAGTGAACAGACAAACAAACAGACAGACAAGAAAGCAAGGTAATCAAACCGTGGTTAAAAAAACTATTTAAACATAAACTTTCTTCTAAATTATTTAGTAAATTTCACTATTTCTCCCACCAGCTTGAGGCCGTTCACTTTAGTTGATATACAACACACAGGCGGAAAGTGGACAGTTTTCATCTAATTTGGTTACCAGTTGAAATTAAATATGTGGATAAAAAATGTTAATCTCATTCAGTGTAGATTATCAATATCATGTTTTGGACAGTGTTTTTAACATGGTCGTTTTACCATGACGATTAAAGTGGTTTACATTAACAAACACGTATTAACGTTCACAAGTATGACGTCATTGCGTAAGACACTATGCACACAGAGTGATTAAGTTGTGAAGTGCAAATTTCTAATTTGTAGGTTATAAAACATCGCTAGGCCGAACATGTTTTTTAATTATTTATCTAATCTCGGACACGGCTGATTTATACCTTTCCGATAATGTATCAATGTGAGTTCAAGGTTATATTAAAGCAAAATGTGACGAATACTTGTATTGTTGTTGTTTATCTTGAAATGCTCATTAAAGTAATCAAACAAAATGGCTGTGTTCCCGTGCTTCGTTACGGTAACTACTTTCAAACAGTAATAACTTAACTACGGTAATATGAACCTAACTGTATCTACAGCGTAGATACTGTTATTTGGCTTAGTATGGTGTAGTTACTGTTTTTTTGCCTAGAAAACTGAGTTTGTTACCTGCAGTTACTGTTAAAAATACTTTAGTTTTCACTAAGAATTCCTCTATATAAGTCATAACAAAATATTATAATAGACGTAGTATTTTAGCCAAGTTACTGTTTCTAGACAGAAAATGTTTCTAGTATCAACAGCTGGTTTTGGAGGGAATAATTTTTGGTTGTTTGTTTGTTTACAAGTTGAAGTGATTCTCAAATGTTTTAACCATCAACACAGTTGGCTGTTTAGATTAATATAATGCATTTTCATTAACCTAATTAAAGCTTTGTTAGTTTTCCTAATATGGGTTATACATGCAAGATCTGTGGAAAACCATTTACAAGATGTGCATTTTTAATTTCACAAGTCTGAAAGCAAGTGCTTTACAGCCACAAAAAATGATTCCAACCTTTTGGCAAATCCATCAACATGTGATCATCTCTCTAATTTAAACTCAAATGAGGAAGAAGATCTGAAACATAGTGATTTTATCCTTACATTTGACTTTTCATCCTCATACAAAATCACAAATAAGAATCCTCGGCCATACCTCAGTGAGATGGAGCAAGTGATTTAAAAAAAGGCTCATTTGATTTGCACTACAAAACCTCCTTTGGTAGTGAGCTTAAAAACAAGTCATTTTTAAAATCAGGTACCCTAAAAAAACAGGTTCCCATACCAAATAGAGCTCAACCAAGAGGGGTTATCCAGGTTAAACAAGCTGACATTATTCAAAAGTTAGTTCCTTTGATACCTTCAAATAGGCACTAATTTTGGTTGAATCTTACAATAAGGGACACATCAGATCTGATAACAGAACAAGATATCGAGCAGCAAAGATTGGTGGAAAGTTTGTTTACTTAGTGTTATAATGTACTCTGGTTAAGTAGTTTTCATAAAACTATTTGATTTTTTTATAAAGTTTTTATTACTCATTCAAGAGGTAAATTTTTGGAATAGATAGTATAATGTACTACCTAAACAATCAAGTACCTAATAAGAAGAAGGTTATCTTTTATTTTATTTTCATATAATGTAACTGTAAACTTTTTTAGCATTAAATCATAATTTAAAAAGCAAACTGTTATTTTGTTAGTGATTCCTAAATCTCGGTTCCTTGTGTTAGTAAAATGTATTTTTATTTTCATTTAAACATGAATACTGTCAGTTACTGTTTTTTTGCTTTCTGATCAACAAGCTAAAATACAGTCTTACAATAAGCAAAAAAAAAACAGTATGTGCAGAGTTACTGTTATTTGGCTTAGTATCCACTAACACAAATTACAGTAAGTGCAGGTATTTAAATAAAGGACACATATTTTCAGTTTAAAAACATGATTTTTAAATTCTAGATGGAAAATTGCACTACCCTAAAAAAATATCATACAAAAATCTTTATTTAGTGCTTGACAATGACCAAAACACAAAACCTTAAATATCTCAAAATAACCTAAACTGCAGTTACTGTCTTTTGGCTTACCACTTCATAGCTGTACACCATTTAGATTTAGCCTACATGTCGTCATAGGACCTAGTTCAACTGTTTTGTCTTTGTGATAATCGGTGTTGCGGTTGTAGTGAAACCCTGACATTGATTTTTCAGACCATGGAAGCACCTTCATGTGACATCTTTTAGAAATGTATTTTTTAACGGCAGCCATTTTGACCTGGGGATTTTGTTGACTGTACTTTTTGGAAGCCTCACGATGCACGGCAGGATTTTGTGCATTGTATATAGCTTTTGACAGACTCCCTACGTGCTTTAGCACGATTATTAATAGAAATTTTTTGCCGTTTTTTCCCACGTTTCTGGGTGGTTTGAACAATAGAACAATGATCTGACTCAACAGTAACAGATGACAAACACGGTTCTGTCGACGTAGACTGAAAGTTTTGGAGCTACCCAATTTCCCCAATATTATCCTCCACAATATAAGAGGGAACGGGAGTATCAGGAATAGAAGGGTTTAGAGGAATGAGAACATCAAAATGATAAGCCCAACTGATGCACCAGTGCCTTGTGGACAGTGAGTAAGAAAGTGAAAGTGAGGGAGGGGCAAGGTACTGTTATTTGTGCCACGTTTCTTGTTTCAAGGCTATATATAGGTTAAGAAATCGTGATCAGTCTGTAGGCAACAAAATAAAAAATCCAATTTACCAATATTTTAAACCCTTCAAAAAGATTTCGCAAGACTTATAACCATACAATATTTTGTTTAATTGGAATATCTATCTCATAAATAGTATATATTGTTTGAGATTTCACCATGTTTAGACAATTTATGATGATAAATATATAGATCGGGCAGCAAAATATATAGATAGATGCCACGATCCGGATTTGCATGGATCGATAGAGAAATCAAAGTTAAATGTATATTAACCACAAAAATATATCAATAAATATATTATACTATGTATTTTTATGGGGATTTTTAGTAACTTTGACCCCACCCCAATCCCCTAAAATTTCGAATCTTTTGAAACCCTTTCTTAGAGAGCACCTAAGGCCCTAGAGGAAGCTACATAAATTTCATTCCAATCCATTTGGTAGTTTTAGAAAAATCGTTATTTAGTAAATTTGTCACGCCCAAACCCCCCCTAAAATTTCGAATTTTTTAAACCCTTTCTTAGCGAGCACCTATGGCCTAGAGGAAGCTACATACCAAATTATATTCCAATCCGTTTGGTAGTTTTGGAGAAATCGTGATGAGTGAGTCAGTGAGTGAGTGAGTGGTATTTCGCTTTTATATATTACTAGCTGACCCGGCAATGCTTTGCTATTGCTTAATTTGAAACTTTGAAAGCCTGTAATTCGTATCCCTGAGGGCCGATGTAAATTATAATGGGATTCTGCTCATTGCTTGATTTACCTAACCTAAAATTATATTCAGTTTTTGATCCAAATCAGTTGTTGATCAAAATCAGCTGTTGATCAAAATCAGCTGTTTTAAGCTTTTCATACGAACAGCTGTTTCTGATAAAATCAAAAGAAATATTTCTTCTTCTTCCTTAAGATTGACCTTCCATAAGATTAACATTGAAACTTTGAGGGCCACTGGAGCGTAGCCCTAATGTCCTAGGACTTTGGTAAATGGCCTAAAACCTTCCCAGGGTTAACCTGTGATACTATGCAAAATTTCAAAGCAATCGGATGGACGGTTTGGTAACGCATAAAGGACAAACATACAGACAAACGTACAAACATACATTGAATTTTATATATATAGATTATATAGATATAGATTAGCTGACAGGACTTTGCAATAATATGGTTACCTACAGCAAATGTTACATCTTAAAGTATTTTAGCTGATTCTGTGTGATTGAGTGGGTTTTTTTACCGCTTGCCTATGTGCTTTTACGCTATTTGTATTAGAAAAACACTTAGGCCTACGTCTTTTTTCCCTCGTTTTTTGGTATTTGTTCTGGATGCGACCAAACTGCATCAGATGATGATGAAGGCTACACTGTTCTGATAGGGTTGGAAGTTGAGAAATTTGGAGACCGTCGTCTGAAACCTGGGATTGGGAAGCTGACTGTATTTCCTCCACAATAATATCCATTGAATTGTCAGGTAAAGAAGATGTGAGAGGAACGAGAACATCAAAGTGTTGAATTCAAGTTTCTTACCTATACGATGGGGTATTTTGGGGGTAAGTCGAAAATTTTAAATGAGAACCCCTATTGAGTGACACTTTATTTTAAAGGCCTTAATAAAAGAAGAAGATTGGCGCCAAGCGCAGGTCTGTGTTGACTCTATCCAACACAATGGCCAATCAAAGTTATAATTTTCTATTGGGAAAATGGGCATAACATACCCAATTAAATAACATTGAAAAGAAGATTGAAGAAAATTGAAATTGAAGATGATACATAGTATGTTATTTTTTACAATGGTTTAATCCAGTAGATCACTCAATCTAAGTTATAAAACATAGTAATTAGTATAAAAAAAGTAAAGCCCTCTTTTCAAAAACGTTTTCACATATATTCAAAATTGCTGACGTTTAAAATTTGTAATGTAAAATATGTTGAAAACCGCTAGCTTTACAAAACATTTCATTTTTAATGACAAACATTACGAGTTTTCCAATTATTTCTGTAACGTAAAAGATAAACGGGTTATTGGCTAAAAACTAAAAAAAAATTATCTTGGTAGTTATCCGTAATATCAAAAATTACTCCAGAACCAAATTATGAGAAAAATTATGTAAATAAAGTCCACAATAAATTATTAGAAACTTACTAAACAAGTTTAATTACACCAAAACAAACAACATTCAGCGCCTTCATCATCAGACCAACTATCAGAAGAAGTTGGTTGAAACCCTAAAACATATAGCATAAACTTAATTTTGGAAATTCGCTCAACTCACGTCAGCGGTTCTGCTGCTAATTATTTACCTTTTAAAACAAACCTTACTCCCACTGCATTGCACTTATGGCGTAGTAGCCTTTGTTTAGGCCTAACTAAATCCGGAAATGGAAACATTACGTTACTGTTAAGTGTTACTAAACTGATAACGCTTATCAGATCGAACAAATCATAGTCATGCATATGTATGATATATTGTTTACGTTCAATAACATACATATTCATTCCGACAAACTGTCAAGGGACTTAGTCACCATGCTAAAGCCAGCAACCTTGATTGTTTGGATTTGGCACGCCTCAAGGCTCGGACTTTGTGCCAATGCCGTTTCTCGCCAAGTCAAATTCTGCGGATTCCAATCTAAAGTTTGCAAACAAAGTGCAGTGGACTAATTCGAGAGTTCAGACTGCGGACTATTAAAAGCGTACGACACAACGCAATTGCATTTACCGGGATATTTTGTTTGCGAAAAATACGAAGATTGCTGTTCATCTCGCCTCTTACCAAATCTTAAGGCTCTGTTTCAGCGAATTAAAACTTTTGAATCGCCCGTAAGACTAACGATATATTTAAAAATAGCATACTGTCGTTTTTATACCGAAATAAACGTTTATAGCATAAATTGAAAACGAGTTTTTCTCGCTTTTGCAAAGGTTCCACCCTCGTGAAAAAGTTTTAAGAGGATGGAATGGGTTTTGAGTATCGTTTTCGGAAATTGCAACACGACATTGCACAACATTAAAACAATATTTTTACAAATGTTTGTTCAGACTTGCCACCGATACACGATGTTCAGAAAGTCTAAAACAACTCTTGTAGTCAAGTGAAAACTAAAACCTATAATATAGGCCTACTGTAAACCAACCTGGAAACACAAACCTAGAGAACTAGGCCTATGCTTGGCACCTAAAATAAAAATAAAAAGGACAGTTTATTTATACTCCTGAAACGTTGGGTTTTTTTTATTACTATTGGGAGTATCTTCAACACACAAAGCATTGCGTGCTTCGCACTCCAACCCCCGTATTGCGAGTATCTTCCATACCCAATGCCTTGTGTGGTTCGCACGCCAACCCCACAGTAGAATCCACCACATGGCTTTGAACCGGATACTTCTATGGTATTTTACGTTTTGATCGATTTTGGGGGAACCAAGGTCGGGAGTAGCAAATGAGCACCGATCATAGTCCCCATAACAAGTTTTGGGTTGTCATTAAAAATCATATTATATATATGTATATATATGTGTTTGCACTCTAGCGGCCGCATTTTAAGGGGGCGCTTCCCTGCCCGCCATATTGAATCTTATTCCCATAAGAGCAATGCTACAGAATAAGTCATTTTTTTCCGTTAATTCGTGGAATAAATTTAAAAATTTGGTTTCATTTTGAAGTACTGTCATATGCGGATGTTGATTGCCGAATACATTTTCAGAAACCGTTTTATTGTTTTCATAAACGTATGATATAAATAATAAAAAATAGTAAACTTTATAAATTTTTTACTCAGTTGCAAAAAGAGATATTGCAAAATCCTTAGCAATCAACACCCACAATCTATTTTACTTAAAGAAAAAAATACAGCTTTCGTTTTTTAACAAAAACAGCACAAAAATATGCTTAATAGTGAAGGTATGTTTTGGTTATTTAACATTGAAATTGGTACCCAATATCGTAGTTTTGAATGTGGAGAGCCGAGCCTTAAGTCCGATTTGGTTCAAATTTGGTAGGCCTACACATGTTGGTTGTCTACGTCGCTCGGACGAGTTCGTTTGCAAAAAAAAAAAAACAACAATCGGAAGCACGTTTTTGACCGGAAGTAACTATTTTTTTAGATTTTTCCCACGAGAATGATTTTTTTGTAGAGTTTTTTCTACAAATATAAATATAGGATGTTATTATGCACATTTTGTTTTTTTACGCGACCTTATAGTTCGCTTGGTTTCCCCAAAATCGATCAAAACGTACCCAGTTCAAAACCATTTGGTGGATTTCACTGTGGGGTTAGCGTGCGAAGCACGCAATGCATTATGTATTGCAGATACTCCCAATACGGGGGTTGGCGTGCGAAGCACGCAATGCACTGTATATTGTAAATACTTCCAATATGAGGTATTGTGTGCGAAGCACGCAATGCTTTGTGTATTGAAAATACTCCCAATAAGAGGAATGGCGTGCGAAACACGCAATGCTTTGTGTATTGAAAATACTCCCAACATGCGGACTGGCGTGCGAACCATTTTGCAGCTATTCAGCACCGTCGTGAATAGACCTATTTCCCAAATAGTTGGTTGAAACCCAAAAACATGTAGGCCTATAAACTTAGTTTTGGAAATTTGCTCAACTCACGTCAGCGGTTCAGCTGCGTGGTCGAATTATTTCACTAACAAATCGAATTTATTTTCCAGAAAAACTTAATTTATTGACAGTAAAACGTTTGACAAGAAAACGTTATCAATTTAAGCTTCGCATTTACTAATAACCAATTCCGCAAGCATCATTAGTTGTTCTGAATTCAGGACAAGCGACAATATCCCACATCACCTTCTGATTCCGAATTTACTATTAATTGGCACAACTCGATAGATAAATTTGCATACATTACAGTACTCTGCCGAGTTTAAAACGAGATTTTCCCATTAAATTTACCTCGAAGTCTTGGAGGAAGGTCAAAACGTAATAGCCGTTCTAGGCGCATGTCAGTTCTAACTTCCTCTAAGGTTGCATTCCGTATCTAATTAACCTAGTTAGAATGGTGATACATTTATTTATAACTGGCCGCTTGAGTGTCTGGCCATTTTGTTTAACTTGTTACAAAACCATATTAGAGAATACTCCACAAGATAAATAGGCCTACTCAACTTAAACCCGAAATGCTATCATTTTTAATTTCAAAATATGATTTTTAGTAGATCACGGACAAAATTGTTTATGAAAATTTGAACATTCCTTTTTTACAAATAAATATTATTGAAATTTAAATGTAAATTAATGTGTTAAATAAATGAATATAGTATGCAGAAACACGTAGCCTACTCACTGATCTTTTACAAATTCTAAATTTAGTTTTTAGTAATATTTTGACTTTGAGGTTATGTGTAGTGTGTATTAAAACTATAACATTCAGACCAAATTCAAAATGTGTGTGTTGTTTGCGACTGTCGAGACGGGCAGACTGTGGAGTAAGATCAATAGGACCCCGGCGGAGCTTCGGGCATGGAAAACTAAAAATAAAATGAACTTCAACTAGTTAAATTGACGGAGCTTTCTCTTTTGTAACGTTTTTATAGTTGAGCCGCTAGGCCTAACGTTTACTCGTAGGTAGGCCTACTTTAAAGAAAATTAACAATGCAAGACTATTCGAAATCATCGGTAAAATAATGTTTACATAAAACAGATTTGTTTTTCAAGATGGATTTTTAAAACGAATTTCAGCGTGTAATTAATTTTTAGTTTTTTTGTACGTATTTATTTTATTCCAGTTAGAATAATGAGGACGGGGAGCAGCGTAATCGCTAATGAGTCGATAGCCAACAGCCAGCTTTGGACTACGAGGTTCAAACTATGCTAACGCCTTAGCCTTTCACTAACTCAGTTTCTCTAATTCGAATTTGATTTTCGATTATTTTGTCGTTTTCAAAATATTCGAAAAAAATAATGCTAAAAAAATCCACGACCATCTATTTCCGAAAATACTGCAGCTCAAATTCAGTATCCTACTTTACAGAAAATCCGAATTTTAGCGCAAACTAAATGAAAATGTTTCTCCTCATAAACCCATTCCGTTTTGTTTACGAGAATAATGCAGCTAATATTTTGAAAACAAAACAGTCGTGTCAGAGGTAGGCCTACTTATATACTTTACAGGTGAACAATAGCGAACTTTTTGTGGAAAGTTGGTGAAATAGTTATTTGTGCATCTAGGGTGCAAAGTTGAGTTTGTCGCACGAGATAAACGTTTGACGCCCGAGTGTGACAAATTAAACTTTGTACTCGTGATACACACAACGTTTTTCCTACAGCTACATTTTAAATTAGTGTTTTAGTTTTAAAAAGATCTGTTTTACAGAAGTTGGTTCCATAACAATCAAAATTTTCAAAACATAGTCTACATCAGCCGTTTACTTTGCGCACAGTGCGCAAAATAAACAGCTGGAGTTGGGAAAAGTACCAGCTGTTTAGCCGTGTGGTAAAGTAAAACAAAGAGGTATGCTGTGAGTGTGCAAAAACGCACTTTATAAACAGCTGTAGGAAAAATATGTTTTCCGTTCAGGCATTGTACGGCATTCTATGATTGGGAGACGTTATCTCATTTCACTAGTCCTCACCATAATGTATAATTTATTCAAGCCAGGTTATATTATAGGCCTATTGATTTCTTCATAATATGTTCTTCATGCGTTGTTATTATTATCATTTTGGTAAAACTTTTATGGTTGCTGGCGTTTGGCTTGGTTCTAATTCGCACTGTTACTGTTTTTGAACTTGTTCATTGTTTTGCACACGTACTAATATAAACCAGAAGTTTAATGTAACATCTGATCGTAAAATAAGAAGAAATCGACGAAATAAAATAGGCAGTGGTAAATTGAAAGGCTTAAACTCAATAGCTGTAGGCCTATGGATTTAGTCAAGTCACGCTAACGATAAAATGGACATTACACTTCCTAATTTTGTAAGTTGTGTTATTAATGTCCTTGGTGATACCTCTGAAATGGACATAATGCTTTCTCATTTATTTTAAATGAATGAATTTGCTATGGTAATGAATGTAAATGCATTAAAGAAACGTGTGCTGGTTCAGTATAGGCTTAACCTAAAATTATGTTGTTAAACTTTTAATACAAATTAGCTGTTTAACTTTAAGATTTAACAACATATTATGTTAAAATTATAACAAAGTAAGCATTTCTCGAAGATTTTCAAGAAACCTGTGTTAGTTCAGTACAGAAGTGAAAACTGTCATGAATATAAATCGTTGGTTATATTGGTTTAATCCGAAGTTTGATCATTGCTTTATTTTGTCCCATTTAAAATTGAAATCTAAAAATACCATAAACATTATTGTCTATAGTAGGCCTATATGAATGCGCTGCACATATTTTAGTGTGGACGCTTGCTAAATGTTGTAACTTGTTTTTGGATATGCGAAGATCATAAGTGATTCCTAATATCTGTGAAATTCCATTTAGGGAGTGGAATCAGCAGACAGAATTTTCTCAGATACGAGTAAAACAAGTTGTAAGGAGGGTACTACACGCAGCAGCTTGCTGAGCAACATGGTGATATCAGCATGCTGCTCGTGTAATAGGGTACAAATGTCGTGTGCAAGCTGATATCAGCATGCTGACAAACATCGGATGGTTAGGATATTTTCACAGGCGAACATCAGTTTTACGTACTGCGCATGCGTCTGATCCCTCCCACACCAGCGCCTTCATAAGTCACGCAACATTTCCATCAGGATGCTGCGCAGCAAGCTGCTGCGTGTAATACAATACCCAATGTAGGCCTACATAACCTAAAAAACCGACAAAAGTAATGCACCTCTTTGCATATTTGACGAATACTCTTGCAATCGCCAGGATCCAAATACTGGCACATGATTTGTGTTCCTGTCATTGGACGCCGTGAAACGTACATAGCCTACGATTGGCCAAAATAGGCTTTTAAGGTACCAAAATATAATTGCGTTTAAAACGAGGAACACGATAAACATACTTTGAATCAACATCTGTGCGATTCAAACGAAAGAAAGCAATACTACCAATTAAAGAATAATTATCAGATTATTTGACAATTGATTAGGCTTATTGATAATTATTTTTAACGAACCTCAGCACTTAATCAGACTTCGATTAATTACTTTGTAACCGTTGTCTCGCCTACAGATAGACAGATGAACATGGCTTGTTTTCTCATCATTTATCAAATTCAAATCAAACAAGAGTTCTTAAAACGTGGGTCTAGACTAACGCCTTGCCTCCCACTATTGATTGTTTGGTTCACTATTTGATAGTGAATTCCTTCACTCGGATAATTTAAACTCAGGAAGAAGCCATCAAACAAATACAAATCGAAGAAGTGCGAGTTTGATAAAAAGTTTCGCAAAAATTATTTGAATAACAGTATACCTGTTCTTATACTTAATATCTACCAACCAATCGAAACGATAACCATGGCAGGAATAATGATATATATCGTACTAGAACCAATTATCACACACCATTCAATAAAGCCAATTCAATCGATATGCCTATTCCCTACTACAACAGTATCATAACATATTTAATTTGGGGTAGGCCCTATCTATCAAATATGGCTTTTAAAATGTATTGGAAGTTGTTTTGAATTCTGATTATTAGACTATAGTTTCGTGTTAGCTGTATAAGACTTATGGACTTAACCATTCGAAATTTCAGTTTCATTTTGATACCTTTATCCGTAGTGATCCTATAAGGGTTCAATTTTCATTTAAGAAAATAAGGTTACAAAAACAGTCCTCTATGAACGTAAGTCAGATATTTATTTGTTGGCATGACGTTAGTAAAATGTCAAGTTAACAACAGTTTAGAATGTGAACGTTTTGGTAATAGTGATGTTTCTTCCTTTAAATTGAGGCTCGGCAGGAGTGAAAACATATTTCAGAGTTGTCCGCAGCGCTCCAAGTGGCAGAGCTGTACAGTACGCTAGAGAAAGTCTAACATGAGCGTTGGACTCCGAGTTGATTCGAGTAGTGAGGGTCAGAAAAGCTCAATCTGTTGCCGCGCTCTGAACATAATACTTCGGTCTATAAGCCCTTGTACGGGTTACCAATAAATATATTGTCTGTGCGTGGTGTCCCTTCCCCTCCAGGGGACTGCTTACCCCTTTGCCTAAATTCTCCCCCCCCCCCCCACCAACGAATCTTAAAGCTCATGCTGTATCTGACGAATTATACTAGCATTGAGTTTGTGTGCTAGCTTCATAAAGGTGTAAGAACGCAGTAAACAGGGGCGGATCGTGGGTAAATGGCGCCCTGTGCTAAGCGTGGTTCCGGCGCCCCAACGCGTACCGAGCAACCGGCGGGAGGGGGGTTAGAAAACAGAGGGTCCCGGGGTGTCTTGAGATTTTATAAGTACTGGGTGCTTTATAAACAAAGGTAAAATGAAGGATCGTGCCTTGGTGTTTATTCTACTGTGAGGAAATAGATTTTTTAACTATAACATCAACAAAAGTATTAACAGTTTTCTATTTTGCTCTTAACACCTGTCCAGTTGTAATAATACATCCACTGGAATAAAAGATATGCCAAGGAAAATTTTAAAATTCATCTCAAATTAAAATTTTATACATTTATTTTTACACAAAATTTGATTGCATATAATTTGAGATTTCATTTTGCTTGACCTCATTAATATTTTTTAAACTCTCCAAGCTTTGGTTTCAGAAAAGTCTTAGATTAATTCATCTGTTTTAATGTTTTGCAAAACATGAAACTCGATTAATATTAGGGCCAGTCCAACCAGCCGCTCTTGACAAATGGTAGATCTTAAATAATTTTTTATTATTTTAAGCTTTGAAAAGCTTCATTCTCCAGATGCAACAGTATCTGGTAGAGTAAGACCAATTCTTAAAGCTACAAAAAGATTGGCAAAATTTTCGCATAAGGAAGAAGATGTCAAATAATTTAAAATTTCCATGAGATCTTTAAGAGGACGGCCTTTGATCTTGATCGACGTAAGAATAAGGAGTTCTTGGAATAACTGATATCCTTCTATATCAGAGTGACTTCCATCTGTTAATGCGATTTGCAGTTCAGCACACGTTTTTTAAGGTCTTCTTTTTTCTCCTCTTGTTGGATTTCGTCATAGTCAAAAGCATTTTATACATAAATCCAAAAAGATTTTGGTGATGTCAGAGTTGTTCAAACCTTTCCTGCATTGAAGAAGTTGCTCTGTCAAGTACATAAAAATAAAAGTCTCTCTAAAAAGCGATCTTTGGATTAGTAGTTGGTTCGTCTGAAGACTCGTCATCAAACTGTTTTTTTCCTTCTTGGGAGAAGTTGTTCCTCTTTTTCAAAAGTTGGCTCAATTTCTAGAGTTTCAGCCACTTCCCTCGCATCAACAAGTGTTTCCTCAAATCCTTTGTCTGTATTTAAAAATAGCTGCATAGTTTCTGCGGAGCGGTGCCCCACTCCGCTGCCCTGAGTGGTGGGGTGGGTATGGAGGATTATTTCACCCCCATCGGGCACCACCTGTCACAACACAATTCCATATAACCTCCTCAAATCAGTCATCAAAATTGTTAGTAACCACATTATCGGCATAATCGATTGACTGATATGAGAAATAGACCCATTACTGTTCCAATAATTATTAACATGTCGATCAAAAAAAGCCTTCGGGTAAGCTCCGGCGGGATTGGCAACCGGCCGGCTCGGATTCTCGGAAGTATAGGCTACGCCGCGCAACCCCACCTCCAACACTTTTAGTTCCCTGCCGCCTCGTGCACTTTTGTTGTTATAATATATCGAATCTTTGTCAAAAGAATAATTTTCTATTATTCTCCTTATTTCCCAGTTACAAGTACCACAATTTTTTTTCCATCGCCATGGCGCCCTGTGCGGTGGCACAGGTCGCACATGCCAAGATCCGCCCCTGGCAGTAAACGTTCTGAAATGCGCATGCGTGACAATGTATGTGAGTATGTGTTATTAAACACAGCTTCCTCTCACATATTCGAAATTAACGGATTTATAATTTTCCTAGTATTCCTCCACGATCAACAAGTTGATGTGGTAACCACCAGAGTGCAGGCTAAACACTCGAGTAGGAACACAAATTCGGCGCATACATGCTTCCACAATAAAGCAGATTTTTTCGTCATAAATTATCAAAATTTATTGAAATTACTTGTATTTCAAAGGTAATTAAACTTTGAATGTGATGAGGTTTTTACATTTTTGGTATTTGCATTTATTATTGAATAAGAAGAAAAATCGCAAACTTAAAAACAATTTTTTTAAACTAAATGATATAACATTTGGACTGTCCTAACCTTTAAAATGTTATATTCAGAATAATTTTCTGATAATTTTATTACTCCAGTAATCTTTTTACGCGTTTAACATTGCTCGTATGGGAATTGAAATTCAAGAGCAATGATCAAGAGTTTTATTTTGGAGGCTGGGTGTGCCTAGCCTCAATTATTCCAACTATTTACGTAACATTATTTACGAAATAAAACATTGTTTTAGCCTGCATAACACAT
>JAGFPH010000085.1:891227-906061 GCA_018207615.1 Philaenus spumarius
AATGATAACGTACTATGTTTTTTAAAATATTATAAATGTTTAAATATTAATAGATAATCCAATTAAATTTTAACACTGCCTGGTTTTAAACTTTCAAGTCATTCAACTCTAAATAAAAAGAAATCAACACTAGTATGCCCCACTCAAAACAAGGAAAATTAGTTACAGTGGTGGCATCTAGGAGCAGTCTCACAAACTAGTCCGGGAAGATAGACCTTGTGTAGGCCTACAGTACGTTCTATTATTTACTCATGCTATTCCTACAATTATTTACTAAATTTACATGACTTTTCGTGACATATTTATCATAATAGAACTTAATAATTATTTTATTATTATAATGGGCGTTTTTCCCTATCATTCTCCCATCATACAAACTCAATAACAATTACAGTAATTAGTAAATAAACATACGGTAAATTCCCAACCAGCATAGCTTAGGCCTATAAATACTATTGTAAAAAATATAGAGCCTAAAGAAAAATCATACTCCAGTCATTCTTGTTTGACGTCTGGACCTTTAAACAAAAACATGATATGCCTTGTACAATATTTGGTGAAATTTGGGACAAGTATTTTCTTGCCATTCTGTATAATAGTGTCTGTAAAGCATGGAAACAGCTGGATTTCTCGGCTAATTAAAAAAGGTAAAAACATGTTTACCTCTCAATGTAAAGATTTATCTGTTTTGTATAACTGAAGGTTTTAAAATTGTTTTTACGTCATCCATTTTCCCAATGAAATGGCCAACTTTAAAATACAATTTCTTATTGAACGCAATAGTTCTTTTGCGTTTATTTTTATATAGGCCTAACTGAAAATAACTTATGAACTATTAAATAAATACTAAATAGTTACAAATTTATACAATTAAAATTTTTATAAATTGAATTAAATTTATTTAAACGAAAGATTGCTTTTACAAAGTGATTCAGAAAGAAACAGAGGAACTTTCAGGACGTGTTCTTTGGTGAAAATAAAGAAAAAAGTTCATACAAAATAGGTTCGGAAATGCTTCGTTTTCCAGTTGTCAACAGTTTTTTTTTCTCACAAAATACTGTAATTAATATCTTTGGATGTAGGAAATATATTAAACGCAAATTTTGGATACATATTTGGTATTACGTCTTTTACCCATGTTGAAAAAAAATGTAAATTGTGTTCTTAAGACCACACTGGAGAAGTGTAAACTTTTTAACACAACTTAAGAAATGAGGAAGCATAATGTCCATTTTTAACACAACTTACGAAATGAGGAAAGCACACTGTCCATTTCAGATGTATTACCAATTAAACTATACACTGTGTTACCGTTAACGGGTTAAGCCTATGACGTATATCTGTTACACTTATATACCCAACTCAAATATATACTAAACTAGCAATACGTTTGTGGCCTAATCGGCTAAGGCGCTAGTCTATCTTGATGGACTCTGCTGGTTCGAATCTCGGCAAGACCAAAACTTTTTTCAAACTAAAATATTGGACTAATAATCAAAGGTGACTAATAAAGTATCTATTTAGAGGTAATTACCCAGTAAACTATATACTCTGCTATATACACATGTGTAATATATATATATAGTAGTGCGTGACGGTAAAATCGATTCACCGCCAGCAAAATTTAAAAACAAATTTGGACGCGGTGTGCCTATCAAAAAAACAAAACATTAAATATATTACATTTTTGTTTTAATGGAGGCCGTTTAAAATTTTGAATGTAAAATATCTTGAAAACCGCTAACTTCTCAAAATATCTTTTGTTTCGCTAAGTAAATTTCAAGAAACAAAAAATTCCTTTTGTAATGACAAATACAACGGTTTTTTTATTATTTAGCCTATGTTACTTTAAAAATAAACGCGGTAATAGGCTTAAAAACTATTAAAAATTATATTGTGGTCAACTACCAAGATACAAAATTAATATATTACATTAATACTTATAAAAAGTTAACCTTGATTATTTTTAATTGAAATAAATTTCAACAAAGAAGCATAAACTGGCTGAAAATAGGGGGGAAATTTTCAGAAGGAAGATGAAAATTTTGAAAAAGTCTGTAATAGTTTAGACAAATCAAGATACAACATGTATAATGAAATTCCTAAGGCAAATTGTTTAAATCAATGGGAAATAGTTAATACCTCAAAATTGTATTCGGAAAATCAATATTGCATGCCATGAATCAGTGGCGGTTTGCCCATAAGGGCTCTCGGACGCCGCCCCTCCAAAAGATTTGGAAAATTAAAAACAAATTAAATACTTATTCAATTATAATTATACATCTAATTAACCAAAGTGTTTTTTTTCAATCACATACATCGAAAATGTAGGAAAAATCACGCAAAAATAGCGCGAGAAGTTTGTATTTGTAGCCGTGGGACGCTGGCCAGAACTACCAATCCATTACCATGCAGTTATATGAAGAGTGGTAGTGGTGGGGGCTGCTGGTGCTATGACGCGTCTAAGCTTGTGCCTTATGGTAGGCTTGGGACGGCGTCCGAGCATGCGCAGAGCGACGTATTTAGTGAGTTGGAAAGAAGGATGGACTTTCTGCTACAAGCAATATAACTAAAGCCGGTTCTACACGATGCTACGAACGCTCGCTCCAATGTTGGACCGAACGTTTGGGACAAGTAAGTTCGACAGATGGTACAGCGAATGTTCCTGCTACACGGTGAATCGAATGTTTGATCCAATATTTAAGAAAACAGTTTGGTTCAAACGTTGGTCCAGTTGCAAAAATGGACGAGGATGACAGTCTATAATAATATATGTTTTAATTGTACACATTTAACGGGTTAAAAATCCCCACATCATATTTAGGCAGGCCTAAATAAAATTTGTTTTAAAATATTAAATTTTTTAAATTATATTTTTTAAATGTATTGTATCTAATTACCGGTAATCTGTTTCTGATTTTTCACGGGAACTTACTAGTATCAAGTATGAAATATAAATTGTAGCCTACTTAGGCTACCTGTGAAAATTTAAATGAATAATATTACTGATTAAAATTAAACACAGAGATAAACATAAATAAACAAGACGGGTCTTTAGTGTAAATAGAGAGTAAATAGTGCTACATATGAACGAGTCGTGTAGCCGTTGAATCGAACTAACGAACATTTTCCTTCAAACGTTGGAGGCATCCCTTTGACTCGGTGCAAAAATACCGACATCGGCCCGAACATGGTCAAATGCGAACGTTCGACGCTCGCCATTGGTAGGTTTGAACAACGGCCACACGATGTGACGAACCATCAAACGTCCAACGTTGGAAGGTGTTCGTAGCATCGTGTAGAACCGGCTTAAAGGTATGTAAGTAGAGTTTCAGATTTACATATGATAAGTATTTCAGAAACATATGGCATCACAAATTTAATACCTATATTGCCTTAAAAACTCACTAAAATACACAAAATGTTCAAACACCCCGGTGGTGTGTGCCCCCCCCCCCAGCATTTTACTCACGAGCCGCCACTGCCATGAATATTACGTGCACGAAAAAAATGTTTAAAAGTAGTACAAGAAACATTTAAGAAGATGCATAGCCCTAACCTAAGCATATAATGTTTATATTCAGAACCTGTGATAGTAAAGTTGTCTGAATATCAAAACCTAAAAAATTTCGCCCACTTCCTTGGAGTGCGGAATAGTTACTCAATGTAGGAAACAGCTCTCATGTTTTTGACTTGCGTCACACTTTTCTATTACAAGTTGGTCATCTCTAGATTTCTTGCATCTATGTGTGGTAGAAGGTATCTGGGATACAACGATATTAGACATACACAAATTACAATACGTTTTCTTAGATTTACATTAATTGTATACATTATTTTATTACATATTTGTATTCAATGTTTTGAGCTGGTAGGACGTGCCTAACTGGGCTAAAATATTCTGTATATTACTTGTTTGTTGAAGATACGAAAGTAAACCAGTATGAATTATTCAATCGTACAGCAATTTTCATTTATCATATTATGGTAATCATAAACTTACAATAAAAACTTGTAAGTTTTTAACTTTCAAACGAAATTGTTTTCCTGTACTCCTATCCTATAATACAAATTCCATTGAGAAATATTGCCTCGATAAAGTGGTGGCATTGATTTTCTTTAGTCATAAAACAGTCACAGTGTATTTTTTTTTTTTTTAATATATATATTTATTTTCTGGTTCAATGTACACAGTGTAGTGAATGAGAAAGTGAAAACAAAGTAGTGAAAGATTCAGATTAGTCTGTGGGTAATGGATGCGCAGTAGATATTGTACCGTACTTCCTTTGTGTACTATCTTCCCCTCTTCTGCCCATCTCACAGTATGCACGGAATCTCTTGCTTGCACTACATCTACGTTGTACGTTTTTCACTGGCCAAACAGCCAAATATTAACCAAAACCGTTTACGGAAAGAAATGTTAGCGATTCAAAATGTCTATGTTAAACATATTATATTTACATATAACCGGCGATACCTAATTTGTTTTTAATGGGTAGATTTAATTAGCTTCATTATTTAGGTTATAATTGGAAATTGTGTTATTGAATTTACAACCAAAAATTATAGAAGCTTGCAACCTAAAATCTGAAATTTGGGGCTGGATACATGTATTTTTAAAAAAAGGTTTCCATTCGGAAAGCTTTTTGGATTTCTCATGGACCTTATCGGAACAAAATTGTCGGACGTATGACATTATATAAACTAACTCAACTAAAGCGAGAAACAAAACATTTTTCCGTCGACATAGCGACATAATAGTAATAATAAAATAATATACTGAGGCGAAATACACAATAATTTGACTTTCTACAAACGCTTATATAACTCAACTACAGCGAGATAAGAACTGGAGAGAGCTCACGAGGGTAGACCGCATGGGGAACAAAATAATAAAGTATTCCAATGCAAAGAAAAGTTTTTTTCGAAAATTACCGATTTTCGAGAGCGTATATCTCATTAACGGTTACAGATAGCAAAAATACTATAGGTATGAAAAATGTAGAGAATTTTGTCAGCTTTGATTTTGTAAACGTATATATTTTTTGTAGGACCAACCTCGCTGAGATATAGGCAAAAAATAAAAAAATGGTACCTTTAACCCCCCTCTTCCGCCACCCCTAGGGTCAAGGACTTTTAGTATGTTATACTACTAGGTTGTACCATAGTTGGTCTTTCCGTTTATTGAATTTCCTTCTAGAATCATTCGTTGACTAGGCTAATAGTTTTTTCGGGATTTTAGTATTAATTTTGTATAACAGTTAAATTATAAAATTGTGTAATTTGATTTTTTTAACGACCCTAAAAACCTTGTGATACGCAGTTACTACCCTGTGCATAAATAAAATGGAAAATACAATCTCTTTTCGAATTTTGACAGAATTGGAAGAAATTATGTTAAATTATTCAAAATAATACACTAATTTCCACATTTTTGGAAATACATTATTTTAGAATAGAAGCAATTCATGGTTTAAAGTACAGTATTTATTATTTACCATTTTATGAAATACCCTACACAGTTGTTTTCCTAAATCATTTTATCTATTGTCTTTGTAGATACTGTAGATTGTGTTAAACATAAAATTTATAATCCCAAAATACCGGTACTTCTTGATAAAATTTTAACAATATTGACAATATTCAAATATTATTTAAAAATTTAACCTTGAATCAAACCTTAATTGGTATTGTCCTTTGTGCATCAGACCGATTGAGTCAAAGAAAACGTTTTGCTTTTGCCTAATCAGCGTAATATTTGTATGGTCTGTCTTCTGTTAGACGCAGGTGTGGGTGTGACTCGCCTTTTCTCGATGACTAGCTTGACGGACAAATAAATATAATATTAGCCTTGTTTATAAACCCTTTTCACAGCTAAATGCGATTGTTAACAATGTATAACAAAATAATGTATACGGTACTATTTGAATTCAAGAAAAAGTTATGTAGTTTTTGTATGCCTAGTACCTATCATTGAAAAACTAGACTATTTAATCAAAGCTAGTAGGCCTATCGACTACCAAAACAAAACCAAATTTTTCTTGGAAAAGTATCACATCATGGGCACCATACATACCATACCGCCTGGTCTGGGATTCAGCACTCGAACTGTAAGTTATCGTATCGTTTCATTACTTTCAGTTTCATTTTACGATCACGGCTTTCTCAGGTTCCTACTGTTTACAATGTTGGAGACAATATTACAAATTGTTTTAATTGCTGATAACTATTTGGACTTTTTGCTATTATTAATGCAAAAGATACACTTTTCATATATAATATTTGTAGCATGTATTTATTTGATTGTTTTTGTCACAACCAAAATGAATGATTTCAAAAATGTAAGTATTCAACTAATAAGGAATGCGTTAGTAAAAAGATGGAAGCAGATTTTGTTTTTACAACTCTTGCCGTTATAGCCTACAATCTACAATGTTATTTTAATATCAACTAAACCATATAGGTTAAGATTTTATATACACTTCACGTTGTATTATTATTGTACCTTACACATCATTATTTAATTTCAATGAATGACTCATTTCCATAACCTTTGTAAAAGCCTCATGTAGGCTATAACTAATTCAGTCAAAGTGATAAACTTTTAAACTACAAAATGTCTAGCCTTCACACAAGCTCTACACTAGTTTGTCATAATTCATCTGGGTGAATTTTGAGATTAGGCCTAGGCTTAATGTTACTTAATGGCTTATCTATACTTTTAGATAATAAAATTTAGGCCTATAAAGATGGCAAAATGATTGAACAGTTTGAGAAGGCCTTCTACCGAGTTATGTCTTTAAACTAATTAGGCCTATATGTTACTATTATAAACTCACATAACTTCAATTAAATAATACTGTTCTCTTTAACATAGATTGTATTTTTCAATTGAATTTGCATTAGGCCTAATGTAATTCTGTAATATTACAGTAGGCTACTTTAAAATTTCTTATTCACTACGCCACTTCACTTTCTCTTGTACAAATTACGTTAACAATATTGGTTGTTTAGAAATTAAGACCATATAGAGGGGTATAAAATATAAAGCTTTTTATTTATAAGTATTTGATAGTTGCATGAGGATGACGAATTCGCCTTTGAAACACGTTTGATTATTAAACGTATGTGTGTGAGAATTAGTGTTATTATTATTAGGTATTATTTATAATAATTTCTTTTCACTTTTCAAGCACAAAGTTAATTGTTACAAATTTTAGTATGCCTAAGGCCTATATATAGATGAATTATATAATAGGATACGGTACCGGTACCCTATGTCCATCTGGAGTACACACAGTCGACACTGACTGAATTGACTTTCGTTCAATTCCTATATAAGTAGTTTCTGAGATAAATATTTTAAATATGGTTATTGTGGGTTACTTTATAAAAATTTCCACATTTTCTCAATAGTCATTGTACAATGTCGTTATATATAGGCTATAACCCATCCTATAGCGATACAAATTTCAAATAGTTGTAATTTTTCACAGTAGGCCTATTTTAAAGAATCACACAAATATTTCTTTGAAAGTACTAGGCCTATATTAGCATAGGCTAAAATATTTTTCTGAGAAATCAAGTGCTTCCATACTAAAATGACTTTTAAACATTTAAATTTAAGGTGTAATTGCAGTGTTTAGTTAAGCATAATAATGTATATGTTCTTTACCTGGATGAATGACTATTATTGACTTTCATATTTCGAGACTAGAATGTCTAGGTTTACTAGTGCGTTATATATGGCACAAACACTTTAAAATAAGCCATTTTTATTTATAAAAGAAATATGTATACGCCTACATTCTAAAATCATTGTTTAGAGAAGTACCGTAATTCATCCATAAACCATTAAAAATTCATCCATAAACCATTAAAAAGATAATCAGAATACAATATAAAAGTAATCCTAGGTTATTTAACATTTGCATATAGGCCTATAGGCTATGAAGTGCGTGCATCATAAATGAATGAAGAATGTAGAAAATAGGGTAGTTTTATGCATGCCTACCCTAATATTTTAATAGGCAGCTATTAAAATGAACAGTACAAGAGGTGTTTTATAGTGATTCTCTGCTGCAGATGTTTGCAGTATTACTTAGGCCTAATCAAATCTGTTTTCTACTAAACAAAATGTTGAAACATCAACCTGTTTGGACTACACTGTAATCAGTTATTTCTCGAATTGATAAGTTTTATTACATAAAAAAACATTTAATTATGCTTTGTAAAGAAACCAAGATTATTATACAATTTTCAAAAGTGAAAACCAAATGCATTAATAAATCACAAAAGGTACCTATATTTAAATGGGAAGTAAATTATTCATTTACAGAAAAAGTGGCAGTTAATCCTTCAAAAGTGGAGGAATTAAATTTGTTCAATGAATACATTTTTGATGAGGCACTATTTTGCTTCAGTTTAGATAGTTCTAAATCTGGTGTGGGTTTAGTAAAAGATAACACAGTTTTTAAATTACATTTTTTTTCTAAATACTGCATTGGGTATTTACACTAAAAAAACCGTTAAGTTCCACTATTTTGGAAATTGTAAAGGGTTTTCAAGATTTAAATAGCATATATATTTTCAAATATCAATAAAAAAACACAAAATGCTCTTCATATAAAGAGTTTCGGATAAATCAGACATTCTGTTTTTATAAGCTGCGAATGATTCAAAAACATATTAAGCACTTTTAGATTTAACAAAGAGATTTGTATTTCTCTCACATTTATTTCAGAATGTTTGAACTTGTCTTTGTTCTGCTCATTATTAATCCGAATACAGTTGAAGGCTCCAGTGACCATGGCATTGGATTATCCAATCGCCTGCAACAAAAAAGGCCTAACCATGGCTAGACAAAGACTGAATTTCTTTGTTCCTTAACTTATTTTCGGTCAGTTTTCTATTAGCATTTGTAATTAACTAAAACAATCTCAAGGTTTTTTACGAAGCGTAGATCTCAAATGTCTGTAGTGTTACATTGTTTACAATTAACAGTTTTTAATCACAAACTTTAGAGCAGTGTAACAAAACAAATTAATTATCTATGGTAGACGCAGACAGAGTTCAAAATATCTGTAATGAAATTAGTCTCTTGCAGATTATATTTTTGTTGTGACAATTGTCTCGTTTAATTAAAAATGTTTCCTTGTCAGCATGCTAAAGGCCATAATAATAAACAAAGCATTGTGTTGGTAATTACAAAGAATAACTTTAGGCCAAAGCCTTCATGAACAATAAGAAAGGACTCGGGTCACCTGAAAAAAATAGTAAATTATATATAAAAGCTTTTTTTATTGCTTACCGGTAACCTCTTTATGCCAGTCAGACCAATGAAAGTGGGGAAGTAGCGTATATGTTGCAGGTAATTCAATAGCCAGTAACCATGGGTTTGAACATACGAGGTTCCACAAAGCCAAATGTTGTTATATTTAATGAACAATAATACTAAATGATTTTGGCTTAGGTAGGAATTTGAGGGAAAGAAGGCTATAACATTGAAAAGGCCCAATCATTCTTATGTTTTTTTTTTTTTTAATGCTGTATTTCCAAAGCACTGCATTTTTGCTGGAGGTGTGATAAAAAAATATATGGTGAATACCTTTATTACAAACAAAGTTATAAGCTTACATAGAATTAGAATTAATCTCCTTCAATCTACTCTCCTTGGCTAGTGATAAATCCATGACTGGAAGCATTACTAGAGGTTCTATTTCGGAACGGCTTTCAGCTGCTGGGTAAATCTCAATGTCGGGAATGGTGTCAAAACAGCTTTCTTTCAGCATGTTTTTTTTATTTTTGGGAAGAGCCAGAAGTTGAATGGTGCTAAATCTGATGAGCAAGGCAGATGTGGACAGACAAGAACATTTTTCCGGTCAAAAACTCGCGAATCAAAAGCGACTTGTGGTACAGCGCATTGTCGTGATGAAGAAGGAAGCTATTAGCCCATTTTTCTGGTCTCTTTCGTCGCACATCCTTTGGCAAACGTTCCAGTACCCCCTTGTAAAATTCGGAGTTTATAGTTGTTCCACTTGGCCCTAAATAAAAAAAGCAATGAACTTGACCTCGATGTTTGTCTTTGACTGACAAGCCTTTTTAGGGCGAGGGAGGTACTGGATTTACATTAAGAACTGAATTTTCATCTCAGGATCAAACCCATAGACCTGACTTTCATCTCCAGTTACAATTTTGACCATGAAGTTGGGATCTGCATGAAGACGATCCTTCAATTCCATGCAAACTGAGACGATTTTCCTTCCCTGCATCAGTCAAAAGTCTGGGAACAAATTTTGCACTCAATCGTCTCATTTGCAAATTATCGGTTAAAATGCTTTGTATGAACCCGTACGAGAAGTTCTTCGGTAACCTCTCGAATGGTAATTTGAATGTTTGAACGAACAAGTTTGGCCACTTTTTGCACGTTTTCATCTGTTTTGGAGGTTGAAGGACTTCCTGACCAATCCTCGTCTTTTACAGACTCATTTCAGCTTTTAAATCGCTCATACCACTTGTTAACAGACTTCAGAGTTATCACATTATCGCCATATACTGATTTTAACATTTCATGAGCTTCTTGGGCACTTTTTTGCAACTTGAAACAAAACTTAATGGTAATGTGTTGTTTGAAATACATGAATAAAAGCCACATGTTAGCAACAAATTGTTGGAAAATATTAGAGGCACTTAGAAAGATATAGTCAGATGTCAGTCAGTCACAAACTTCAGACAATACTGCTACCACCACTTACTACCACATCAAGAATTACAGATCTCATCCCTACACGATCTGTAAACAAATGAAGTCAGGCCAATGCTTTGTCTACACTGGCCAAAAAATAACTTAAACAAACCTACTGGATTGTCAGAGAACGAATGGAGTATAAATCAGAGATTTGGCATCAGCACCTGATCTCATCTGGCTAGCACTGAAACAGTCAACCTCTAGTCTGTTTAAAAATTAATTATTCTATGAAGTGTGCATTAAAATGTTCTTATTCAACATTAAGTCCCTTGCTGTACTTGCTGTACCTATTAAAGTCCCCCTGCTTAGGACGTCCCCTTGTCCTGAGTCAGACATACATATTTACGCACACGTAACATACATTAAAATAAATCTTACATTTTCATAGTCTTGTCAGGTTGAAATTTGAATTTGCAGGTTGTTAGTTAAATAAAAATTTTACCATTTAATTTGTTTTTAAGGGTAAAAAATCTTGCCCGTTGTCACTAATAAAAATTTTGTAAAATTACTTAACAACAAAATAAAACTTTCTGTTACTTGTTTATTTTGTGTTGAGATGTTTGTGTTGTTTTGTTGCTGTGTTGTTCTACAGTACTGTTAGAATTTTTCAGTATTGTTGTTTTATTTTGTATCCAAAGTTTGTCGTTATTCATTAGCCTTAAGTTTAATTTCTTTTCTTTTTTTTAGGTAATTTTAAGATTTTAAATAGTTTTTTTTAGTCGTAGCCTTTAACAAGTGGTTGTTATTTTTTAAGTTTTGTCCAAATATTATAACAGCGTTAACTAGTTTTAATACATAACTAGTTTTAGAAACATACTGTAAAAAAAACATGCTTCAGAAAGTCAGTGAATTGGTCTAGCAAGTTACCTTATTTGTCAGATTCGAGGCAACTTATTTGTATTACTAGAGTTTTTAAAAAAATGTATGGTATATTGATATAATATGTTTATTGTTCCTCCAAATAGCCTATTTATAGAATCTTGAAAATATATTCAAACAAAATAAAAGAATAATTACAAAAATTAAATTATGATTTGACTTTTTAGGAACAATAACACCATGATGTAACGAAAATATCTGTCTGGGAAACATGCACAAATTTATTCTTTAGGTTCAATGCTCAAAGCAAAGAAGGGTTCTGTAGACAACCTAGTTCATTATTAAATAATATTATTAATTTAACTGAAGGATCTACAGTACCAAAATAAAGATCTAAAATTTAAAGTATATTTGTATAAGAGTATACTTGAACCAACAAGAGCGTAATATACCGCCATTAATAGCTTCAAATTACAAATATATCTAAGCAAATAGAATACTCTTACGTAATATTTTCCCTTTTATATAGGTTGAATGGGTCCTTCAATTCAGCCTGGAGTCAATGAACAAACCTAAAAAGGCCTACTTGATATGTTCGACTTGTTCAACGTGAGCGCCTTGACAATTATTAAGGCTCGGCAGACCCAGCAACCATCTTGAATTTCAACTCCGATAAGAGCAATGTTAAACGCTGAACATAATTACTAGAGTAATAATGATCAGAAAATTATTCTGAATATGTCATTTTAATGGTTATGACAGTCCGAATGTGGATATCATTTAGTTTTCCTAATTTGCTTTTAACAAAATTTTTCTTTGAATTAACTAAAAATCAAAGTTTGTGATTTATTTCTTATTCAATAATGCAAATACCAAAAATGTAAAAAACGCACCACATTCGAAGTTTAATTACCTTTCAAATAAAAGTATTTAAATAAATTTTAATAATTTATGATGAAAAAATCTGCTTTACTGTGGAAGGCTGTACACACCGAATTTGTATTCCTATTCGAATGTTTAGCCTTCTTCACTCTGGTGTCTATCACATCAACTTGTTGCTTGCGGAGGAAAAATAAAATATTCATTAATTTTGAATGTGTGAGAAAATCTGTGTTTAATAACATATATACATTGTCATGCAAGTGCATTTCAGTATGTTTACAGCCAGAGTTACGCCTTTATGAACCTGCCCTATATTTGCTAGCGGAAGAATGAAACACGTACAAATTCAATGCTAGTAGTATATAGTTCTGCCACTTGGATAGCTGCGGTCAACTCAGAAATATTTTTTCACTCTTGCCGAGCCTTGAGGTTACAGCTCAAGACCATGATTGATGATTCGAGTCAGGGTTGGGAAGAAATTATCAATAGCACTTCAAATAAATCGATAATATTGGTTCTTAAATAATATTAAAGTCAAGGTTTTAAAACTATAATTGATTTTGCTACAATATATACACCAATCCTGTATTTAATGTGAAAAGTTTATTTATGTAATAATAAGTTTAGTGTAGTAATATAATATACTTTGTCTGTTTCCAGAGGAGGTTATGCAGTGCGGCGAAGAAAGCACTTTCTAAAATTCCTACAAAACACATCAAATGTGATGATAAGGTTCGTAAAAGATTGATTATATTTTTTTTAAAGTATTGCATTTAGTAATATGGTTTCATATGAGACATTGGAAACGTAGTATAAATTGCTAGCAAGTGGATTACTTGACGGACAAATTAAAGGTATTTATTAACCTATTATATATGTACTGTATAAATAACAACAGAACACAGTTTCTCATAACAAAACTGTTAACATTCAAAGGTGTTTCGATGACCAAGTCATCATCAGTGATGTTTACAGTTTAAATGCATCAGTTATAAGTTTGCAACTATAACTATCACTGGTGATGACGACTTGGTCATCGAAACGCGTTTGAATATGAAACGTTTATGAGAAACTGTGTTCTGTTTTTATTTATATAGTGCTTATTTCTCTTAAGTCCAGTTCAATTTTAAATTGTATTATGTATAAACTTTTTCCTACAGCTGTTTAATAAAGTAGATTTTTGCACACTCACAGCAGTGCTCAAACTAAACTGCATGTGTTCAGCGTCAAGTAATTATACCTCTTTGACCGCACGGCTAAATAGCGTACGATAAAGTAATTCTTTGCGCACTCCAGCCGTTTACTCTGCGCACTGTACGCAAAGTAAACAACTGATGTAGACTACGTTTCGAAAGTTTTGATTGTTATGGAAAACAGATCTTTTTCAAAACTAAAACACTAATTTAAAATGTGGCTGTAGGAAAAACGTCGCGTGTATTGCGGGTGCAAATAATTTGTCACATTCGGCTACGCCTCGTGCGACAAACTCGTGTATGCACTCTAGATACACAAATAACTATTGTTAGTGTAATTATTGTCAATTAATTATTAATTTTGTTTTCATGCCCTCTTTGGATTCACAATTAATTGGTAAGCAATGATTATTTACCATAAATATACTCTATAATATATATTAAATAAAACAAGCAGAAATATATGATGCCATTGGATGTTACATAGGCAGTCAAGAGATCAAGTGGTTAATTTTAAAATACAGAAAACCAATTTTAAAAATAATATTTTTTAAATTAGTAGGCTGTGTACTTACGTTGCAAACATTAATCATAACATTAACAAGAATTAATCATAAATCATTCAAGCTATACAAAATATGGTTTGTTTGGCTTTGTCGAAATCAAATTTATTTAATTAGTATGCTGTTTTACGTTCAATTATATCCAATTGAGATTTATGGAAGAAATGTTTTTGGAAAGGGTGGTAAAACTTTAACCCTTTTAGTTTTATGATCCAGTGGTACAAATTTAATTCAGCTTGAGCTGTTTAAAAATTTATATCCTTTTAACTTTCTCCCCCTATACCATAGTATATGGAGAAAGTATTGTATTCGTCAAAATTTTCGAGTTTGAATTTTTGGTGGAAATATCCGTTTAGGGTCCCCCTGAACCTAAAAAAGTGGTTTTCGGAGTGATGTCTGTGTGTGTGTCTGTGTGGATGTTATCAGACCTAGAGCCTAAACCAGTCGTACGATTTTGATGAAATTTAGTATGGAGGTACTAATCCACGGTATATCCAGGCGTTTTTTCATTTTTGTGAATTTTTAATTTTTAAGGGTAATTTTCCCATAAAAACCCTTAAAATAACGGAAAAATCAACTTTTCTCAAAAACGGCTCTAACGATTTTGATTAAAATTTTATAGTTTATTAG
>JAGFPH010000085.1:906161-932179 GCA_018207615.1 Philaenus spumarius
ATACCGTGGATTAGTACCTCCATACTAAATTTCATCAAAATCGTACGACTGGTTTAGGCTCGGATGTTATCATACCTAGAGCCTAAACCAGTCGTCCGATTTTGATGAAATTTGGTATGGAGGTACTAATCCACGGTATCTCCAGGCATTTTTTTCATTTTTGTGGATTTTTTATTTTTAAGGGTAATTTTCCCATAAAAACCCTTAAAATAACACAAAAACAACTTTTCTCAAAAACCGCTCTAACGATTTCGATTAAAATTTTATAGTTTATTAGGGACCTATAGTACTATAAACTGTAAAATTTTAATCAAAATCGTTCGAGCCGTTTTTGAGAAAAGTTGGTTTTTCCGTTATTTTATGGATTTTTATGGGAAAACAACTTTAATACAAAATCACCTCTCCTACCCCACCCTACAAGTCACCGTGACGTTTAATAATTTAAATATGTTTGTGAGAAAGTATGTGCCAGTTCCTGGTACCGTTTATTTTTCAAATATGATGAGAAGAGCATGGCTGTTATGTGGTATCGCTGTCTTCACGGCAGGCCCACAAGAATGATCAGATGTGGTTCATTTTTTGGGACTTTGGTTGGCCCCGGACTGATGACCGGGATGGAGGGTTAAGACGTCTTTATGTGGCCACAACGTTCCCCTCACTAATTGCCCATTCTTCATTCCTTTTGATCCACTTAAAGAAGATATGATCCACTTAAAGCTCCATGTGACATACGATTAAAAAACTCCTTAATTTTCATTCTTCCAAGTCCTATAGTTTTCAGAAAGTTGTACATACTTTTAGATGGTAGTCGGCGGGCACCAACAACTGGGGGCAAAAACCTTTCATTCTTTAAATGCTGCTGAGGTATATTAGTTTCCAAGGATACAGTGAGTTCAATCATAATGAGCTGTTTTGCGCTGATAGCCAGCCAGAATAAGGTTTTGCCAGTGATATCTGAACACCTTTCGGATACAGCTATCTCTTCAGCAAATTTATGATGCCGATTGCCATAGTCTGACAAAATCTTCCAGTCATCCGCTTTTTCAATAGAAGAGGGAGTTGTCAGTTTCATACTCGCGGTCTTTGCACTATATCCTTCTTTCACGTACTTAGGGATTGGTTGATGTCTTTTTTTGCTATGGACTATACCCAGGCTTATATCATTCATTCATTTTGATATCGCGAAAATTTTGGAACATAATTGCCAAACAAATTTCTTGCGCCACCTTGAGCCAAAACCGCTTGAATAAAAATGGAGTATATAAAATGGTAAATAAATACCAAGCAAGTTTGAAAAACCACATTTCTTGTAAAACCATTTCAAATGTAAACGATAGTTTCAAATTAGATTGACACTGGATTGCGGTTTTTTCACCTAATTGTATAAAGGTGAAATAAAGAAATTATTTTACTATTTATTCTATGTGTGTTCCACAAGGTTCCCTTACAAATGGCAGATGCTTAACTCTATATCGTTAGAATGAAAAACAAAAAGGTATGCTATTGGATTTGTTAGAAACAATCCAAAAAATGTATATTATATGAGTTTTTTTTTCTATAAAAGAGATACAGAACTTTAATGTGAAAAGTAATGTTGGGTAATGTTATGATTTTTCCGGATTAGGTGCTATTTAAAAAAATTTAATATAACCGTAATTGGAACTGTGATTTATGTGTACCAGAAAGTCGTTTTAGTAATATACCTGTTACTTGTACAATACCTGCTCAAATAACAATAGGTGATTAAAAACTTAATGGTGGTTAATCTAACCTTGTGATCTTAGAGCTAATATTAAACATATAAAAAAAAGCTGCTTACGTAAAATATGTTTATGCAACTTTGATGTATCCTTCAATGTCAAGAGAAAGAAAGTAAACAAAATTATTTAAATGATAATTTACTAGGCAACGGTGTCTGTTTATTTAGATAATTTATACGGGTGTTTGAAAAGTCTGGAAACGGGTTAATATCTAATAAACGGTACCAGATAACTGCCACATACTTTCTACCAGTTGAAACTTTATACCTTCCCAAGAGTAGCATTGGAGGTGGTTATTTAGAAATGCAAAAGTAAGACATACCATGGAAAATATTAGATGTATGTAATACACATCCATATTAAGTTTCATTCAAAATATTAACTAATAAATATTATTATTATTATTAAAACTACTCGATCGATTTGGAACAAATTTGCACCAAACATGCCAATTAGGCCTGTATAGATGCATGAAAAAAGGTTTTGAAAAACAACCCCCCTTTTTGCCAAAAACCCCCAAAAATCAGTTATTATTATTATTATTATTACCTAAATGAGAATTTGTAGAAAGATGCAATTTTTCCATATGGTTTTTTTCCACATTAAGGGCTACAAATAAGCCAAATTTTATCAAAATCGTTAGAGCCATTTTTTGAGAAATTTGTATTTTTCTCAATTTTTGGCCATTTTTGGGGGGTAAAACCCCTTAAAAATCAAAAATTTTGAAAAATTTAAAAACGCCTAGAGACATTCCAGTACTACACCTACATACCAAATTTCATCAAAATCAGACCGGTGGTATGGTCTCCAGCTCTGTACACATCCTAACAGACACATGGACACACGTACAGACATCACCAAAAAAACACTTTTTTGGGTTCAGGGAGCACCAAAACAAATAATTCTACTAAAAATATTTTTGGGTTCAGGGAGCACCAACACAGATATTCCACTAAAGAATTTTTTGGGGTTCAGGGAGCACCAAAACAGATAATTCAAATTCGAAAATTTGAATGAAGGATACTGAAACTATCCTTGAAAATTCCAAATTATTAACGAATTTTCATAGCAAAGATGAGCTATTGCGATGACTTACGGAGAGACCTAAGGTCAGTGAGCACCCTTCATGATCCTCAGACTACGTTTTAAGGTGTAATTAAAAATCTTATGTTTATTGTATACATAAAACATGTATATGTATTTATGTGTTCGCACTCTAATGGTCGCATTTTACTTCCGATTTAGTCCAAATTTGGTACATACATTGGTTTTTTAAGACGCTCGTACGAGTTCGTTAGCCAAAAAATTCAACAACCGTAAGCATGTTTTTTGACTAGAAGTAAAAAGTTTTTGAGATTTTTCGTACTAGAATTAAACGTTTTTGGGTTTTATCTAGAAAACTAAATACTGCAGATTATTCTGCGCATCTTATTTTTTTACTTGACCTTACAGCCCGTCTGGATACCCAAAATCGATCAAAACATAAAATACCATAAAAGTACCTGATTCAAATCCACCATGGGTATAGCTTCTGTCCGAGGGTGATGGCCGGGATGCGAACTTTGAGCGAAGCAAAGCCATCAATAATCCGAGGCCGCAAGGTCGAAGTATAAACTCACAAACCGAGGCTGGAGGTTGAGGTGCAAACAAATTCTACTAATATATTTTGTACATGCACTATTCTAGCACCTTCGTGAGGTGACCAATTTCCCAAATAGTTGATTGAAACAACAAAACTTAATTTTGGAAATTCGCTCAACTCACGTCAGCGGTTCAGATGGGTGATTGAATTATATTTTAATAATATGAGTAGTTCTACAAAATAGTTTATTGCAGTGTTGTGATGTCCTTATAAACCAGCAGTAGGCCTGTACACATCATGCTGCCATTACCTTGAACAACTGAACTTTGACCCCTGAGTTAGGCAATTTGGCAAAACAAAGGCTATGATAGTCTTTTTATTTTATTTATCCAAGTAGTTTATCTTTAGAACAATAATTTTAAATATCTTTAAAGACATGGACAGAGAAGTTTGGAAAATTAACGTTGTTTGTGAGACTTTGATGTCCGTCCGTCTGTTTCGATAAGAATTTAGAGTTGTCAAAGAACTTGCTTCTCCACAAATAATCCAAGGGTAAAAACTACAAAAATATGTTTTATTTCAGAAGGGTAAAAGGTTTATTTCAACACATTGCCCCATTTTCTAGAAATCAGCAAAACAACTAGAAAGAGTATGCTCTCTTTTCCTTTAAAGTATCTTGAGAAAAATCTCAGAAACTTTTTAGATATCAACGATAAAATTTTCAGAAAAAAATCAACAAAACCTGTTGCAGGTTTTAAGAAGTTGGTAACTCTGTACAAAAATCTCAATTAACAGAACTGTAACTTTCTAAAATTGATGTAAACTAAACATAATAAAACATTTGTAGTTGATTGGATGTTACAGTTTAGATTTTATACAGTAATAATATCCATGTATAACAAACAAAATCAGTATTGCTACCAGTGGAATTTAATGTGTGTTATTAACACGTTCACCGCTACGCAAATTTCGTATTTCCTATGCTAGGAGCCGACCTTTTATTTTTTATATTTATAGTTTAAATAGTTTATTTTTTTAACCTTTCTACATAATAATCACTAATATTTTAAAGCGGACACACATGTGCATCCATAGCACATAGGCTTAAAATTGGTATACGAAGCACGCAATGCACTGTGTATTGAAAATACGACCAATTCTGGGGTTGGCGTTAGATTCACTTTTCCAAATAAATCTAAAATCAGTTCAGTTAAATGAGAAATTGGATTTGATAAATTATAATGGGACATTATTTCTTGTTTACAGGAAATGCAGGGTGATGGTGAATGCTGTGCCATTTGTATCGAACCATACAAAACTTCAGATGTTGTCAGAATTCTACCTTGCAGGTAAGGAATAGATCAAGAGTTGGATATTTTTATAAAATCAAAATTGTTGGATATTCTTCAGAATAATGTTGCATCAAGACTCATGATGCATGTTGAAAACTTAATTAAATTTATTTCGAACATAATGTTACTGCATTACAAAACTTTAGTGAACAAAGCTTTTGAAATAAGAATGATTGGTCGATGTACAGATATTGACAATGGGTAATGTAAAGGACTCTGTAAATCATTGCTTAAAGAAAACAATATTGCTTAACAGACATTTTTAACAAAATTGACTTTTTGGCTCCAACGCATTCTAGACGTTTTGCATCGACTAATACAATTTGTACGGCAAAAATCCTAGAGGTAACAGCAACATTGCACACAAACAGAACCGCCTAAATATACACAAAACCGATTGCCACGAGACAATAACGACTATCTACAGAGCTTTAGTAAAAAACTGCTGAATTACTAAGGGCCTGACAAGACAATACCTTCCAATCACAATTATTTTAGAGGCTAATGCCACCAATCTGCAACTCGATAAATAACCAATACCGCCTAACTAGCGTAGTAAATTTATTAACTTAGATTTCTTTTCTTTGATAGTAAAAAAGTATCCAAAATGTTGTTTTAAAAATAATAATACCATTATATCAAATACACATTATATGCACTTGAAAATAACAGTTTTTTGTCCCTCCTGTAAAGTTATTGAAATGTTAGGCAGTATGTTATCTAAGTGACAATATTCTAAAAATGTCTCAGATCGTCGAACATCTACAAAATTATACAGATGGCGCCTTCCAAGAGTTGGACAGTGAATGATTCTCATAGATTAGATTAGAGAAGGGGCCCTGCCCCTGGACGCTTCGCGTGCCAACTCCGCCTAAGATAAGATGGCTGCTTCATTTCGCTCGCAGTTGGAAAACTCGCTAATCTTTGGCTCGTTTGTACCTGGGTGACCGAGCATCGCTCAGTATTTTTAACATCTGGATTGTATCTATAATGTATCTATTTGAATACTTACTGACTTTAAAGGTGGTATAAAAAGAAGTTGTATCTAATCGCCTTCTAAGTGACTTGAAACGTGGTATAAAAAGAAGTTCAGAGTTAAAATTTTTAAAGAAGTAGCGCATTCGATTCCTGACCTCAAAAAACCCCTGTAAATTTTTGTTAAAACCGTTTGCGAGATCCCCAAAATAAATTTATAAATATACAAGATTTGCTCGTTTAATAAGATTAGATTAATATAGGGTGGATTCCTTCTCGAAGAAGGTTTCTTTGCATGTCAACCCTTAGTTTATTGTGCCGCTCTTAGCTGGTTAGAAGCCTGTGTATGAGTCTAAGCTGAGTAGAACCTTGTGAGGACCAGGATTTTCCCCACCAAGTACGTTGTCTTCTTCCCTTGGTTCCTGGATTCCGAAGACAAGTAGTATTGATGGTTGCCTTTGCTAGTACAATAGAAAAGCTTTAAAAATCTATTTCAGAAGTGGAAAAAAGTTTAAACATAAAAACCAGTAAATTTTTGCAAGTATATATAAATAGGTTTTAAAAAGAAACAAATGTGAAATAAATTTACCTACCCTGTTATTTTTACGATTCTGTACCCAAAAAGGAAAACCCCTTCTTGGATCAGTAAATTGTCTTTCTGTCTTCTACAGTCAACTTTCTCAACAACTGTTAAAGATATTAAGTTGAAAAAAATATAAATAATAAATGTATGGATGGTTTGTCCGTGTGTCACGCTACAATTCCACAACCCATCCCCACAGCTCCATGGGGGTTGTATAGTATGGTAGCCCTCCATTCTCATCCATGAAGAAGGTTTCGGTTCAAACAGAATGTTATAGAATCTTCAAGAAGGTTCGAGAATGTTCTGAACCATTGAGGGGACTTGCCATCCCGGAACGTTCTAGAAATTAGCTATGAATACCTAAAATTTGGTTTGTCACATATAGACGAGAAAAACATTTGCATTTTGATTATTTACGTCTAAAGTATAAAATATTGTTCGTAGAAAGTATTTTAGATAAATGTGCACATAGACACGAAACGCACATAAAAAAACTGGCGGAAATCGTAGTTTTTGCGCTTACTGGCGCAAAGCTGATGTAAGTCTAAATGGGAAACATAGATTAATTCAATGTAAAATTTTGGGCCAGTTAACTCTCAGAATTTACCCGATATTTCTTTCATTCATTTATTAGCGAATTTCCATAGGAAAAATCAGCTGTTGCAGTGGCCCTTATGGTAAGACCCAAGGTCGGGAGTAGCAAATGAGCAAAATTTTTCTACACATTTTGGGAGCGGCCAAAATTTGATATCCTGGAAAATAATTATGTTGTTGTTGTGTTGGGTATCGTTTGAAAGGGCTTGTGATATTTAGTTTTCAAGATATTATTGACAGTGTTGATAGACACCCTGTGTAATGAGTAGGTAGAGTTGTGTAGATAACCTTACGGTTAGATTAAACAGTTAGTTGTGTGTAGTTGTTAAACTTTGTCCTTTCAATGCTCATCATGCAAAGCCAATTAAGATTCTTAGAGTTTACTTCAAATTACCTGTCAGTATCAACTACAATGCAAGAACAATAATTAACGGGTTATAATTGACTGTGGTTGTTTCATTAAACTTCAAGGAAAATCTGATTACCTTTGGCGCTAAAAATAGAACAACAGGCATACGAGGGATACCAGAAAAATTGACTTAAGTCTAATTGTGTTTTGAACACTTTTACAGTGAGTCTAAAAACATTTTGAATTTAGACACATGTATCTGTATATATAAAAGAAGTTCTAACGGACTGACTGATTCATAATCAACATACAGCAAAAACTAGAGCTTTAAAATTTTAAATACCACTATGTAAAACTGCAGTAATAAAAGATTTTGCAAAATATTGATTTTAAGGGTTGAAAATAGTAAAAATACTCTCTGCCCTTTAGCTGATTTGAATTAAAAACTTTGCAACACAATTCTAAGTGTGCCCTCTACTCTGGACCAACACATGGTTGTTGAAAGCATTTACATTTATTACCATAGCAACCAGGCACGTAGCCAGGGGGTGGGCTTACCGGGCTGCAGCCCACCCCGAAATTTTCTGATACAACAGTTTTGTAATTTTTTATTAGGATTATAAAATTGCATTGATATAGATATACAGTACAAATAATTTGCTCTGTAGTGTAATATGACGGCCTTTATTTTTTTATTTTTGACATTATAAATTTACAACTTTCTATTTTACTTTAATTCAATAGGCCTAATGTTGTAGGCGTCAATTTAGGATATAACAAGATATATACTAATTTATAAAACTTTACTTTTATTTTATTCTCAATATAATGAACTGTAACACTGCTTACTAGCTTAATCAATTTGATAAATGATTTGACTCAGGACACAGGTTTACAATTACAATAAAATCTTCTTTTATTTATCAATAGAAAATCAGAAAAATATCTACAGTTTAATAATTTTATTATTTAGCTCAAAATCAAATATATACAAAATTATTTTAGGGAATTATTTCCCAATGAGCACTCTTAATCTCGGGTAGGTTGGTGCCGGCTCTTACCAATATTAAATTGAAACAAATATTATACAAATTATTTAAATTAAGAATTAGGATAATTAAAACAAAGGAGAAAATAACTTAGTACAAGGTGGAAAGTGTATGGGTATGTAGATGTATGAATTTAGTGTTAATATAAAAGGATAAAGTTCTGATAAAAGTTGAAATCTTGATGGTATATATAAATTTATAAAAGTTTATCAGCTTTACTGGTATAGTTCTTTGAATTTAAAGATGCAAAGGAAAGGTTGGAGTATACCCAATTTGATGAATAGTTATGTGGATTGATCTCACCCAATTTTTATATATAGTCTTCTTCTTGAAAAAGAATGGTTTATTAAAATTTGATACTGTTCAGTCACTTCACTTATAAAAGGTTATTTTAACGTTGGCAGTTGTTATACACTTCAAAATGGTCTTGAAACTTGTAGTTTGGTGGGCTCTAACACAGCGTCTGCTCCCTTTGATGTCTCAGCAACAATTAAATTGGATTTGATCCCAATTTGGCTTCCTTAGGCCCTCAGGAAATGGTACATTAAGGCCTGGTTAATTTCATTTCTTGTGGGATTTTGATTGTTATGTGAAAATGTGTATTTTGAAATGTAGTGTATTTGTTTTGTATGATTTTAATGAAATTTTGATGTATTTTGGTTTTTTAAAGAACATAGAATGGTAAAAGTAAATAGAATTTGATTAAATAAAATTTTAAATGAAAATATCTAAAATAGCTCCTTGTACAACTTAATATCTAATATCTAAGGTCTACAAATATAATTATTTATCGGGTCGTTTAAAAGTCTTGTTTCCGCGGCACAAGCGGTCACGTGATTGTGGGCTGGGCTTAAACAAACATGGCCTCTCGTTCTCCAGGTTTTAATCGAATATTCATATACTTTGAAGAAATTTACTAGCTTAACGGTATTTCTTTTCATATTTTGCCTTAGACATTTTTGATGTAAAATCTTCTGTTCTACTCGATGGTTCTGTTCCTTTTTTGATTTAGAATTTAGTTTCCTTGGGATCGGTGGTTTTAATTTGGAATAGGCCTACAATTTCGTACATCGGCCTAGCTTCGAGTGTATTTTAAAAGGTGGATTTCGGTCGATTGGTTTACTCTTGAGTTATTATTATATATTATATGGATTGGTCGTTTAATTTAGATTAATTTTGATGTGGGAATGATATCAATTTGAGGTCGAGAAGTACTGGTAATTATTTAAAATGTTGTTTTAAGTCGGATGTTATAATATTATTAATGAATCATTTACGATTTTTGCCGCTAGGTGTCGCTGCTACAACTTGTGAATGAAATGCCTTTATAGTAGTCTGTTCCTCTCTCTCGCACTCATGCGTGTTTAGTTTAGTAATTACGAATGGTTTCTTTTGATATTTTAAATGATTTTTATATAGGGATATATTTTGAATTGTTACAACATGTAGGCCTACTACGTAATGCACTTAACGAATTAGTAGAATACAGTTATTGTAATTGTTCTACCAGCAGAATTTTATTTATCACCAGAAGTTTTGGTCCGGAACAGTTATGTACACTTTGAAAAAACAAATACTCTGACTGCTTTTAGACAAATGTATATTATAATTTATTGAATTCAATTACTTGAAGCTAGTAACACAGCTTAAAAATATGTATGCTAGTTTCATGAGAGTGTACTAAAAAGTCGACTTTATATACCTAAATTTTCTATTTCTTTCCTCTTGATTGGGGGTATTCCGTAAAACCCCCCCTCCTCCCCCCTACCCCCGGCATGGTTTATACTATCACTCATAATCCTATCAACGGCCCTGATAGCAACCAACTTTAGACCAATTTAGAATCGGTTACTGACAGTTTTTTTTAGGTTAGGTTAACAAAATTAAAACAAACTCAAACAAAAAATAAATGAAAAACATTATTATTTAATTCAAACATCTGTTGTTATATATTACAAATAAAACAGCTGATTTGGATCATAAGCTTTAACACAATTTAAGGCTAGCTCTTACTGAACCAACACACGTTTCTTGAAAGCGTTTAAATTTATTACCATGGCAACAAAATTGGCAAATTTAGAATTGGGTAATTATTCTTCACAACCAAAGGTAGCAAACACAAACAAAGAAAACTTACTACTACGGTATATAATAATTCAAATACCTATCACTATTAAAATTTTGCCAACTTTATTTTGTACTAGGCCTATTTAACCACTTTGAAATACTGCTTTACTGTATCACATTTTGGTCGTAAATTGTAACTTGAAAAATAATTGCCTTTTTTCTGTATAAAAGTAAAAAATCTCTGTCCTAATCAATCGTCATTCCTGTGAAAATATCATAGTATATAATAATCTCTTTGCATTTGCTTCACCGCGAGTTACTACATTAGTTGGTGAGCGAAGTGGTGAGGGGAAGGAGCTAGTATATATAAAGGTACATTAGGCGCTTCACTTTTGTTTGTTTTAATCCAAATTATTTTTGTTGTTGGATTTGATTAGGGGAATGTTTTTATCTAATATTTATGCCGGATTGTGGCTAAACTAAGCCGAATCTATTTAATTTTTCAATATTTTTTACAATACGATCCTGTATTTATAGCCCGTTAAGGTTGTTCGTGAAATCCTGCATGATATATTGGGAGCTAAAGAAACAGAGCCAAGATAGGATTGCATAAGTGAATGTAATGAATTAATTACAACATCAGCCTTGAAGTTATGTACATGTAATTAAAAATTTGTTGGAGCAGAACAGAGAGACCTTGGCTTTAGTGTTAAAACATTTAATCTTATGAATGTGTGAGAAATTGGTTAATTACCACAGCGGCTGATTGTAGTACAGTAGTTGGTAAACAACTTTTACCTTCCTCATATCGTACATAACGGTGTAAGTAAAGGCCATTTTTTGTTAACGTTTAATTAGTTTTCAACTCTCTAAATGAATTTAGTTTATTAAATTCCTATTACAAACCTCATAAAGTGATAGTTATTTCTAACTAATATTATAAAGAGGTAAAATTTGTTTGTTTGTATGTAGGGGGTAATCTCTGGAACTACTGAACCGATTGGAAAAATAGTTTTACTAATAAAAAGCTACCCCTGAGTAACATACGCTACAATTCATTTTTATTTAAATATTTGTAAATTTAGTCGGAAAAAATTCTTAGGTCGGGCCTAGACTGATGAAGACCATAGCAACCAATTGAATAAAATAACAGATAAAACACTGTTTGCTCTAATATTTCCATTAACAGCTGATTTTAAACTTTGAAGAAATTATTTATATTTCTAACTTTTAGGTTAGGTTTTTTTTTTAAAGTGTAGACCTGAGCCTTGCTGGTTCTTTTAACCTTTATTATAACTGCTGTTATAAAATATACGAAATAATTTGATCTGAACATTTAACATTATTTACCACTTAGCTTTGGGGTTGTTATTAATCCTACACCATTATTATTATAAAGAAAACCAACATTATTATGTGTATAGAAAATTCCAACGGAGTTGGCGTGCGAAGCACGCAGGGGTTTCCCCTAGTTTAAAATATTTTGGTAGTTTTCACGTCATACTAAATTATGAAGTACTGCACAAAATTTTTCAGAAGACTAATATCTTGTGAAATTTAATAAATTTTATTGGAAAATGTAATTTTGTTTAGTTTTTCATTTCTTTGTGGGAAGATATGTGGTTATTGACTATCAATTTTTTATTTAACTGATTTAACATCTATCACGAGCAGAGTATTATTGTATTTGCAGCTGTATAGATACATTTTTCAAAGCAAGACATTTATTTAAAAGTCCTATCAGAATTAAGTGAGTAAACATTTCCTGTTGGTTCGCTTCAAATGGGTTAAAACTATACTGTAAAGAAACTTAAAGCCTTAACTTCATTCTTGTCCACGTAGATAGGTAGTAGAAATTAGGGTTAACTTTGAAGGATGGAACATATTTCTGTAGAAATGGCAAACATTCTTGAGACTTCATACTGACACAAATTTTAACTGAAAACTACATTTTTCATTCTTTTAAAAAGCTTAAATGTCTTGTATTAAATGTTTTTAGAAATGCAATATACTTAAAAATCGGTTTTTGATTTCTCATGTCAGCTTTTGATCACGCAAAATAGTATTTGGTTTTTTTTTAAACTTTAGGTTGATATGTTAATTCAACATAAAATTATCTATTGAAATAAAACTCCTGCTATCTGAGTGCTATCCAACTTTCAATTATTTTTACCATTTTTAAGCTATTGCCATGAATTTGGCGCACATTCTTGCTTGCCCCTTCCTAATCCGAGAGGAAAAATATTTATAGGCCTATATACATTATTGTTTGTAAAGTTTCAAAAAAATTAATCTCGCACTTGACCTGTTTTCATAAAAATTAATTTTTCTAAGATTCAAAAATTAGAACAGAAAATATTCTAATACTAAAACACCTGTGGTTAATTGGTTACATTTTCAGAGAATTTAAAAGGCCTAAGCATAAAAACCAAGTTAGTTTTGTAATCAATGGAATGATAGTTGTAGTTTTGAAATGAAAAGATTTTTGTATTTTATTCTGTGTTGGAATATAGCCTACATTACATTACCTCACGAATAGATTACATATCTTTAACTTTCAAATATTTTTGTTTCAGGCATGAGTTTCACAGATCGTGTATCGACCCTTGGCTTTTAGAACACAGAACCTGTCCGATGTGCAAGATGGATATACTCAAACACTATGGATTCGTAGTAAGTATTTGAATTTATATTTTCCTTTCCTCTTTTAAAATCCTGATTAGGACATATTTTTACATCCGTTTAGGCCTATATTATACTGTATTATTAGCGAAATTCCATAGGAAATATGAGCTATTGCAGTGTATATATGTGTTTGCACTCTTAACGGCCGCATTTTAAGTCCAATTTGGTACACACGTTGGTTATCTAAGACGAGTTCGTTAGCCAAATAAAATTCAACAACCGGAAGAATGTTAGATTGAAACTTTTTTTAGGTTTTTCTCTAAAACAATTAATGTAGGATATTATTCTGCACATTTTGTTTTTTTACATGACCTTATAGTTCGTTTGGTTCCCCCAAAATCTATTAAAACGTACAATTCCATAAAGTAACCGGGTGAAATCCTTTTTACCATGGGGGCATCTGCTGATCCGAGGCTGATGGCTGAGTTTGTTCACTGCTAACGAAGCGAAGCACTCCATAACCGCAAGATCAAATAGTTGGTTGAAAACCTAAAACATATCAATTTAATTTGGGAAATTTGCTAAACTTACTTGCGTGATCGAATTATTTTAAATTTGACACTTAAATAAACTTCAAAGATTTTGATTTCCGGCATTAAAGTGTTAATGAATAATTACAAGCTTGAAATAATGTGATATATTTTAAAATTGCTGTGTTTAATTAGTTTATATATCATGAGATTTGATAGAGCAGTGAAAAAGTTATATAATTTTGAATATTGATAAGTAAATGTAGCTTAGTCAGTTATACAATGTCAGAGAACATTGATTTGTGAACTTTAGTAGAAACTGATAGAACTCTTGTACCGATATCTCGTCTGTTTTTATTTTGTACTTAATTACATTTTCCTAGGGCTGGTCTTTATGATAAATGTAGAACTTTCAGTTTACAGGAAGCCAGGAGAGTATTTTGCACATGGATATAGAAGAGGCAGTCAGCGACTCTGAAAGTCTTCATCACCGTAGCCTAAGTCCTGTGCCTCAGATCCGCTCATCTGACTTACAGGTAAAGATTTTTTTTGTTTTATTTTATTGGGATAGTTTAAATTAATCTATCATTATGAAACTTTTTTAATATTTGTTTTGATTACTTTCATTTTCATTACAAATTGTAAATGATTGTTTTGCAAGTTTTTTTCATAATGATATTTTAAAATGATTACAAATGCAGTTACTCTTTAAACATTAATCACAATTATCGAAAATAAAACAGAAGTAAACCGATACAACAATAAATATGACGATTTGTTTCTAAGATGTTCATCACATTTATCTTCTGTTAGTGAAAAATGTAGAATTTGACTTCCAAAGTGCTTGCTTAGAGTAATAATAAATATAGGGAGTCTCACAGAGAAATGGAAAGAATTTTAGGGTCTATTCTTTTGATAAAAATGTAGAAAAAAGTTCAAAGATATCCCTAAAAATCCTTAGTTTTCTATCCGGTATAATCTAATATAAACAAACACCAAATAACCTAAATCCAATAATGAATTTCAATTGTTAATCAGCTCATAACGTCAAATTTTAAACTAAACATATTCAAGATTTATTTTTTTAGATCATGTCCGAATAACGATAGTTCATTTCTTATTTTAATATATGTAATGAAATTAACTTGCATTTTATTTAATTTTGTTTGTTTATTTTTAACCCGGGACCAGTTAACCAACTTTTATAATGCTAATCGTTACATTTTGTCTAACAGTTTATGTAAAATATCAATTAAATTTAAGAGGTTTTATTTTTAATAAAAAAAGCTAAATTTTTGTTAGATCTATAAATGTGTCCAATCAATTTTATTAAATTACTCTCAAATACTAATGCAAAATTTTAACTGAGAAGTACTTTCATTTAATGAAATAGTATAGGTACATCATTAGATTGGCGGATCCAGGGGGGGCTGTGGGGGCTGCAGCCCCTTCCTTTGGGTTATTATAATTTTTGTTTAACCCTCTACGTGGCAAACTGACTGCTCATACAACACAACTTGTATCGAATAATTTCACCCACTAAATACTATCCAATCTTAATAAAACAAAAACCAGTGGAAAGGAAATGTTTCAAAATTTAATTTTTGTATTCACAAATTTCTTTTAAAACTTATATTTACATCTTATGTAATCATCGTTGTAAAATTGTAGTTGAATAAATCAACTGATGCCGTGCAAGAAAGCACAAGGAAATGATTAAAATCGTATTTTTTTTTAAAAGCACATATTAGATAGACAGACTTGTTTTGAGAAGAAGATAAGGAAACCATTAAATTCGGCAAGATTTGAACTTTCTACCATGATCTTCCAATTATTCGTCACTCTTATAGTTTCTTAGATATGAAGTTTTCTGTAAAACCTTGCAATTATAGTTTTTCAGCCAATGAGAAAGCACATTTTGCCATCGATTTATCTATTACAAATCGATATGTTTGTATAATGATTTTTACATCGATTTGAAGTACAAGTTCTATATTTTCGTTTGATGTAAGGGAAGTTTAGTGTTCCGAGGCTATTCAGGTATTTTTGTGAAATATGTACATTTCTTCAACCCCCTGGGCGTGTTAGCCGTTACCTTTTCCCATTGTCTACAGCGTCTGACAAGTTTATAGAAGTTTATTTAAGTTTATAGAATAAGGCTATTTAAAATGTTGAAGTATACGTTCAATTCTATGGTTTATTCTTTACAATTTGTTATAATAAAATTTCATTTTTGCTTAAAGCATATATTCCTTAATTCCTATTCAAAATGGGTGCTCGTGAAATAGTCTAAAAAGACGTTTTCAAGCACTGTATTTCAAAAATTATTTTATACCCCCCCCCCACCCCATCCTTGAAAACCGGCTGGATCCGTCCTTGCATCGCTAGTACCTAAAGTGGATGTTTCTTGTGGTTTAATGTGTGAGACGTCCTTGAGGTACAAGTTATGAATGATACTGTTGATCATTCTGCATTAATTAAATTACAGTACATTATTAATTTATTTTGAATGAGATCTAACTGATGCGTGAAAGTGCTGCTATCAGTTGGAAAACAGCTGAACCATTTGAAGTTACAGCTGATGTAATTTTAAAGAACCGCAGTGCATTGTTACGTACAATACTTTCAGGTCCTAGTACCATAAAGAAGTCAGCTGGTTATTGAATCAGCTGACTTTTTGAGCAAGTATTCAATAAAGAGTCACTTTATGGCCATAACGTGTGCATTAAAAACATCAGTTTATAATGCAATATGATAAAACTTTATTTATTTGGTAGATATGTTTAATTTATTAACATCTTTAATTGAATTACTTTTCTTATTCGGCATGAAAACGTCTTTTACATAACTATAAGACTAATAATGCGTGAACAATGGTCGAGCCCGTAGCGGATAGTTTATGTCTGTAAGCGTTTGTCACGCAGGATTTGTTTTACCTGTGACATCATCGCACCAATAGAAAGTTTTAAATTAATGTAGCGTAGAAACACATTTAGCATTGATTTGGGTGTTGTGAAGAGCTCACAGAGCACTACTAGGGTCTGAAGTGAAACAACAAAAATATAGTATACCTCGTTTTTAAACGGACTAAAAAGTATAAACAAATTTCTCCTTTCACAGATTGTCCCTACAATTTGTAATTATGAATTTTTAATAGCTATGAAAATACTTGTAAGATTACAAATTAAAAACATAGGGCGCATGCAACAGATAATATTTATTTATTAATTTCTTTGATTTGCATAAAACAAGTTGTGTCACAACACATTGGAACAATGCCCACGAAATACAATTAAACAACAAGCAGTCGAAAAAATAGAGAAAATACACAATAATCAACATAGATACACAAAATTAAAAACAATTTTAAGAATAAGATTATAGTAAGGAGTGAAGATAGTAGCTGAGGTTGAGAAAACTCGCACAACAATTCATATCACTTTCAGTCCAATAAAATTGTTAGTGACTTTTAAGTGAACTAGTCATGCATCAATTATTGATTGTATCCATGTTTTTTGTTTTTAATTTTACAAGTATTTTCATAGCTATTATAAATTTACAACCACTAATTTTCAGGACAATCTAAATGGGGACAGGAATCTGTATGGCTAGGAAAAATTATTTTTTACTTTTTAGTCCGTATTTAAAAAACAATTTTTTAAACAAATTCACTGTAAAATACATTAGATTTCTTACACAATACATAGTATATAATAAGGTCAGACAGTTATTTCAATGCCAAGGTCTCAGTTCTGCTCCAAGAAATTTACTATGCTGTAATGTACTGTTCAAGGCAATGGTGTTATAAATACATGACACTTTGTTGCTTATGAAAAATGTACTGTATGTGTATTTATTAGCGAATTTCCATAGGAAAGATGAGCTATCGCAGTGGCCCTTATGGTGAGATCTAAGGTCGAGAGTAGCTAATGAGCACCAATCATGGTCCCCAGAACACGTTTTGGGGTGTCATTAAAAATCATATATATGTGTTCGCACTCTAGCGGCCGCATTTTAAAACCGATTTGGTTCAAATTTGGTACACATGTTGGTTGTCTACGTCGCTCGGACGAGTTCGTTAGCCAAAAAAAATCCACCAATCGGAAACATGTTTTTTGACCGGAAGTAACTATTTTTTTAGATTTTTCCTACGAGAATGAATTTGTTTTTGAGTTTTTTCTACAAATGTAAATGTAGGATGTTATTCTGCACATTTTGTTTCTTACGCGACCTTATAGCGTTTCCCCAAAATCGATCAAAACGTAAAATACCATAGAACTATCTGGTTCAAAGCCATGTGGTGGACTCTACCGTGGGGTTGGCGTGCGAAGCACGCAATGCATTGTGTATTGAAGATACTCATATACGGGGGTTGGCATGCGAAGCACGCAATGCCTTGTGTATTGAAGATAATCCTAATATGCGGAATGGCGTACGAAGCACGCAATGCTTTGTGTATTGAAGATACTCCCAATATGCGGAATGGCTTGCAAAGCATTTTGCAGCTATTCAGCACCGTCGTGAATAGAACTATTTCCCAAATTATTGGTTGAAACCCTAAAACATAGGCCTATAAACTTAATTTTGGAAATTTGCTCTACTCACGTCAGCGGTTCAGCTGCGTGGTCGAATTATTTTGAATTAAAACAACTCGTAATACAAAATTTGAGTGATTTTTACGTTTTTATATCAAATAATTGATGTTTTATCAATATTTTTCACTTTCGAATCTTTAACTAGTTTTGGACAAGCTAGTTTTAATATTATGTCAAATGTCATGTCAACAGGTTTGAAAGTTAATGAGATAATCAACAACGACACGCAGTCCCAGATTTTATTTTATTTTTTCCTGCAATCTTTATCTAAATGTGTATCAAGAAAGTTTAAAAAATGGTCAGACAATAACCTTCTGTGATAAGGATAACTGGTTTTCTCTTGAGTTTCTAATGATTGATTTTGTTTTTACAGAGGTACAGGGAAAGCGGCAGTATTTTGAAATGAGCGGAATTAACCTTACTTCTAATTTAACACATTTATATTACAGTTACATTAATTTATAAGGCATCATTGCTTTTGCTTTTGTATAATAGTGATGTGTTTGGTTTAGGCCAGTTCTAGTGGAGGTCCTCAAGATGTTTCCAATCATTCAAGCCGTCCATCTACTCCTAACGAACTCACACCAGCTCTATCGCTTCCTGGTCCTAGCTCAGGTAAATCACAATATTCTAAGTTTGCTGGAAATATTTAAACTACTTAATTTACAGTTCCACATATATAATTCGAATATACAAATAAAACTATGTAAATATTGTCAACTTACTGCCTATATATTACAGTAGAGCCCCAATATTTCGAGTTGAGTGGGACCAAGAGTACCTCGGATTGTAAGAAACTCGGGTGGGGGTCATTTTTGGAAAATTTTAAAATGTAAAGGTATATGTCAAGTGATACCTCATTTTATAGGTCTCTGTTCAGTGATCACTTTGGAAAAAACGTTTTAACTTATCTTACTGCCTATGTACAGGGTGTTCTAAAACGTCCACAAAGTAGTGTTTTGCAGTTAGTTTTATTGTTACCACATAACATAGCCTACATAAACCAAATTTTTATCCTAGATTCATGAAAAGATACCCTTTCAAAAAATCTGCTTAAGTTGGCTCTTATTCAAAAAATTTCAAATTTTAAAAATACATACAATTTGGTAAAAAAATACAGATTAAAACTCAAAAACTCCAAATAGTAATGTTAGTAGTCATGAAGCACGTCATTGAAAAAGTCTTTAAAAAACAAACATTTTTTTTGTATTTAAAGTTAGACTTTATTTCTAACCATTTCAAAATGGCGCCTGTGAAACTTATTGCTGCATATGTTTTATTGTAATAGATGTAAGCGTGGTTTATCAATGGGGATTATATGGAACGTGTTGTTCGATATTCTTTAATTTTAGTATTAATGTTCCTTGAAGTCAGGAAGAACGACGTATGTGTAGGGATTTTTGTAAAAACCTATCTGTTTTAATATTATTATATACATTGTAACTTAGTTATTACTCAAATTGTTCAACCTTCAATGTGACTCCGGCAGTTCTAAGGATTCTTGGTTAGCAAATCAACAAACTTTTTTACTTTTTCAAATGTTTTCAATATTAATTTGTGTCACAATCTTACTCTTGGTTCAATCCCATGAATCGATAAACTTTTTTACTATTCCTAATGTTTTCAACATTAATGTGTCTTAACTTATAGGCTTTCTGTGCCTGTACAAATAAATATATTTTTAAAATGGTAAAGTAAAACAATAAAACTAAATGCTAAACAGTTTTTAGAAAAGCATAAATAATTCTTTCAACATAAATTATAAGATTGTAACCTGTAAAAAGATCTTAATCGAAAGAAACTAATTCAAACTGATACTATTAACCAAATAAAACTTGGTTAAGGTGTATTTAAAATTTAGTTTAGTCAAAATTATAATCACGAGGAAGAAATAAATGTAATAGAGGTACTTAATCTCTTATTTTACAAACTTTTATACAAATTAGTTATAATCTAAAGTAGGAAAATCGTAAAAATGTTCTTAATAGCTTTGGTTTTAAGAGTAGGCCTATTGCCAATTTTATATCGACCGTTCGGCAATTCGTCCACAAAAAATTTGTTTATTTCTCAGTCATTGCCAAATTTGTTCTTCAATTTTCTACATGAATATTCTTTGAAGGCATTTAAAAAATTATTTATGCAATAATTTTTATTCAGTTTTTTTATAATTTTTGAGTCCTTTTTTACGCACTTGCAAGGATGCAACATTAAATTAATAGTATGCCATATGTTTTGAGAATCTATCCTATTAAACAAAAACCTTTTTCGCAAGGTCTACTGTTCACAAAACTACTAGTAGGTTTGATTCTCAGATGGTGAAAAGAGTATCTTTTATCTAACGTTCACAAATTCTTTAAAATGTTTTACGGATGAACATTTTACGATGAAAATAGTGCATGAAATTATACTGTGGGCGTATATCTACATTTAACTATAATACTAGAACCTTCATTTAATTACATTCATTACAACTAAATGAATACAATATTAAACTAAGCAATAAAAACTTAAATGTTACAGATACAATAGTACGAATACCTCCAGAAGTGCAAGGACAGATGGTTGTGAGCACCAGCGAATTTCTTTCTGCAAAAACTAACCCTCAGCTTCGTCGTTCAGTCTCATTGGATAACTGTGAACTAACCTCAAACAGCCAGTCAAAGCAATAGCAACCGTACCCAATGTGAATAAACCTTTTAGTGTTAACCAAATCCATTTATCCACCACGGCTTGAAATCGGGAATGAGTCTCGATTGATTCAAAATGCCTCATCGAAGCTGTTATTGTAACAGGTCATTGTAGATAGTTTTTAGATATTTTTGTCGTGAAACTATATTTGCCGAACCAAGCAATTAGCGATTATGGGCCTTCCACGTTTATTTAAATTTTAAAATCTGCCTTAAAATGTGGTCTTTAAAGATTTTTAAAACCACGAACAGAATAGAATGTGGTTGCCGATTCTTTTTAAGGTTAGGAATTGCATTGCAGATAGAACAATTGTAAAAAATATTCAAGTTTAACTATAACTCGACGACTGCTGTATACTTGTTAATCTGACAATATTTATCCCTAATAGTCACCAAAATGCAATGGTGAGTTTTAGCCGCTCTAAAAAGGAAAATAGAACTGAGCCGCAGGAAGCTGTAGAAGGTGTGTTGTTAAAGGTTATGTAAGCATTTTGATACCTGACAGTATAACTAAAAAAACACGCAAAAATCTATTTCGATAGAAAATAATATTACTATTTCAATAAGTCGTCTATATTGAAATTTTCTGTAATTTCATTAATGAGAGAATTTTTTGTGAATTTATCCAAACCACGTGCAATAAAGCAAATATAATTCAATTGTTATTTATGAAAATAAATTTCTATAAGATTATTATAAATATAAAAAATAGTGGCCTATTAAAATATATAGAATTATTTTCTATATAGGTAAAATTTTAAACCGTAGCCTGCAAGTAAAATATTTGTTCGAATTTCATAAAATGTTGAACCGTTTTAATATTAATTTCAGTTATAAATTAAATCTTTATAGTTTCAATTTATAAAACCAGTACAAATTTTGTAATACTAATATATCGACAACTATTTTGACTTTTATCAAAATACTACTTGTCAACATATTATAGTATTACATTTACTGTGATTAATATTCAGTACTCATAACTTAATCAGGCATTTTTTCCTTCAAATCTTAAAAAACCCATATCTTAAGTGTTATGGTAAAGTAACACGATTTATAACTATGTTCTTATTTCCTTCTTATAGTAATATTTATTTATTGTGTTTTTTTCCCAACCAATTAGTATTTCATTTCATGAATTGTCATTCCTTCCTTTTTTAGCTTACATAACCTAACTTTTTTTTTATTACATTGTTGTCAGAGTTACCAGTATTGTTTTTTTTTTTGTGAAAAGAAACACTTCCTATATTCCCCTACCTAAGGTTTGCACCATAGCTTTGAAGATACATGTAAAGAAGACTAGTCAATAGGCGTACTGTAATTTTGTAATTTTAATTTATCCTTCGGGATTTGTACGTTGGAATTACGATTTGTAAAACTTAGCGTTTGTTCTCTTTTCGTTTCACGATGATACTTTCGAAACGTCTTAAGACAGCAGCCTATAAGTATGTAAATAGTTTTGAATACGTTATATTTAATTTTATTTAATTTGTATTTCTTTGTACTTTTACCTTTGATATTGTTTAGCTTATTTTGTAATATTAGAGCACTTTTGTTTTTACCTCTCACACTCTTTTACTGTAGATTTTTGTTTTTGTATAGTTTTGTACCACACTTAATTTTGTATCCATCCATTCCAACTTCATTGTTTTAAGAAACTGTCTTTCAATAATTGTAAACCTGGTACTTTATTAATGGAAACACGTTTATTTCTCAAATACTGTTTTGAATAAATTTGTTTTTTATATTTATGTGCATAATTATTTGTGTTTTATTTGTACGTTTTACTGTTAGGAAATAGTTTGTAAAAATTTCAAAAGACAAATGTATGTTTTTGTGTTTCTTTTATAATTAATTCATTGAAACTTATAATTTCTTTACATTTTTTAAATTCTGAACTATGATTTTATACTTTTATTTTACTGAAAATACATGTTGACCTACACTTAAATAGTTTGTTACTTTTTATATGATTAAAGAAAATTTGTTTTCATTGTGAATGCTATGTTTAATGTTTGTAAAATAAATCACATTTCATTTTACTTTGATTACAATACCTTTGTTATCATGAATGATTTCAAAGTAAAGTTAGTAAAGAAATAATTTTATTTCTATTTGCATTATCTTCAACTACAAAGGGATTTTATAATTCCCCTAAATTGTATTCAAGTTCTGCCTATAAATATGATCTTTGAATATAATTTGTATAGTTCCTCTCTCTTGAACCCCAGACATTTAGATTAATATCGTAAGTGGATGTTTATATTTTCATTACTGTTATGTTTATTATTTTTGCTAGTTACAAAAAAAAACCAATTTTTTCTTTTTTCTAACTTATTACAATATTCGACTGGTTGATATATTCATGAAACAATTCTGCTGCCATTGTTCAGAAGATGTTTTCCTGTGATAATATTCTATAATAATGGCCATTTGGTTTTACCATAAAGCGTAACCAATACTCTTTGAAAATGTTGACAAACTTCTTCCCAGGTCAAAAATTTCCCATTATTAATTTATTGGTATTAAATTAGCTACAAAATCCAATATAATATTGCTTTCTTGTCCAAACCAGATACTAGCGTTTTTGAAAGATTATACTTGATCCCAAAAATAATAATAAACATTACAAGCACGGCCTACTAATATTTAAATTTAAAAAATTGAATCGTATGTATTTTATATTACAAAAAAAAATCCTTAACTCCAAATTTAGAATAAAACTGTAACAGTGTTATTTATCACAGTAAGAAATATGTTTCAATATTGCTATTTATATTTTTTTTAAACAATCTTAAATGTTAAAAATTTATCTTTGTTATGGAAATATAAAAAAATTGTGATTTGTATAAATTTTACATGTCCATTTTGTGAAAAATATTCTTTGTACTTAAAAATAAAGCTGTTGCTATAAAGTTTATTGTGATGTGAATTAAATAAAATAAAGTGCTCATTCTGTTATTATAATTTATTTGACTTTCATCCGAATTACCAAGCTATTTCTAATACTTGTTTAGAACATTTTCAGAATACAAAGATTTATTTAAAGTTTCAACTTGTGTTAGAGCTGAAGAGGAAGGAGACAAAGGATGGGAGTTCTCGTTTGAAGGGACTAAATCTGTAGCAAGTAATCATTTATTAATGATGAGTGTTCCATTTTATTATTAATTAATAGCTGGTTGCCATTCCCTCAATACAAAGCTAGTTGTTGTTCTAACCCCGGTCTGTCAACTTGTTTTGCCGTCAGGTGTGTTTTTGTCATATTGTTTTTTTGGAACAAAGTTCCTTAAAGCGGGTTGTGGTAGAAGTTAACAAATAGAAAATGTAATGTGTAACGAAAAAAGTGTTATTAATTGGTTGCTATGGCAATGAATGTAAATACATTCAAGAAACATTTGTTTTGGTTCATCAATTTAAATTAAAAGACGATCGGTTCCTTACGGTGTGGTTCCGATATTATCGTCAAACGCTGAAATTTTAGGTTAGGCCTAGAAAGTAATTTTAAGTCTAGGACTAACCTAATTTATTGTATGGATGTTGCCATTAAGACAGGTAAAATAAATTAAACATGCATACAACAGTTTTAGATTAAGCCTAGATGGATGAACCAACATTTTAATGTTTATTGAATGTATTACATTGAATGAATCTAATAATAAACGGCAATTGAAAGATTAAAATTATGTGTGAATGTTGCCGTTAAGGCTGGTAAAAAAGTTGAAGAAATGGTGTGATGAACTTCGTTCCTGACTGGGGTCCCACGACTGCACATATTTACTTATCAGTTTCAGCTATGAGATGAACTACGTAGGTAGATGGTTAAAGTAAGTGGTATATGTTAGTTTTACAGTGATTGTTTAACATAGGCCTAGATCTCTGGGTTAATGTTACCCTAGAGCATTTTGAAAAAAGACTTGCAACCCGAAAAACTGTAAATCCTCAAAACAAGATTTTCTAAACAGTTAAAATTTAGCGAAAAGATTTTTTTATTAAATATTCCCCTTTTAATTCTACAACTCTTGATGTACATATCAATTAAATTTTAATATTATTTGTGCCTGTTAACATTTTGGAAATCACAAAAGCTGAATAATTCGAAAAGTGATAGCATTAATCAAAAACTAAATACAATGCTCTGTTCTCCATTAAATTATGTATATGTTATCCATATCGGAAAAAAATTTCACCCAAATAATTTTTTTAAATCCCTACTTTTACATAGTTCTTTTTCCGAAAGCGATATTGAAAGTGCCCCATTAAAAAACAGTCTTCACCTATAATTAACAAATTATTTAATAACTTTCTTTTTATAGAGGTCGAGTTATATATAGGCCTACAGTTTTGAAAAAAAGGTTACATAAGTAAAAGTTTTATTTAAATGTCCATAACTCCCATCAGTGTGATTAATAAATATTTTTAATTATAGTTCATATTAATTCAACTCACCATCCTACTTCTTGTCATGTGATAAATCGAATGTAAATCAAAAATTTAGATTTTTGCTTTAAAATGATGCAAGGGGTAGGCCTAGGCTACATTACCAATTTATAAATTGCATAAAGCGCCTATTTTTTCTAGCTTTATAACCTAAAACATACTTAGGATTAAAATAAATAGTTCATCTAATTCACAGGTAAAAATGCAGTTTACCTTGTCAAACGATTTCTAAGGGAATTTGATATAACATGAAAGAACACATCTAACTGATTGTAGAAACAACAAAAATTTTCCCGGGAAATAATATTTGTAGGAGTTATGAAAGAAATAAAACTTGAAATTGTATAGGTTAAGTTTCGACTTTTCCGCGATATTTGACGTAATTATAACAAAATAAATCACTTCACATACACCAAACATGTAAGAATTAAATAAACTAACCAAAATAAACCCCAAAAGTATCCACGAAGCAAGAAAATGTGAAAATAATGTAACAAACAAAATTACGTAAACAAATGCATCGAACAATAGAAAGTACCGTTTAACAGCGTATTTAAAATGGAAATAAATCAACGTTGCCAAATCGAACAATAGGTTATTGTACTAATTAAGGTGTGTATAAATCAAGGTAACTAGATAGTAAAGGTTGCCTCATTTGAGAAATAATATTTCGTCGTATTATCACTTTATATAATTAGAATAAAAAAAAAACTAGAGGACTTACCTAAACTGTTTAATCACAGTATTTTGCCGATAACAGTATGATTATAATATTTGTATAATTATAATATTTCGTCGTATTATCACTTTATATAATTAAAATTAAAAAAAAA
>JAGFPH010000085.1:933606-958887 GCA_018207615.1 Philaenus spumarius
TTTTTTTTTTTTTTTTTTTTTTTTTTGTGTTTTAACGTCCTACTGTTTTGCACTTAAGGCTAATGAAGACGGGACCTACAGTTTTACGTGGAATCCGAACCACAGCCAACGATGTCTTAAGACTTAAGAAACCATTTAGAAAATTATTCGGGGTCAATGGGAATTGAACCCGGAACCTTTCCATTGATGGTTGCCATGACGATTGATAAAGCCATGACGCTTTAACAACCACGGCCACCGTGGCTCCACGTATAGAGTGGAGAAAGTAATAAATTAATTTATAAATATAAAACGACACCGTCTGTCAATACTCAATATAAAGTTCAACTAAAAGGGTAAAGAGTGCAGCACATAACGGAACTGGTCTGAAACATTTAACTCCATTATTGAGATAAGTCCCCAGATAGCAGCACTGATCAGACACTTTTAACTCCATTGAGTTTCAAAATTTGACCTACATTGCATTCTAGTAAAAAACTATTTTGCACTAAGTACATTTAAAAGTTTCTAGGTAGCAGCACATAACGAAACTACTGCTAAACTTTTGACTAGCAACATGATTCCAATATTTGACAGTAATATTGTAAAATAACTCTGCAAAAATAGTTACCGAGAATTCCTCAGTGAGGCGGCACAGGTTTTTTAGGAAACAATAAATTTGTCCTTCCTCACTGTTAAAAATCATTCCAAAACAGAATAGTAAATCTGCACTAAATTTACATCTTTGTGAACATCTTCCTACCCGTAAGGTGCTGCCACCTGGTACGTTAAAATTTGAAACTATTAGTCGACATTTTACAGTAAGTAGTCTGAAACTAATTGCATCCATAAGGTGCTGCCACCTTGTTTTTTTTTTTTATTTGAAACTATTGTAATTTTACCTTCTCTAACGAGAGGTCTGCGTAAGTACATTAACCGCCTAAAAAAATAAATAAAAAAATAATTAATCCGGAAGATGCTGCTACCTACATTCAAATTATTAACTGTTAATAATTTTTCCACTCCAGTATTTTAGTTAGAGTACATCGCTGCAGACAAAATGTCGATTTATAGCCTAAGGTGCTTCCCCCTGTGATATAACTTACGAAAAACAAATTAATTAATATCAGCGAAGCTACAAATTAAAGACATTTTGAACATTTAATAGGCCTATAACAAACTAGAGGGCTTCGACCCCTGCTCGCCAACCCCCGCACGATCACGACAAAGCGAATTGTTAACCTTAAAATCGCTCACCTTTTAAGCAAATGCAAACAGATTACTAAATACTAAGATATTTTCACGGGAATTACTATTGATAGGGCTGGGACCTTTTCTTTTTATATAGAAGAGTGGCAATTTTCAAGTTATAAAATATGACCAAAATGTGTTTCGGTAAAGCAGTATTTAAAACTGATCATATATAGACGTAGTAAAGTTTAGCATAATTTTAATAGTGATAGGTGTTTAAATATATAATACAGTAAGCCTATTTCGTTGTTTGTGTTTGCTTAACCTAAAAAAACTGTTGGTTGTGAAGAATGAGTCTAAATTTCCCAAGTAAGTTGTTATGGTAATAAATCTAAATGCGTTCAAGAAATGTGTGATGGTTCAGTATAGGCCTAACCTAAAATTGTTTTAAGCTTTTGATCGAAACTTGTGTTTTATTTATAAAATGTAACGACAGATGTTGGAATTATAATAGGCCTACAGAAAGTTTTTTTTTCATTGTGCTTTTGATTGGTTGTGAAAATAATTAACTGATTATAAATTTGCTAAGTTGATTGCTGAGGTAATGGTAATGCATCCAACTTAGAATTAATTGTGTTGCTAAGCTTTTAATTCAAATTAGCCTAAGTCTCTATAGCCATCAAAGTTTTGGCTGTTCGTTGATTATGAACTAGTCAGGTCTTTATTTATACAGATTACTTTAAGGTATGCAATTATTATTAGACTACAATATCCAAAGTTGCATAACTTTTACCTCACACAGAAAAAAATTATTTAAAATTTGTAACTTGAGAAATTGTATAATTTATAGTAATAAAAATCTGTATTCACACGTTTATGTTTAAAACACAATCTTGGTTGCAGTAAATAAGTAGTTTTGTATGGATGAATAGCACCTTATACCTTTCAAGGGCGCCCATATGTTATTACCTTGGTTATAGGGATTAAAAAGTACCCTCCCCTCCTTCGGCAAAAGAAGTCCAAGAAAATGTTTGACCATTAACCTTAAAATCAAAAACAAATTGTAAAATGTTACTCCTATAATGTGTACGAATATTCTGTCATATAAAACATACAGTGAGGGCGAGGCAAAAGTTTGCAATATCGTCGCCTTAATGTGAAAACCTCGTAAGTCGAAAAAAACCGAAATCGCTTTTATTTGATTTTTAGTTAGAAAACCTCGGTTTTCGTGTATTTTAATGATAAAAGTTGGTATTTTTGCACTGCGCTGCTTTCTACAGGCAAAAAACTGAACCACGTATATCGAGTGGCCGCTAGATTTAGAGAGAAAACCTTGTAAAAGTTGTGTTAAGTGGTGTTGAAAACGTGTTTCAATTTCAAATGTTTTCTTATTTTGGGTGAAGATTTCATTACCAGGTAAATATTATATTATTTTCTTAAGTTAGTATAACTTTAACAAGATATTTAATCATTAAATTTAGTCTGAAAAAGGAACTAATAAGAATGAAAACCACTCAAATAGGTTAGGTCTATCTTTGTAGAATGAAAACCTTGTGTTTCTGACATACAAGGTTTTCAGACTAACATGCTTACAACTCAAGACTATGTCTACTGCCAAATTTCCACAGAATTACGAGGTTTTCATTCTTATTTGTTGCTATGTGAATCCTAAAATTTAAAGCTAATGAAATTTGTTTGTCATTATTGACTAAGATATTTTATGGAAACTAACGGCAAAACCTATTGGATTATTTAGTACTACTTCCGTGCATTAAAAAAAAAACACACATAAAATATTTTTGTACAACCGCTTCTCTGGTTTACAAACAGCTTGAAAATCACGTCACTCCTTTACTCCCAAAAGGTATGCCAACAGAAATTTAAGACAGTTCTCTTTCAGTTTTAAATATTAAATTGTAATAGGCTCATCATATTTTTTACATTGTTGAATATTTTGCAGTGGTGAAAGCCAATAAACTGTTTATGCCCAAGCACCTGCTTTCATATTATATTATATTTTCAAGAATGTGTTTCTTTTGATTTCAGACGTAGAAAACACCAAGGAGACTGCTCTTCCAAATGCTGAATACTCTTATATACCTGATAACGACATACTCAACCAAACCTCGACACTTGGACATTATATTTTAGTTCCTACTAGCACTAGCAACAATAGTGGTTTTATTCTACAGCCAGTTGAATCTTTTAGCAACAGTTTTACTACACCTATGCCTACTAAAAACATAGCTGCTATTTCTCAATGTAGCCAAGAACAGGAAGAAACAAATACTACATTGTCTTCTCTAGATTTGGATTTTAGTTGCAATGAAGTAAACTATTTTGACATAGATGATGTGATTAATACTCTTGAAATCGAAAATGAGGCTACACCTATGTTAATTACAGAAAATAATGGTTACTTAACAACCATGCCTAACGAAGGGGAAATTAATACTGATGACACACATGATGACCCAATTGATACACACATTGAAGGACAAACAAACATGGCTTTGGAAGAAACCAGTGATTCAGAAAATGAACAAGAAGAGGAAACTAGTGGCACAGACAATTAGCACAGTTATAGTAGTAGGGAAATTCCCCAAAAGAGAAGAAGAGCAAAGCGAGGACAGGCAAACAGAGATTCCTAGACAGCAATATCCAACAAGAATAAAAGATTTAAAGGGGAGTCTTACTATGGCAGAAGAACAAACAAAAAAGGCAAAGCAGTTTTTGATGTAAACAAACAAAAAGGAGCCTAAAAGCACAATGCAAATGCAAATCAGGAAATCGTAAAAGATTTGCTTGTTCCAAGATTTCTGAAGAAAAAAGAAAGGAAATTTTCGTAGGTTTTTGGAAATTTGCAAGGGGTGAGAAAGTTATGTATATACGTAATTTAGTTGATAAAGTGCTTGTAAAAGAAAGAAAAAATTCTACCAATGGTGATCATAGGCGTAACTTTTAATACTCCTATAGTTTAAAGCCAAATACAAATGAAGGCAAATTTAAGGTTTGTAAACGTATGTTTTTAGCAACACTTGATGTAGGAGAATGGAAGGTTCATGATTGGGTATCTAAATCATCTGACAATGCAAATGAAGGAAAAACAAATGAGCATGAATTGATTAACATTCCAACAAGTTCGCGAATTACCAAAGGAATTGATAAAAAAAGAACTTCTTAGTGACTTCCTAGGGGATCTTCCTAAACTTGAATCTCACTATTGTAGGAAGAGTAGTTCCAAGCTTTATTTAGAGCCAAGAAGGAAATCCAAGTCAGAACTCTTTAAAGAGTATAAAGAATTTTGTAAGTCTAAAGGTAAAGAAAGCTTAATTGCGTCTGACTGTTTATTTTATACTATATTTTCAGAAAGTAATTTGTCACTATTCACCCCCAAAAAAGATCAGTGTGACCTATGTTGTGCCCATTTACAGGGTAACATAGAATTGCAAGAGTACAACGACCACATTTCTAGCAAAACAGCAGCAAGACAGAAGAAAGAATATGATAAAACAAAATCAGGAGGAAATACTGCAGTTTATACAATGGATTTGCAGGCTGTGCTACTATGCCCATCTACTATGCTGAATGCTTCAGCTCTATACTATCGAACAAAACTTAAAGTTCACAATTTTACACTATATGACCTTAAATCAGGAGCTGGTTATTGTTTTCTTTGGGACGAGAGTGAAGGTGGTTTGAGTGCGGATGAGTTCTGTAGTATTTTATATGAATTTTTGACAAGTGAGGTAGACACAAGCAAATTCAGTAATGTAATACTATACAGTGATGGATGCACCTATCAAAATAGGAATAGTATTTTGTCTAATACACTTCTTTTGGCATCATTTAAAACCGGCTTAACTATAACGCAAAAGTTTCTGGAGAAGGGTCATACCCAAATGGAGTGCGACTCAATGCATAGCACAATCGAGAAAAGGCTGAGAAACCGGGAGGTATATTCTCCAGTTGCATACTTTGAAGCATGCAGAACAGCTAGGGTAAATCCACAACCCTATAAAGTGCAATACCTAACCCACAAGTTTAAAAAAAAAATTAGTACCTTATTATTTGTAACATCAATATGTCCTGGCCACAAAAAAGGGGACCCACAAGTAACCAACATAATATGTATACAGTATACTCCTAATGGAGAGTTGGTAATTAAATTAAAATACTCAGATGATTTTTCTTTGCTTCCAAGAAGGGTGAAAAAACCCTCTGATGATGTAATTCTTGAGAGTTTGTATAACAAAGCAATACCGCTCCAGGCAACAAAGTTCAGACATCTGCACGAAATGAAGGCAGTCTTACCCAGAGAAGTTCATAAGTACTATGATGAATTGCCCCACTTCTGTAAGTCTGGTAACAGAGTATGTGAGGACAGAAATAAATGTGCTTGTACTATAGCAGTAAGCGTACCATAGGCTTTTAGTAAGTGTCCTTACCATAAAATAGTTGTTAATAATGTGATTTCATAACTTTGTAATAAAAATATTTTTGTGTTCAGCTTATTTTTCATACATCCATAATCTTTATTAATTCATGCAGCGCCATGGCTACTATTTTTTCTTTTTAAAGATAGGTCAGTTGAAACAGGAAATTAATTATTTATAATTAAATTAATAAATATATAAATAGGCTATATACACACAGACCTAAATAATGTTATTAAAAATTAACAGTACTATAATTTTTGATTTTTTTTGTTTTTACTAAGAGTGAAAAACTTGTACTATATAAACAAAAATTTTAAGTATGAAAACCTTGTAAATCAAAATTAAAATGAAAAACAAGTATATCACGCAGTGCATAAAAGGTAAAACCTTGTAAGTCTGAATAAAATATATAACAACATAAATTTTTAGTAATCATTACAACATAAAGTCTATCAATAATAAACAAGAAATAAAAAAATTCAACTGGTTATCAAAACTTACAAAATGTCACATTTAAATAGTTATTTGTGTCTCCTGTAAAGTTTAGATATTTCGACTTACGAGGTTTTCACATTAAGGTGACGATATGTTATTTACTTCGGCTCGTATTAGAATGCCGAAGTATTGAAATCATGCGATAATTTTTTATGTGTCTGTTTTCCTGTAAACACGATATAAGCACTCACAAACGTCGTAGAAAACTTCTGGTGGTACCAAAATCTTCGTAATTTTATTGTGGAGAGTTGAAAAGCTGTCTAGTGTAAGTCGTAGCGCGTCAGGGTCACATTTTTGGGTAACAATTTTGAAAATATTGTATCAATATTTTTAAAATTCGGTGTGGGGTAACGTTTTATATGTTTTTGGGTACGGGAAAACCAATTTTGACAGTTAAAAAGTCGTAGCGGATCGACTTTCCTACCATAAACAAAATATTTTGTATAATATTATGACAGGCAGTTTATACAATAATTAAAGTTTTTATTATGTACTATTTACTATCTTATCAAATATGAATTAAAATTTTTATGGATTTTGGAGATATATTATTGTACGCCTTGTACGCTTATTGCATAACTAACAGAATTTACACTCTGTTCAAATTCTTTGTATTTTGAGGGCAGATCGCTTCACTCAAGCGGCCCGTAAAAGTAGACAGACCACTTAAAGGACGACCTTTACCCCGTCAAAAATTAAATTGTTAAGTTAGCTAGCTGAGCCAAGCGTCACCAAAGCTCTATATTTTCCTTACTCATTAGTTTAAGGCACGATCTATTCAGTGTCACAAAATTGAAAGTCTTTTCAAAACGCATTGACCTGTGATCCGAGAAGGGATATTCTACCATGATTTTTAATGCACAAGTACTAACATTTTTTTAATCAATATGCGAATACAGAATTAATATTGATTATAGTTTAAAAAATAATAATGGTTTTTGACCAAACACTTGCACAAAATGTACAAAGTAATAAAAACATAATATTTTAAAGAAATTTGATGACAAAGACATCTAGTGGTGTTAATTAGATCTACTATAACTTAAACGGCGGGAAATGGGTTGAGGTTGAGATACAGTAAAGGAAACAGAGAAAATAGAGAGAAGGAAAAATAGAGGAAACAATTCATTAGAAGTCAATTTTGGCCCAGTTGTAGGGGAAGGTGTCCTTAACAACATACTAAAAGTACTGATTGGTAGAAGTGAAGCTAAGGCCCCGGGAGCCCCAAAGGTCCCTTTTTCAGTTTTTCGTTAATAACTCGAAAACTACTGCCTCAAGCGAAAACATGTCGATATACTAAATTAATCTACGTTAAATTCTCTACTAAAATGTGCTTTACATTTTTTTTCTATAGTCAATTTTGTTTTGCTAGGAGATATGGAGGGGGGAATGAAAATAGTTTTTTATTCTTAAAAATGAAATGCTTATTGTTAAAAATTACTCTCTAAGTGCTGAGCATTTTTACGGAATAATGTATATATATATTTTGAAAAATATAAAATAAATACACATTTGGGTTTATAATTATACTAGCTGACCCGTAAGGCGTTGCCCGTGGTGGTTGGTATTTTCAGTCTTTTTAACGTAATTGTATTATTTTTAAGTGTTCAGTCAGTGAGTGGTATTTGGCTTTTATATTTTATCTTAAATAATTAGCCCAATAATTGGTGTTTTAGTTCATTGTAGGCCTAACCTAAAATTATATTCAGTTTTTGATCCAAATCAGTTGTTGATCAAAATAAGCTGTTTTAAGCTTTTCATAAGAACAGCTGTTTTTTGTGCCCCTGATAAAATCAAAAGAAATCTTTCTTCTTCTTCCTTAAGATTGACCTTCCATAAGATTAACATTGAAACTTTGAGGGCAACTGGGGCGTAGCCCTAATGTCCTAGGACTTCGGTAAATGACCTAAAACCTTCCCAGGGTTAACCTGTGTTACTATGCAAAATTTCAAAGCAATCGAATGGACGGTTTGGTAACGCATAAAGGACAAACATTCAAACAGACAAACGTACAAACAGACGGACATACATTGAATTTTATATATATAGATGACATATTATACAGTGTGGGTGAAAAATCTGATAACGTCTTAATATTTCGTATATAAGGAAAATTTGAAGGTAAATCTTTTGACCGAAAGTACCGAGTACGGTAAATATTATTTTAGATTTTTCGTACTAGAATGAAACTTTTTTAGGGTTTTAAATAAGTAAATAAATTACACTTATTTTGCTCATTACACTGCGCATTTTGTTTTTACACGGCCTTATAGCTCGTTTAGTTCCCAAAAATCGATCAAAACGTAAAATACCATAAAGTTCCCGGTATAAATGGGTATAAGTCGTGGAGGCATCTTCTGATCCGAAGCCTACAGCCGAGTTTGTAAGCGGCGAACGAAGCGAAGCAGTCCATAACCCGATGCCTCAAGGTCGAGGTGCAAAATCGCAAAGCGAGTTTTTCTGTTGCTTGTGGAACGAAGTAGCGCATCAGTCGAAGCTGGAGGCTTAGGTGCAAACAAATTCTACTTATATATTTCGTACACATAGGCAGAGCTATTCAGTAAACTGTAGTGGTCGTTTAAGTTAAGTTTATATAAACCATTCTAAGCCTCTGCCAGTCCCTATCTTACTAATTCTAGATTATATTTAACGGGAATGCAAGGAGTCTGTCGGCGTACGCGTTTTGTCCCAGACTGAATAATGAATATTACTTCTCTCTTGGTTCCTTTCTCCCTTTTAACTCAACTCTAATCTCAGCAAAATATCTAGCTATTATTAGCTAATATAGTGTGCCCATTGTTAGTGTAGATCCAGACATAACCTACACTGTTACTTTAATTATATTATTGCTATTATTATTACAAGGTTTAAGGTAAATTAAATTTTGGTAACATTACACAATGAATAGAAATCACTGTGTGTAATATTAAATACCGTAGCCGTAGGCCTACTGAACTTGTCTCTTAGTACAAACTAAACAACAATAATATTAAAATTATATATTTTCGCAAATACTGTACCTCGTTATCTATCTAGTATCTATAATAGCTACTGTATCTATAATATTTAACAAAAATAGCAATTAATTATTCGAATACGTCATACGATGCTGCTGCTAACAGCGGGACAGCGCAAATGAGTACTATGTGACACAAGCCTATTAGATTACATGTAGATTCATGATTCAAGTTAATGTTATATAATAATGTATTTATTATGCCTATGTTTACATGTTTTTTGTTCCAAATTATCAATTTTAATTAAACTGGTACAATTTAAAATGTTTATACTGTGCTTTATAGTATTTGTGTAAACAATAATATAAATAAAATAATGAAAAGTATAAATACAAAATAAATAAAGTAGATAATAATACATAATAATTAAAATGTTTGTCATATACACTAATAATATTTTAATGTTCTATAAACTTAAGACATAAAGTTAAGGATAATTTTGTGTTGTATTGTAAATTATTGTAACATTATTATACAAAAGTGTGTGTAATTATGTTGTTAGATAATTTGTAATTTATCGCTAATTTTTTCATTACATTAATTGAAATTTTATTAGTTAAAAACCGACGAAACCAAGATTTTTTAGATTGTAATCATCTATAGTATTTATTAGAATAACATTATAAAATAAATATTATATAATTAGAACCATTGATCTTTATTCTTTTATGAACAAAAATGTACTGTGAAGTCATATCTATGGCATTTACTATTATGAAGGTCTAGTGTTCAAACTTCCCGTCGTCCATCCTTTCGCGATCTGTGTCGTGTGATTAGTGGTATTAAAATGACAACAACAATTTCTAAAAAGAGGAAAGTAAGTAATAATTATAACATATTTTACTAAAATAATTAAAACTTAAGTTTAAGTAAGTTAATTCCTTTAATTTCCAACATCTACGCCATCCGATTCAGTTGATTTATGCTCGATATTTCAGGATGAAAAATGGACTTTCATGCCGTACATTTTCCTGTTATATCAACAATTCCCTTTTAATTGTCGTTAGTGGATAATCTTTACTCATAATAATACTCTTATTGTTTTCTTTTATCATATAGTTTAAGAATGTGTACATTATAAAACTATTAAATTGCTCAACTCACATTTAAATTTTGTAGGTTATCTTGTGTAGCCTATTTGAAGGGCCTAGGCTTAACTTATTTTTTTAGTCGTTTCTTATTACCATATTGTATTTATTTGCACCAATTTAAAACTTAAATTGTGGCAATTATGTTTAGTAAACAACTTGCTAATTAAATGGTTAGGTTTAGTGTAATTGAAAGTCGGTTAAAAAATATTTGAGATGAGATTTTAGAATACCACTACTAAAATACATGAATTAACCTACTAGCGGCCATACGACACCACAACACCAGGTTTCACGGCGCAAACGCAACAACTTCACACATTTGCATATATTTGCATAAACGATAATTTAACCCACTTAAAATTATCCAATCGTAATAAAACTGGCACCATTGGAAAGGAAATGAATTAAACTTAAATTTTTGTATTTACAACTTTTTCGTAAAACGTATATTTGCATACGTAATCATCGTTTTAAAATATGCATATCAGGCTACAGCTGTTTCCGCGCGCCAAACTGCATACAATTGTACTGTTATTTCCCACTCTTGCAACGTTCCCCACCATCTACAATAATGTTTCTTTGGCATTTCTAACCATACCGTTGGATTCGTCGAGATTTCATCTTTCTGTTGGTGTCTTCCAATCAGATTTCACAGTACATTTACTGTTTCAGACAAGAGTTACTGTAAACCCTTGCGATTGGACAGTCTCTCAACCGATAAACAGGCCATTTTGTAAACGATTATTTAGAAGGCAACGCCCAATGTTTTGACAGATTGCTTCACACCATTTTGTAGACGAAAGTCTGTAGTTTCTAATGGTGCCAAGTAAACCGGATAAAACCGGTTTTGTGATTGTCTAGACAGCAGTGGAAAGTTACGTTGTTCTGAGATCGCCTCGGGCGTTCGTTCCCACGCTATTCAAGTGGTCCGACCTACATGCACGTGTTAGCTCGGGAGTTTTTATTCCACTGATGTATTTTTGTTATTCAAACGAATGTAACTCAAACACTTTTGTGAACTAAGGAAAGACAAGTACACCGTTCTTTTCTTTGATTTATCCTCTACCACTTTCTTATAATAATATTTCATTTTTGGTCAAAGCATATATTAGTAAAGCACGTTACAATCTAGGCCTAGGTAAATACCAGTTGTGTACTTGAAACATAAAAACGGTTTTTTTCAAAATAAAAAATTTGAAATTGATAAATGTTTTTATACAGTTCTATTTAGAACTAAATTACGAAACTTTTTTACGCTTACTGTTTACTATTTACTCCACGTTTACTATTTTTTATGTAGGTCTAAAGTTGAACTTTTTCCTTTCGTTACTGAACATTTTTTGTTTCTTGAGCTAATAACTTTTACAATTTCAAAATAAACTAATTTTTAGTGGCATATTTGAATTCTTTGAAGTTTCTTCTACAAAAAAGCTATTGAACACATTTGGATTGGGGTTCATTTACTATTTTTGGCGAATTTTTAAAAATATGCTTGCAAAACGCTAAAAACGGGCTGGCCAATTTTAGCTTTAACCGTGGCCATTGTTGGGTTAAACTACTATATTTTACAATCCAGTCTTTAGTCACAGTATGTTTCCAGTTTGCAATGAATAGGTCTAGGCCTATAAGTCGGTTGCACTTCTTACTTTCCTAACAAAACAAGGTCTTCAGCTGATGTTATTTCAACAAGTAGGCTAGTGGTATTCTATTCTAAAGATTGCTATTTTGTCAGTCATAGATGGTGTTTCTTTTCCTCAATCTCCTAGGCCTACACTACAATTCTTTTATTTATAAGTAGGCCTATATTACATTGCTTAAAAAAAGACTCATGAATGAACGCTATTGGCTGCATTAACTTATATTGTAGCTGAAACGCTCAAGAATGTAATCATAATGTTTAATGAAACTAATTGTGAAAAAACCTTTTAACTTACCGTAGGCTACTTCACGGAATGTTAAATACAGGCTACCTATTTGAATTAGTATTTCACAAAGTTTTTACCCATAGGCCTACACAGTAATGACACGATTGCCATAGGCCTACTCACGATAATGTGTTTACGGTCTCTTTAAGATTAGTATAATAATATTGTATATTGGGATAGGCCTACATTTAACAAAACATATAATTTTTACTTCCCGGTAGACTTTAAGTGATAAATGAGTTACTAAGTTAATAAAAAATGATCGGTGTAGTTTCAAGATGGTAGAACTAAAATGTAAATTATACTCCAATTTACTTGCACTAAAAATGATGCGACAGTATTACTACACGTGACGTCACTGCTTGTTTTAAATTTTTGTAAAGCTATAGGCTACATACAAGCCTATATAGGATATGAATATGTAGGCGGGTGATTCTCATGGCTCAAGTTTACTATTCGACCCTAGGCTAACCTATGGCAACAGAAATGTAAGGATAATAATTTTAAAAAACCTGAAAGGTTCTAACCTATAGTATTTAATCACAGTAGGCTATGTTTACCTGTATTCAACATTTAACAGTAGAATGTAAAACATCGTTGTCTGAAAAAATATTAGGCTTGGGTCGAATAATAAACTTCATACTATACAAATGGCACAAAACTAAATATATTATGAACTTAAGCATACCATTTGTAGGCTATATTTGCAGCTATAATAAACATGCTATACAATAAATGATCTATTTTTATATTACTATGCATGACATTGCTGCTATTTGTTTTTAATTTGTAAAGCTACACCACACATTTTATATTAATTATCTAAACATAACATTTGTAAATTTACATTTAATACAATAGCTGAAACACTTGCATAAAAAAATAACAAAGCTTATCACTATTATAATTCAACATTCAATTGGTTACAATATGTACTTAGGTTGGCAGCACTTCTCACTTTCTAAAAAAAAAGGTTGTGTGCAAAGACATAAGCAGGGAGAGGCTTTTTGTAGTAGGCCTAAATTTGTAAAGAATCTTGATAATAAAAATTCATTTCTTTTTTACTAAGGAGGTGCACTGTGAAATAAACACAGTTACATGATATATTTATAATTTTCTTCTCAAAGAACAGATTTGAACTAAAGGTAGCCTACAGTACTACATTTATATATCTACAAAGTTGAACATGGTTTTGACTGTAATTGCCATACATAACAGTTAATTTTTGTTGTTGATTGGTTGAAGGCAAAAACTTAAGCTATTTTCATAGCCTGAAAATCAACAGGATTCAATTGCTTATAAATTAAACAACTAAAATACACATTATTAAAACTAGATATAAATAAACATAACAATGGTTAGCTTCTGGAACTTTCATTGGCATTGTTTCATCCGAATGAGAAGACTTAGCAGATTATGAGTGAGCTGTATATTCAGCAGTTGGCTTATGGAAGTCACAGAGATGCAAATTTGCTGTGTGCCTCTAATTGATCTATTAAGCTGGGTTGCCAACCTATGCGCAAAAAAAATGTTCTACTTAGTTGCATCACATAACTTGTCAATGATTTGATTTTTTACAATAGACAAACTGAATAAATAAGAAGTATTTCATATTTAATGTGTTACGTAAATATAACATTGTAAAAAAAGAAACATAATAAAACGTAAACATAGAGTTATTTACCTCTACCGGCTATACTTTTTAAAAGTAGGCCTACTCTTAGCATAAACATATAAAACAATCATAAGCCTAAATATAGATTTACCTATCGTTACTTCGTAAAAAATATTATAAAATTTATTTTCAAACTTGAACTTTCCTTTTGTAATATATAAAAGCATTGTTTTACTACGTACAGGCGACTCTAATAGCATGTTAACTTCTTCCGAGAACAAGAGCTCTATGATACTTTAATCCATATATGTCTTAAATGTCAACAAGATCAATTTTAAAGGCTACTGGTATAGCTCGTTAGATTTAGTAAGGACTTTACGATGCGCTGGAGGAAGGGAAGAATAATATATAGGCAAATGGGTTCGCCGACAGCTGGAGGGGAAGGGACACTACGATTACTATCAAAGATGTCTCGACAGCTTTGTGTTGTATTACTTACAACATGTAAATACTGTCCCATAGATATGGGACTTTTTATATCTACCGGTATATGCAAATAGAATAAGAGTTTTTTTGTAGACTGTTACTATATAGATATGGGACTTTTTATATCTATATGCAAATAGAATACGGTAGGCTAAGAGTTTTTTTGTAGACTGTTAAGAATTTTGTGATTTTTCGTTTATTTACGTTTCATACACCAAAGAATCCGAAACAAGCCTTATCTTAGTTTTTGTCTGTCTGATGTCGGTAACGCTCGCCGACCTGTTTCTTATTCATGATTAACATTAATAAAACAACTTATAACTATAGATAAATAACTATTTTAACAAAGAAATAAACATTAGGAACAATAAAAACTATATTTTGATACTATTTAAAGTAGGCTATTAAGTAAACTGAATAAACTTATAACTTACTATTTAAAAAAGTACATAAGTAGGCGTACGTTTATTCATGTAAAAGTATCGGTAAGATTAGTAGTGTATTAAAATTGTGTCTATTAATATTACGCGATGATTTGATATCAGCTGTTCCAATTAATTTAGTGGATATGAAAATCAGGTGTCCTCAATAATTTAGTTAGTGTTGTAAACGAAAACTAGGCCTATGTTGTCATTTTTACTTCAGGAATGTTACTGAGAAAAATAGGTTATTTTGAAAATAAATATATTAAATTTATTATTAATATTATTAATCACAGTGTGATGAAAAGTATCGTTTCGAAAACATCTAACTTTGATATGACACTGCCTTCCATTAAACCTAATTATACAAATATAAACAATAAAAAATAAACAACGCTAAATAACAATAATAAACAGCGATAGTTAAATTAAAAATTGATTTGTGCACGGACAATAATGTTATTGGAAACGCGTACAATTGCTTCAAGACCGAAGTGTTCCGTTCAAAGCTCGGTAATCGACTGAGCTTCTCTAACCCCCCACCACTCGAATTAACTCCGAGTTTACTGCGCATCATAGTCCTTGCTACAAATTCCGAGCTATACCTACAGTTTTTCAAAAACCTTGACTTAAAGATACTTGGCCAAAGCCAATTTGACTAGTTTATAAATCAATCTTTTTAGTTCATAAATTTCTAAAATATCCCAGTTTTACTAAAACAAGCTTGCACCAGTAAATGGTCAAAATGGATCTATTTTTCTTAAAAACTTGCTAAACATCTTACACTTCAATTAACCAATTGATAGAGTTTACAGATCTAATCGTTAGTACATAGCCTATCCGAAGTATACTTTTGTAAATAAAAGTGCCCTTATTACTTTGAATTAATTTGTTTTCATAAGCAGATAAATAGTTTGTTGCCTGCATATAAATTGTTTATTAATTCATAATCCTTTACATTTATAATTTTTATTCAGTAAGGCCAGTTTAATATTTATAAACTATTTTTGTTTAGTTTGTGGCGGACGGAGTGTTCAAAGCTGAATTAAATGAGTTTCTAACTCGAGAATTGGCTGAGGATGGCTACTCTGGCGTTGAAGTGCGTGTCACTCCTACGAAAACAGAGATCATCATCATGGCAACACGTACTCAGAATGTATTGGGTGAGAAAGGGCGTCGTATTAGAGAACTAACATCAGTCGTACAGAAGAGATTCAACTTCCCAGACAACTCTGTTGAACTCTACGCAGAAAAAGTAGCCACAAGAGGTCTGTGCGCCATCGCTCAAGCTGAGTCACTACGTTATAAGTTGATTGGTGGTCTTGCTGTTAGGAGGTGAGTTCTGTTCAAACCGTAATAGGCTTAAGCACTTAAATCTGGTAATTGACAGCTTCAGCTGTTTACAAAGTTTTGAGTAGGCTAAACGACAGCCACAGCTGTTCGTTACTTACTTCTTACAACTGGTAGTGAGTGACAGCTTCAACACGTTTACTTCAAGCATCGTTTTGTATATAAAAACAAAAATTTAATAAAACGTATTATATATCAGCTTTTTTGTGACATTTTAATGAATAATTTGAAATATACAGTAGAGTCCCTGTAATTAGAATCGCGATAATTCAAGGTTCCGTATAATTCAAGCCACAAATAGCATCTTCAATATACAAAACTACCATGGAAACAAAAGGTAAGTTTCTATTTTTGTACTGCATATAAAATTACCTCGGTGTTCAATACAAAATACTGTATATTTAAAAAAAACTTCATTTTTTGCGGTTTTACAAGGCCTATATTGGTAGTTTTTATATTAACCTCTGCATATTCCGTGTAATTCGAGTTTCTCACAATGGGTCATTCCATGTCAAATCAACACAGTTTTAATACATTTCGAACCTGACAATCTCAGAAATCAATAAAATTTGGTAGGGAGGTTGCCTTTATATAGATTAAGAAAAATACCAAATTTTATTAATTTAACTCTATTGGTTAGTGAGTTATAACTACATGAAATTCCCAAAAACGAGCCAAAAACACGTGTACTCGAAAACTTAAAACGTAAATTGTGCCTCTCCTACTGAAGATACAGAGCTGGTAAAAATGTCATTTTAAAGCATTTTACGTGGCCTTTAATGTGACATACAACACAATATAGTCAAAGAGGAAAATGGTTTTTGCAAAATCAACTGAAATTTTTGATTTTAAATTTTTCAAAATGCGCCGGTTTTAAAAATTTGAAAAAAATTAAAATTAACCTTTATATACTTATAAACATATATTGTAAATTTAAACTTGGGATCACAATGGGTTCTAATATAAAACTTTGTTTATAAATAAGCTTGCATAGGTTTCTCGTGGAAAAACTATACTTAAAATCCATAAAACTATATAACATTTACTCATAATTTATTTTTAAGAAACTCGCCTTAAATCTATATTTTGCAAAAACTTGTATGTAGGACTTTCATTACACTACAAATCATTTATGTAGCCATTGTATGCTTTAACTATTTTACTTGTCTCTTGTTCATTGAGTTTATAAACTCTTCCCGCTGGGGTCACTGGATTTACTTTACATAAGACATGACTTGCAGGAAGCCACAACACATCTTGTCTTGAAGGATAAGAGAAAGAAGCTGATGGACCAGCTGGGTGTAAGAAAGAAATCTTGACCTCATCAGCTGCTTCTTCTTTTAGCCAAAACATATGCCAACCACCACTCATTCTCATATATTATGGTTACATAACCACGGATTTCCTTGATTCGAAGTTGGTCTTGTAATGCAGTTACTTTTTCAGTTGATGATCATTTGAAAGTGAACCTTCAATGATACCTCAGCCATCAGATGATGGCTCTTTGACATTAGTGAACAATTTTTTTCAACGCAGAATTGATTTTTTTAATTTTAGTTGAAGAATAATTTTTAAATCTACCCAACTTTTGTTTATCAATAGGTTACTCACCTAACTCATGGAGAGAAGCATTTAATGTATTCTCTACTGCTAATGGCGATGGAAAGTTATGGCGATCTGTAACAAAGTTTCCAACCACATTTAACGTACTCATGTCTTCTGATGGAGTTGAAAAACCTGGGTCACGTGGCCAACCGCACCAATTCACTTTCTCCTTGATAATTTTTTGAAGATGAGAGCGTTTTTCTGCATGAATCACAAACTTTAGCCTCTCTTGGTAAATTTGCAAAATCTTTTAACATCCAATCTACCACGTTCCTCAATAATTTTCTTTTGTCTCTTACTGTAATCACTTTTGTTAAGCCTGCTGTGTGTTTTCAGACTTCTATTGAGAATAATAATAACCTTTTCAAGTTCAAACAAGTTATGTTGAGATTGATATAAAAAGTATTTTTATAAACTGGTTATGGATTTTCAAGTTTAATGAGATTCTGAAAAGTATTTTGCTCATTAAAATAATCTATTTTAAACTTTGCCAGGGAAAATTTCACTGTCAGGCAGATTTCAAAATAAGTTTTATATTAGAACCCATTGTGATCCCAAGTTTAAATTTACAACATATGTTTATAAGTATATAAAGGTTAATTCTAATTTTTTTCAAATTTTTAAAACCGGCGCATTTTGAAAAATTGAAAATCAAAAATTTCAGTTTGATTTTACAAAAATCATTTTCCTCTAGACTATATTGTGTCATATGTCATATTAAAGGCCATGAAAAATGCTTTAAAATTACATTTTTTCCAGCTCTGTATATTCAGTAGGAGAGGCGCAATTTAAGTTTAAAGTTTTCAAGTAGGTGCGTTTTTGGCTCGTTTTTGGCTCGTTTTTGGGAATTTCATGAAGTCATAACTCACTAACCAATAGAGATAATTTAATAAAATTTGGTATTTTTCTTATTCTACATAAAGGCAACCTCCCTGCAAAATTTCATTGAAATTGGAAAAGGTCATGGCAAATCACTGTGTTGAATTGACATGGAATGACCCCAACTCTCAGTCCCATTCAACTCAAAATATCAGGACTCTACTGTAGTTCATTACTCTATAGGTGCGTATACACTTGTGCGCTGCGCTGTGCGGCGCACGTGCAACGATTTCTCTAAGTTAGTACGGGGTGTTGGAGCTGCGCACAAACCGCACGCGTTCTATAGTTCTATAGTTTTTAAATGATATAAGAGTGATTCATGGAATCTGTGCTAAATGCTTAAGGGTCGGCTCTAGTAAAACAGAAAGCAACCTGCGACTCCAGCGTAGCGGCGGTAGGTTACGCGGACATTGCTCATCCTAAATCCATTTAAAACCCGAAATTGTTCAAATAGCGTTTTCAAAAAAATACCAAACTCTTGGGGACAAAATTCTTCATCCGAATGGCTTGATAATTTTTCGCTATAATTAATAGTTACATCGTAAAAAAATATTTAAAGTCACCCTATAGCGGCGGTAGGTTACACGGACATTGCTCAGCCTAAATCCATTTAAAACCCGCAATTGTTCAAATAGCGTTTTCAAAAAAATACCAAACTCTTGGGGACGAAATTCTTCTTGCAAATGGCTTGGTACTTTTTCGCTATAACTAATAGTGACAACATAAAAAATTATTAAAAATTAATTTTTTAAATTGTTAATAAATATTAAACAAAACGTTTTTCTTAATTTTGGAAAAGCCATTTGCATGCGTATTGGCCATAGCTTTAAAATGACATATCGTTCATAATTATCCGATCAAAAATAAAGGAAAAATATGGATTTTAATTTAACATTGGTCTTATGGAGTGTCAACCAACATGGCCGACAGCTAGAGCCGACCCTTAATGCGTTATCATGCTAAACTGCTATTTGAATTTTGAGTGAAGGACCCCTTGTGCTAAAGTGTTATTTGCCAAAGTAAGATTCAAGATGAAAACCTCAAATTACCTTCCCCAAGGTCAAATGAGTTTCTCGATTTTGACCCACTTAGCACGTTTAACATAGTCTCCTTAGCACAGGTTGCATGAATCCACCTAATATTCACAAGTAGCAAAAAAGAACCGACCAGTTGAATGGTTCCCTATGTTCCGGACTTAGGGTTAATAAGAGAGCGACTCCTGTGTGCTTCGCATGCCAATCCCCCTGCACACACACACTCTCTGCTCACACAATTTAATTTAACGCAATGCTTCACTCTGGTGAACCTAACCTGAAAAGCAATTACTAAGCTTTTATTTCTTAATAATACCAACACAAAAATATTAACTTTTTCAGTTGTACTATCTCTATGGTAGTTATACTCAAAATCAGCAGTAAAAACATTATTTGTATACTTATATGTATTTGTTCTTTTATTGCCAATCTACGTTCGGTCTTATCATGCCAATCGATGGGTTTCTGATATGGCATAGAGATCCTTTGTCCATGTAATGTTTGAATTTTGAATCCAATAAATGCCTTCTTTTGGAGTGTGCAAAATTTGCGCTCATTTGGCCAGACTGTTGCCCACATTTTTAGTTGTCTGAGTTTACCTGGCATTGTTTACGATGTAGCCGGGCGCACAGCTCGGGTGGCTATGTAACTTTCCTGGCTAGGATGGCAGCCGTGTTAACTGTTCTATCGCACCAGCTCGGAATTAATTTTAGATCATTCACCACAATTTGTGCACAGGATGAAAGAATGAAACACAAAAATTGTATCTTAAGCATATTTTATTTCTACAAAACTATATAGTTTTAATAAATGAACTGAAACATATTTTTGAAGTTTTTATATTTAAAACAATTTTAATTTATATTTATTATAAAAACAAACAACCAAATTCAATTCTTCAACAATATATTTACACTAATTACAAAACCATAATCTATTTAACTGATATCTTATCTTCTAAAGCGAGAGATAATTGTTTATCTGCTAAATGGATCTGGAATCTCCGTCTAAGGATTTTTAATTTTTTGATTTTAAATAGGGCTTTTGGCAACGAGAAATCGATTGGAAATGGTCACCAGTCTGGGAAAATTCGTTTTCTACGCCTTTTTATTAAATTAAAAAGTGAAATTTGTCCATTTTAAACAATACAAAGCACAGCTGATGCAAATGTTTTCAATGCCATTACAATAATCATCTGCTTTCTTTTAATCTGTATATTTTAAGCCTAATGTTGTATCTCTTTATATTTACCATGGCAACGAATACTTCTGCTAAATAAACATACCCTTTATTTAGTTGTTTAATGTTATAGGCCTAACCTAAACGATGTTCACGAAAATTTGCAATAATAGTTATTGACGTGAGCGAACTAGGCCCTAGGCCTAAATCGATATTGAAATATTAAACTTTAATTTAGGCCTGACTTATTTCTGAGGCATAGCGTTGAGATTATGGTTAATCCTTTAAACTGTATTTTTATTACAGGTAAGCCTAATGTTGAATATACCGTTTATTTAGTTATTTAATGTTATAGGCCTAACCTCAAAACTCAATAATCCAATATTTATTATTGAAATCATAGCCCTGCTTATAATCGAGCTTTAGCTCGGTCTCCTGGTACTAATAACTAAACAATAGAACTCAATTGAGCACGACAAAACCTCATGGCATTGATGCTCAAACAGAAACATGTGATCTTTATTTGGCGCTCTTTATACAATCATATGTTTATTTAGATGTTTATCCCACTTCATAGGTTGCAGCACATACCAGACATTGTACCTATTAGGTGTATATAGCTGCAATTAAAATAAGATATTTTTAAATGCTGTTTATTTTCGTGGCCTGCACTAGTGGCTTCCAGAGCGTTTGAGTAATTTTATGTTGGCCAGCACTGCTAGCCATCTGAGCTATGAGCGTCTACGCAATAATTAATTCTGACTTGAGGCGTAAATGGCTGCTACGGCCAGCAGTGCTGGCCACCCGATCTGTAATGGTTACCGGATGCAAAGGGTTAAAACATGTCTGTGTAGGAAGTTTTGCCTATCTAATTACATTAAGACATTGATATGTTGTTAGCATTTCTAACACATTAGAATGCTTTATGTTGAAACACGTTTGAATGTGATTAGTAACATTTAGATAGGCCTATGCGTGTCGTTTTGTTTTCTTTATTTTTCTGTTAATCATAAATGCTATGTTTAAGCTTTACGTAGTTGTAATTAGATTTTTATTTCTATATTGTTATGCAACAGGGCTACTTTACACCTCAGTAACATGTTGTTATATTAATTGTTGGTGTTTACAAATTGTATCCTTATTTTTTAACTAGTTTTAATAGGGTGTATTAGTTGTTTAATTTATGAGCATTAGTTGGATGAGTGCTGTTGATTTTCAGGCGATGTCGACAGCTTAAGTTTTTGCCTTTAACCAATTATCAACAAAAAATATCTGTTATGTATGACAATTACAATACAGGCTTAGCAGATATATATAATTAGTAGCCTACTACCTCAAATCTGTTTTGTTTTATCTATTATAGGCTACCATCTAATGTCCTTTGAGTCCAATAGGAACTCATTGTGACGTTTTGAAAAAACATCTGACTTCCTAATAGGCCTAATTAAAAACTTTTGATGTATGACTATATTTTTAAGATACAGTATCCTCAATTTAACAGGCTAATTGGGATACCACGATGTCCGATAATGAAAATCTATTACATCAAATTTTATTCAATTATGACATAAATAGGCTTCATTTAACAAGTATCTGATGACATCTTGCGGACTAAGAACTAATGTAGAGTCAAACTAAAATATTTTTGAACACTGTGGAAATTATATTAACAACTGAAACTTGGTCCCCAATATTCATGTAATAGGTAGAAGGTCTCGGAGTTCCCCCAAAAGTCTTGATTTATTGTCTGAGGTTACTAAATTATTTTAAAATGTTGAAGAAAATGAATTTTCCATGTTTGGCATCTTTAGTTTAATTGCTTAACATTGATCTAAGACCGTATAGAAACTCTGAATAGCCTACTAGTTATTCGAAGTTCAGATCTTTTTAAAGATTCAGTTCATTTGAAAGGATCGTTCTTTATGACCAATAGTTGCGGATAGGAAGACATTCTATGTTTTAAAACACAGATTCTGATCACTTCAGTTTACAAACCGTTCGAATTTATTTAAATTTCTTGAGTTTTGAAAAAATGCATGATAATTTTATACACTTTATATTTAAAAATGTAATATAGTTAGAAAATAAGGTCCCAAAATTTTTATTTGAAGACTGCAAAAATATGTAATTCTGAATTTATGATTTGGTATGCTTCTATTATTTTAAAATTATTCTGTACGTTTTCAATCCTAAGGGTTTAGGAACATATTTGTTATTTAGAAAAATGGACATAATTTAGAGGCAGAATAATTACAGCTAATTAATTTATAAAAACATTTAGTTAATAAAGAGCCATTATTTTTGCAGAGCATGCTACGGTGTTTTACGTTTCATCATGGAGAGCGGCGCTAAAGGCTGTGAAGTAGTTGTTTCTGGCAAACTTAGAGGTCAGAGAGCAAAGTCCATGAAGTTTGTTGACGGTTTAATGATTCACAGTGGAGAACCATGCATCGACTACGTAGATACAGCAACACGACACGTACTTCTTAGGCAGGGTAAGATACATTTTTAATAGTTGATTAAGACATTCCTGTAACCGATTAGGTTCAGTAAGGTAAAGCAAAGTATAAATCGAAGCACTTTATTTGGTATAGATCTAAAATTACAAAATCCTGATTATTAAATAATGCATAACCTATCCTGTTATGCAATTAAGCTATCTGTAACAATTTCTAGAATTAATAATCTCTAACCATCAATGGACGGTCATTCATATCCACTCTTTGAGTCAATTCCAACAAATATAACTCACTTTGACCATCATGCAATGCCGTATGGCTTTTCACTTCTCTCTTATATTTCAGAAATGCAAGTAATTTGTATGGCTTTTTTTCACTTCTCTCTTATATTCCAGAAATGCAAGTAATTTGTATGGCTTTTTTAATTATTATTTTACGAGTAACAGTTTTTTTTTAACAGTTTTTATTATTGAAATACTCCACATATTAATTTGGTTTGGATTGTCATAACCTTTATACTGGTGTGATAGGCTGGGGAAAAGTGAAAAATACAGACGACATACTCATACTAATTTGATTGTGACTAAAAAACTACTTAGATTGCTAAGATGAAATTTTGCATTTATTTAACAAAGACGTTAATAAACAACATACATTTTTCAAATTTTTTAAAAAGGTAGCTTTTTTAAAAATCATATTTTGGAAAAAAAATAGTTTTGGGGAAAAATGAAGATTTTACAAAACTACTTGTGTTGCATATCAAATTAAAGATTATTAAAATCACCTTAATTTGGCACAAATTTCAAGTCTCTATCTGAATTAGGAGCTGAGAAAAACCAATTTAAAGGTATTGACGTTTACCGAAATTAGCGTTTTTTTCCAAACTTTGTAATTTTATATCTCAAAATATACTTGACAAAAAAAATTAAATTTTGGAAATAACCTTACTTAATGGACTAGAATAAGTGTACAAAATTTCATGGAGTTCTGAAGAGGTCAGGTTGAAAAAAAATAGTTTGTGTGTTGATTTCATATGGACTGACCCGTTCATATAATTATTGTTAGTCTTTTCGTTTGTTTTTTCTTTGAATTAAGCTAAGTGTGCACTGGGTCAGGGCAGCACGGACGGACGGTACAGACGTTCCGTACTTTTTTAATGGACTGTGCACACTGGAACGGTCGGTACGGACAGACGGACGATAAATATTTCCACAGACTCCTCCTAGCATTTGTGCTAAAATAAAAGGCAGAACGTCCGAACCGAAACACGTGCGCGCACTTCACACGGCGGCGGATGACTCATCGGTATGGTTCGTCCGGATGTCATAGAAATCTTTTTCTGAACTTTCTTTTGGACGGCGGAAGGCGTGGATGGTCCTGTCCTGACTGTGATGGCCTAGTGCGCGCACACATAGGCAAATCAATGATAAACATTTTTGAAAAATCCCTTCCGTCCGTGCAGTGCCATCCCGTCCCGGCCTAGTGCGCGCTTAGCTTTATTGTGCAAGCATTAAATATTTTAGAAACGGTGTAACACTGACAGTCATGTAACAGAGATGTTATACGATGAAAATAGATTTATAATTTCCCATAATGACTAAAGCATAGAGGTTTGGTCTAAATAAATAAAATGACGCAATACATATAATAATAAACATTTATAATTCTTGCATATATATAAATTCCTTTATGACGCAAAATAGTTAGAGTAGAATCATTTTTAATAAATAAAGAATAAAGAATAAGCAGACTGAAAATAGGTAAAATAAAAAAGCAGACTTAAAAATATATAAATCAATGAGAATATATAACGTGTATGAACTGTATAAGAAGTTATTTTAACAAGTAGTGCGGTTGAGATAGACGGTTAAGAAAGACAAGTAAATGTTTGAATGAGGTTTGAATAATAAACAGTTTAACAATTAAAAAACAGTTAAAAACAAACACATGTACAAGAAGTCAGCATATATAATAAGGCACGTCACATATGTATCGAGACACAGGACTAATGAAAACTCCATCTATGATGAGCGTTGAAACAATTCCAATATAGAAGGCTTGGGTATTACTTGCCTACGTGCCAAACTGCACAGAAAGAACGTACCAGAACGAGAA
>JAGFPH010000085.1:969418-982094 GCA_018207615.1 Philaenus spumarius
AGGACAGCTGTTTTACAATTGTGTTCTGTGGTGAATGAATAAAGATACAATTATATTGATTTATAAAAGTAAATAATTACGTATTTCGGACAAATTAAGACTAATAAAGGTTAAATATTATTATAAACATTGTAAAAACATAAATATCTCCGATAAAAACAATAAAAATAAACTTTTAATATATTTTGTGTATGTGACCAGAAACACCTGCCACTTACGGGACCAAGTAGTGAAAACAATTGTTAAAGAGAATTGCAACGGCACTGTCTGTAAAAGCCGGGATATAGTTGAACTAAAAATTGGTACTCCAGCTTTAAAACCTTAGTACCTGGAGACCGAGCTAAAGCTCGATTATAAGCAGGGCTATGATTTCAATAATAAATATTGGATTTTTGAGTTTTGAGGTTAGGCCTATAACATTAAACAACTAAATAAAGGGTATATACAACATTAGGCTTACCTGTAATAAAAATACAGTTTAAAGGATTAACCACAATCTCAACGCTATGCCTCAGAAATAAGTCAGGCCTAAATTAAAGTATTATTTCAATATCGATTTATTCCTAGGGCCTAGTTCGCTCATGTCAATAACTACTATTATTGCAAATTTCCGTGAACATCGTTTAGGTTAGGCCTATAACATTAAACAACTAAATAAAGGGTATGTTTATTTAGCAGAAGTATTTGTTGCCATGGTAACTATAAATAGATACAACATTAGGCTTACCTCTAATAAAATATAAAGTTTAAAAGAAAGCAGATGATTATTGTAATGGCATTGAAAACATTTGCATCAGCTGTGCTTTGTATTGTTTAAAATGGACAAATTTCACTTTTTAATTTAATAAAAAGACGTAGAAAACGAATTTTCCCAGACTGGTGACCATTTCCAATCGATTTCTCGTGGCCAAAAGCCCCATATAAAATAAAAAATTAAAAAGCCTTAGACGGAGATTCCAGATCCATTTAGCAGACAAACAATTATCTCTCGCTTTAGAAGATAAGATATAGATTAGGCAGCCTTCTAAATATGTAAGTAGACTATTTATCTAACAGAACGTTTAAATAGGTACGCCAGATTAATTAGGTAGATTACAAAGTCAAAATTGTAGTCTAGTCATTGCGACTTATGAAAGTAACTCTAAACCTTGGCGCAAGAAGCAAATAAATTTGATTAATGCCTAGCGTATGAGAATACCTAAATGGAAATTTCGAATTTACCTGCGCCAATAGTGCGCCCGGAAGGTATTTTTATAACACACATCGATACTCAAAAACGATCAGCTTTACAATTTGAACGCCCAGTTGCTTTTTTACTATGCTAAACTAAAAGCGCACAAACTGCAAACAAATATGAGGAAAGATCAGCTGCTGTTGCTTACAAGAAAAAGTTACTTTATTTGCATTCAAAAACTATCCCGTCAATTTACAAATACGCGTTATTATTTCTCAGACCACACTCTAGGTTATGTTTATGACTCACCGCAACGCGGGTATGTGAGATTTCCCAAAGTTTATCCGATAGGTTTACTGATTATCCCTAGTAGCAACAGCTGATACGCATGTCCTGATGTATTGGGGGGGGGGGGGGGGGGGGGGGGGGGGGAGCGTGTGTAACATCTACTTCTTGCTACAAGTTGAGGTAGGACTTAGTGTGTTCCATTCTTGTCTCCTTTAGGACAACATTACAAGAAATTTTGTTGTGTAGAGAAATTAAATTCAGACTTAAAATCCTATAACATTGTAGGCCTAATTTAAAACTTATGGAACGCCATTTGATTTAGCAAAATACACTTTAGACCTAACAATAACAACAATGCAATACGTTTGTTGAAAATCGAACTACATAGAAAACCATTTTCTTTATTAATTTGAAACTAGCCTTTGGAATATGCCTAAGATATTTAAATTGAATGTAGGCCTAAAATATTTCATACGACTTAAAGTACAAGAATAAGTCAAACTGGTCTTTAGAAAACGATATTAATGAAACAATGAAACGAAATTTGTGTACTTCTCACTACTTGATGCATACCAAACTCGAAGGTCGAAACTCGAAAATATCTCGATCGATTTTAATCCAAATTTAGAACCTAGCGCACAATAAAATTATTCATAACTTAACACATAGGCTATAAACTTGAATATAGGCCAGACAGCATCGTTTTGCCTAGTTAAAATATTATACCTATTCACTACAGAATATAATGTAACACTAGGGCACTAGGTGCTCTGCCCCTGGACGCTTCGCTCGCAGTTGGAAAATTCGCTAAAGAATATCGTTAATCTTTGGCTCGTTTGTTCATAGGTTTGTAAAATTATGAAACCAGGCTTAAATATATTAACAGTAATTACAAGATTAATTATAACCTCAACGAAACGATTAATTATAAGATTAATTTAAAAACGTGAGAGGCTTTCATTACGATTTTAATCCTAGTTAAATCAGGCCCAATTTATTCTAATTACAACGTACTAAAACAGTATAAATTAGCTTGTTTTTAACAGTAATTAAAAACTATCCAATGAACAGCTGATTTTGGATAATACTCAATCTCAGTCTATTCCACTCTATTTCCAACGTGCTAAAACAGTATAAATTGGCTTGTTTATAAACAGCTGTTTTGATCGCTTTATTTACTATTTCGTTGTTATTTTGTAACCAACATGGCAACCCATAAGACCCTATGTTAAAATTTTTCAACTTTTTAATTAGATTTTCTCAAAACATTGCGTTTTTACACGAAATACAACTATATAGGTGTTCTTAAAAATCAAAACTACACCTAAATACAAAATTTCTTTGAATTCGTTAGAGCCGTTTTCGAGATCCGCGACAGATACAAAATACAAGAATTGCTCATTTAAAGTAATAGGAGTATAAAAAAAAAATAATAACTACTACTCAACCAAGTGTCAAAAGTTTGATGCTGGGTTGTTTTTACTTCAGTTTCTACTTATTTTTTGCAACAAGATCCAAAGTTATAAGTTGGTTTAGGCCTATATAGACTATTATAGAGGTAGGCCTAATGAAGTTTAGTTTGCCTACACAAACAGCATTTAATCCTCGTACAAAGTGATTTGGTCAAAAGTGTTTAATTTTAAATCATTGTAACTACTCAACATTGCAAAATTTCTTGAAGATTTTATGATTTACAAGATACAAGATTTGAATGTAAACAATTGAATAAATAGCCTATTTGCTTCTCTTATGTTTTAAATGTCACGTTTAAAACGTATGCCTCTTAATATCGAATTTGAATTATCGCAATCAAATTTAAAGCCACGTAAATTATAGTTTTTGCATCTTCAAAACTCTTTTACTATTAGGCACAATTTTACCTCTTACCTTAAAAATATTTGTATGATAGCAAATAAAAATACCACAATATTTTATAAACTCACAAATAGACCTATTTATTGTGTTTAGTTTATTGTTCTTTACATAATTGAATGCATGTAAGCAATAATTCTACGTGGGAATGAATAGTTAAATAGGCCTTCACAATTTAGGCTACCAAAAGTGTTGAAATAAATGTATTCTTCTAAATTATTGTGAATATTTTTATTTTTCGCAGCAAATGCAATGTTACGTTATTCATATTTAAATAAACAGGCCTACCAAATTGTTAATGCACCTGTGTTAATTTTCTTTACGACAACTGACCTTTAAATAGTGTAGTGCTGCCAACCTATCTCCTAAGCACATTGTAGCCTACTATTGAATGTTGGTAAACATACTGAGCTAGAAGTTAGAACTTCAGGATATATATATATATATATATTTTAATGCAATACGGCCAATGAAACAAGAAATAGGCCTAATGTCTACGTCATTTGTAATGGTCCTATGTGTTTGGACTATATTGTAGTTTTTGTAAAAACTAAAATTTGTTCGATACATGCTCATAGGTATGTAGGAATTCATTTCTGTCACGAGTTATGAAAAAAACTATGTTAACATTTGTTATTTGTATTAGTTTCACACGTATGTAAGAAACTATAGACTTAAGCCTAGGCAGTAAATGTTGAAATAACGTTTAGCTGTTAAAACAGTTTGACAATATTGACAAACTCGCTCAACTTCTTAAAAGTAAGTTAAAACTCAGAGAAGAAAACTAGTTGATAGACTACACATCATCAACAACCAACATCATTTCTTAATTTGATTAAATATGTTTCTATCTTTTCCGACAACATAACCTTTAAAACAACTCAGAATTCAAACATAACTTTTTACTGACAGGTTATATTTTAGAGGTTATAAAATATAAATCAACAGAAGGCCACACACATGTTAAGCATAGTAACAAAATGTGTAAATAAAAAAACAAAATTATGTAACATGTTCAAGCGCCTACCTTCTGTTTCTGTTGTTTTGACCGGCACACACTTCCACCAAAAGTAATACAAGTGGATTAGGCGGTGTTATTGTTTTAACTGAGTCTACTATATTCTCCCTTCTCCGGCATCCATTGGATTCTGCGTAGTGATAAGCCCCTCCCCCTTTAACTGACTCACTACGACTCGTCTCTAATTACGCTCTCTCTCGCTCTGCATGAAACCATGCAATTATTGCCCCAGCGCCTTTTAAATATTGAATGAGAAGCTGTCGGCGTAGAACAAAAAGGCCGGTTAATTAAATCTTTCCGCTGGTTTTAACTAGCCATATTGAGTGCAAAATAAGTCAAAATTTTCTTACGTACCGGTAAATGTCAACTCTCTGTCTAGTTGTACTTTAGCAAAAAGTAATTAGAATTTATAATAAAATTAGTAGGTAGCTTATTATAAATTTGTACACATTTAAGAGTTACTGGTGTTTTGATTCTTTTACTTTCTCACTATACTATAGTAGGCCTATAGAGAAACTATAGTGATCGCAAAAAAAATCGATTTTGTGATTTTTGTGGAAATATCCATTTTGGGACCCCCTGAGTCCAAAAAAGTGGTTTTTACAAGATGTCTGTCTGTCTGTATATATACAAAGCTAGAAAAAAAAACTATTCCATCGACTTCGAACAAATTTAGGCCTACACCAAACATGTCAATTAGGCCTGTATAGATGCACGAAAAAAGGTTTTGACAAATTTAAAAACACTTTTTAGCCAAAAAACCCCCAAAAAATCAGTTATTATTTTTTTTATAAAAAAACTGCTCTAAAGATTTTGATAAAATTTGGCTCATTTGTAGCCCTTAATGTAACCTACCATATGCAAAAAAAGCATCTTTCTAAACAATCTAGTTTAGTTAATAGACTAATAATAACTGATTTTGGGGGTTTTTTGTCCAAAAAAGGGGTTGTTTTCAAAATTTTTCAAAATCTTCTATCGTGCATCTATATAGGCCTAATTGACATGTTTGGTGCAAATTTGTTCGAAATCGATAGAATAGTTTTCTCTCTAGCTAATAATAATTTTAATATTTATTAGTTACTCTACTACTTTAATACAATTATGAAGTCACAGTGAATCTGTTTAACAATTAATTTAAATATGTTTGTGAGAAAGTATGTACCAGTTTCTGGTATCGTTTATTAATCTTTCAATTGCCGTTTATTATCAGATTTTTTTGTATACAAATATTTACTGTATCCATACGTTTAATGTTATTATAATAAAGGTGTAGAATTAATTATAACATCAAAGCTAAGACGGTAAACACAGTTAAATGCCCAATCATTGTAAATACATTCAATAAACATAAAATGTTCGTTCATCAGTCTAGACCTAACCTAAAATTATTGTGTGTGTGTGTGTTTAATTTATTTTACTTTTTTTAACGGCAACATACGTAATTTTAAGTCTAGGCCTAACCTAAAATTATTGTATGTAGGCCTATGTTGCCGTTAAATCAGGTAAAATAAATTAAATATAGCCTACATACAATAATTTTGGGTTAGGTCTAGACCTAGACTGATAAACGAACATTTTATATGTTTATTGAATGTGTTTCAGCGCTTGACGATAGTATAATATCTGAACTACGCCGAACGGAACCGATCGTCTAAATTGATGAACCAGAACACTTGAATGTATTTACATTCATTGCCATAGCAACCAATTTTGCAACGCTTTTTCGTTATTCATATTTTATATTTGTCGTTGCTATAGCAACTAATAGTTACGCATTACATTTTCTATTTATTAACTCCTACCGCCACCCGCGTTAAGGAACTTCGTTCCAAAAACTATTTATTACATCACGAGATTCCAAGCTTTCCAAAGAGTTTTCCATCAAGGTTTTTCTTGCGATATGACCATTGCAACAAGGAAATAAGCTTGTGAAATTTGATTCTTCCAAACTTAATTTCTAAGTAAAATATAAAGATTCTGTTTTTACCGAAATAAAGGGACTTTTAGAACTAACTTACAGGAAGCAGTTAAATGTTTTTTAAAGGGAAGAAATACGTTTCATATCTTTTACCGGACAATTTTTTTCACGGACATCTCGTTACAGTCGAAATATGCGGACATCTATATATAGTTACACTTTTGGGACCAGCTACCTGAGTTATTTTGGTTAGAGTGGACCTTTCGAAGTCCGGTTTGCGGCAATGTGTTCTACTAACTAAGACCTTTAATTTGATACCAAACTCGACCTATGCTGCTATTTAAGAATTTTGTCTGACTCCTCGTGGGCCGTCCCCCTTAAGGGATAAAAAAGTGATAATACCTTAAAAGAGTAGACATTTATGGCTATTATTGATGTACCAAGTCTCATTACTTTATCTATAATAATTGTAAAAAATATATTACACCGTTCCGGGACTTTTCAATCACACTGTATATTATATATAGACTAGCTGGCCTGATCCGGCTTTGCACGGATAGACAAATGAAAATTAAATGTATACTAGGGGCTCTGCCCCTGGACGCTCCGCGTCCCAACCCCGGCTCGGCCTTCGGCCTCAGATGGCTGCTTCACTTCGCTCGCAGGTGGAAAATTCGATAAAGAATCTCGTTAATCTTTTGCTCGTTTGTACATAAGTGACCGAGCATAAATTAGCTGTTTTATTTGGCAGCTGACTCGAACTCATTAAACATTATCTCCATAAGATTAACATGGGAAATTTGAAGGATTGTATACCGGAGCTCCTTCTCGGTTGAATAGCGGCTGAACGGATGATAATATATAAGACTTGACATATCTGTGAATGATTATGTTCAGTTTTTGATCCAAATTAGCTGTTTTATATATAATAGGTTTGTAACAACCAATGTTTGAATTGAATTAAAATATAGTTAGCATTTTTCGTTGATTTTTGTTTGTGTTTGTTTTTAGTTTGTCAATGTAACCTCAAAAAGGTAATACTACATTTGATACTGATTTAATCCAAATCAGTTGTTGATCAAAATCAGCTATTTTAAGCTTTTCATACGAACAGCTGTTTTTGTGTCCCTGATAAAATCAATAGAAATCTTTCTTCCATAAGATTAACATTGAAACTTTGAGGGCCACTGGGGCGTAGCCCTAATGTCCTAGGACTTCGGTAAATGGCCTAAAACCTTCCCAGGGTTAACCTGTGTTACTATGCAAAATTTCAAAGCAATCGGATGGACGGTATACGAACGCAAAGTGGACAAAGAACAAAAAAAAAACCCCATAAGGAATACACAGCAGAAATTTGCATTTGATTATAACGTTTGTAAGGCGAAAGATACATGATTTGTAATGCTTGATGGCAAATCTGGGCGTGCATACCTTTAATTTAAGACCTCAATTATGAAAATCGGTCGGGTAGAAGAGCCGAACGGACTCGGAAAAGAAAAACAGAATTTTTTTAATATATAAGATTAACAAAAAATATATTATATCAATAAATATAAATTACACTATGTATTTCTTATGGGGATTTTTAATAACTTTGACCTCCAAACCTCCCCTAAAATTTTGATTTTTTTAAAACCCTTTCTTAGCGAGCACCTAGGGCCCGAGAGGAAGCTACATACTAAATTTCATTCCAATCCGTTCGGAGATATTTTTTAGTAACTTTGACCAACCAAAATTTCGAATTTTTTTAAACCGTTTCTTATCAGCACCTACGGTCCTAGAGGAATCTACATACCAAATTTCATTCCAATCCGTTTAGTAGTTTTAGAAAAATTGTGATTTAGTAACTTTGACCCCTCCAAACCCACCCTAAAATTTCGATTTTTTTTTTTAAACCTTTTTAGTGAGCACCTAAGGTTCTAGAGGAAGCTACATACCAAATTTCGTTCCGATCGGTTCAGTAGTTTTTTAGAAATCGTGATCAGTGAGTCAGTGGATTTGGCTTTTACATATACTATAGGTTATACCGGGTGTCCAAAAGTCCTCCCTTAACTTTCGAACAAGTGGAAATAAATAAATGAGCTTCGGGCTATCTTTACATGACACAGGGAGATAAATTTTGGCGTAACCGACCATTTCACCTCTTACCCCAAAATGGGGGAGGGGGGGGGTCAGAGAGTAATTCAAAAATCTTAAATACAAACCCCCATCCAGTGATACCACATTTTAAAGGGTTTGATAAATGAAGAAGAATGGTGCAAATTATACGTCTCTATCTTAACCCTATCTAAAATGGCGGCTAGTCAAAGTTTAAAACATCTTATTAACACAGATTTTTAATTAGGTACGTTAAAATGACTTCCATTGGTAACAAAGCTAAAGACTTACCTTAATTCTAAATTTAGATTAAATGCTCAAAATCACTGGATGCTATTATCACTGGATTGTTATCAGTAGTTGTGCTTTCTACTTAGAAGACTATTACCTGCTGTCTCTAGAAACTGCAAGTTTATTCGTTTCTTTTAAGCTTTTGCCAAATAGTGTAAATATTTGTTTGGTACTAGATTTTGAATGGCTCTCTGAATTTATTAATTAACATGCAAAGAACCATTATTCCTTTCCACTAGAACATAGTATTTGTAACTTAATTAAAATTGTGTTAACATAGGATATTTAAAATTTGTCTGGCCGACATTTTCGATAGGGTTAAGATAGAGACAACTAATTTGTGCCATTTTCCTTGAGCAAATTTCTAAAATTAAGTTTATAGGCCTATGTTTTATGGTTTTAACCAACAATTTGGGAAATAGGTCTATTCACGACGGTGCTGAATAGCTGCAAATGGTTCGCACGCCATTCCGCATATTGGGGGTATCTTCAATACACAAAGCATTGCGTGCTTGGCACGCCAACCCCCGTATTGGAAGTATCTTCAATATACAATGCATTGCAGGTACTTCTATAGTATTTTACGTTTTGATCGATTTTGGAGGAACCAAGCGAGCTATAAGGTCGCGTAAAAAAACAAAATGTGCAGAATAGCATCCTACATAGGGGGCCTATATATTTGTAGAACAAACTCAAAAACCAATTCTTTCACTCAAGGTTCTAACTGTAAATATTTTGTAAACAATTTTTGTCATTATATCCTTGTTTTTCGTTAAATAAAAGTTATCCTAACTTGATTTGGGATCTTATTTATCTCTGTATTCTGGTGATTGGTGGTAAGAGTGGTTTTATCAAAACTTTTTAGTTAATTGTAGACTTACAATATTTAATCGATTTAACATATTTAATTACTTCTAAATACGAAAGTTTACATTTTTTTAGCTTTAAAAATTAAGAATTTGTGATAAGTTACAATACAATGTTCCAGAATGTGGGACAAGTTGCAGAACTACAATCAATTTATATTTTATTTAATACGGCCTATATACAGAGTGTTACAAAAAACCTTAGCAAGCTATACATGATCATATTGTATACATTAAAATAAATTGAAAATGTTCGGTAACTTTTTACGAATTTGGCTTAGCTTAGTCGCAATCCGCCATTTTTTTGACAAAATATTAATTTTTTTTAACAACAAACCCAATGGCTTTGTGTCGTTTCTAGAAGTCAAAAGATAACCGAGTTATTGACAAAAAGTGAAAACATATTCTTGGTACTTGTCTACTACATTTAAAATTAGCCTAAAACAAACATTTCAGAGCAATTGATTTTATCTTTATTAAAACTATACGAATTCAAAAAAAATTGTTTTAGCCTAATTTTGGATGTTGTAGACAATTGCGAAGAAATGATTTTTTCTGTTTTTTTCCTCGATAACTCGGTTACCCTTTGACCAACAGAAATTAAAAAAAATTAATAAAAATTTTGTTTGTAGTTAAAAAATTTTATATATTTTATCTCTTGTAAATTTTGTGTAGTTAGCGGGTTTCAAGATATTCCACGTTAACATTTTTTAATGACCATCATTTTGGAATTTATAGGCAAAACATACAATTCTTGGGGTTTAGTACACTTGTAAATCGTAACGTACAAAATGATTCTACCAAATTTGAACTGAATATCTTATCCATTTCTGGAGTTAAACTATTTTTTTTGTAAAAAAACAAAATGGTAGATTGCGACTAAACTTAGCCAAATTTAAAAAAAAATTACTGAACGTTTCAAATTTATTTTAATGTAGGCCTATACAATACGATCCCGTATAGCCAGCTTAAGGTTTTTTGTGACTCCCTGTATATTGTCTGACCTAAGCCAATGACTACATGTAGTCATTGCCTAAGCTTAGTAACCCCCCCCCCCCCCCAATCCTCAGTGCACTACTGCGGTCACCTCGTAAATAACTTCCAAAATTACGAGCTTCTATTAATTTGTCTAGTTCGCCAAATACTATCTAGCTACCAGAAACTTTAATATCTATTCACTGCATAGCCTACTATACATAAATATGCAGTTATAAGCTGGCTTAAACCCAAATCTTGTTTATAGGGTTATTGAAAATAAAGTATCCTCCTATATGATTTTAGAATGGGCGTGTTGGATCGACGTAAGGTGGACAACTCATGTAAAACTCAGCAGTGGGACAATCTTTTAAGGCTCTTCTTTACCTTGAAGAAAACTCCCGAGTGTACAGTATGATTTCAATGCAAAAGGTCTGACTCAAGCCGCAAAATCTTTGAAACATGCATTCGTAAATACCTTGTATCGGATTCTATTTATAAATTAACTAGGGGAGACCCCTGCGTGCTCCGCACGCCAACCCCCCACTCCCCAACTCCCTGTTCGAACCCTAGCTAACCTGTGCGAAGTTTTTGCAATTAATGTAGGCCTAGTTGCTTGATTTAATAAGAGATTGATTTATTAAATTTACTAAAAAGACAATTTCATCATCACTAATTATTATCCGTTCACCTCCATAACTATTGAACTATAAACAGAAAAACATAATTAAGCAACAGCAAAATTAAACATAACCTACTTCAATAAAGTAAATTACAACATAAACTAACCATGTCATGATAATAAAACATGTGCTGTTATAATCAGCTGATCTGTGCTATTATATATTTTTATGTCCAATAGAACTCCAGATGATAATAAAACATGTGCTGTTATAATCAGTTGATCAGTAAATACAATGTTATTGAATAGAAAATATTTTAAATTACATTTTTAAAATATTAAATGATGGAATAGTAAAATTTTAAGTAAAATGGGCAAATATAGAGTTAATTTCCTTTCGTTTAACACAAACTGCATGTCAATCGGTCCAATAGAACTCGAGATCTCACTTGGAATAGGCCTAAAAATTTTCCCCATGTTAAATTGCCATAAGAGATTTTAATTTCCGTTTTTAGAAAATTTAGTGCTGTAATTACTAAAATCCAAGTAAAATGGGCACATATAGGGTTAATTACCTTTCATTTAACACAAACCGCATGTCAATCGGACCAATAGAACTCGAGATCTCACTTGGAATAGGCTTAAACAATTTTCCCATGTTAAATTGCCATAAGAGATTTTAATTTCCGTTTTTTTGAAAATTTAATGAAGTTATAACATTTTGATCCAGTTGGGATATAACGAACTCACAAAAAGTTGAAGGGTCCTGGTAAACTAACTTAAAAGATTGTGAAAAAGTAGGCCTAGGCTTAATGTTGACAAGATAGTCTAAATTTAACCTCAAATTCGATCTAGACAAAATAATTTAAAAACAAGTAAATTCACTTCAGGAAATAGTAGATAATAAATAAATAACGATAAACACTCATATTATAACTAAGTAACACTTAACTTACCTTTTTATATACAAATCAAGTTTAATTTGCCTAGCCTAAGCCTAACTACGTATTCAAAATGTTTCACATTTCGAAATGAGTAGTAGCGTATGTATTATTTGTGTAATATAAGTTGTAATAGAGTTAAATTTCAAAAGCAATGTATAGTTTATTAAACAAAGTGTTATAAAATTGAAAAAGTGTTAAACCAAACAAAGTAAGGTTAGTTGTTTGAGGTGTTACGATAAATTTGCAAGTTTCACGACTATCTGGATACAACGACCGTAGATGCATTGAGGACAGCTGTTTTACAATTGTGTTCTGTGGTGAATGAATAAAGATACAATTATATTGATTTATAAAAGTAAATAATTACGTATTTCGGACAAATTAAGACTAATAAAGGTTAAATATTATTATAAACATTGTAAAAACATAAATATCTCCGATAAAAACAATAAAAATAAACTTTTAATATATTTTGTGTATGTGACCAGAAACACCTGCCACTTACGGGACCAAGTAGTGAAAACAATTGTTAAAGAGAATTGCAACGGCACTGTCTGTAAAAGCCGGGATATAGTTGAACTAAAAATTGGTACTCCAGCTTTAAAACCTTA
>JAGFPH010000085.1:990846-1002479 GCA_018207615.1 Philaenus spumarius
TTTTCAATACAAAGTGCATTGCGTGCTTCGCACGCCAATTTTAAGCCTATGTGCTATGGACGCACATGTGCGTCCACTTTAAAATATTAGTGATTATTACGTAGAAAGGTTAAAAAATAAAAAAAATAAAGTAATTTCTACTCATTTAGGCTATAAATATAATAAACGGTATCAGTTAACTGACACAAACTTTCTCCCAACTTACTGTAATCAAAATAATATTGTTTTTAATCATTTTATTTTTTACTACTTTTTAGAATAAACAAAAAAATAATATTCTACCTACGTCAATCGTATAAAAAAATTATTGTCCCAGGCGGGATTCGATCTCGCGACCTTTGAATTACTGGCCGTGCTCGCTACCGTGGTGCTACCCTGTGCGGCCGCTGCCGCGATGCTAGATTGACAACACAAACTTGTTTATTTTTAAACATTTCCCCATAATTATAAAACGCCGAAGTTTTGATCAAAGCGGGTGGTGTCATTTTGTTTGGCATCTTAAGCACTATAAATACTGAAAATTTGATCAAAATCGTTAGAGCCGTTTTTGAGAAATTTGCATTTTTGTCGTTTTTTATGGGTTTTTAGGAGTAAATTACCCTTAAAAATTAAAAATTCCAAAAGATGAAAAAAACGCCTGGAGATATTAGGGTTTAGTACCTACATACCAAATTTCATGAAAATCGGACCAATAGTGTCCTCTCTGGTCATGTATACATATATTTTTGGGTTCAGGGAGCACCAACACAGATAATTGCACTAAACAATTTTTTGGGGTTCTGGGAGCACCAAAACAGATAATTCAACTGAAAATTCAAATTCGAACAATTTTACGAAAACAATACTTTCTCCGTATACTACGTATAGGGTGGAGAAAGTAAAAAAAAAGGTAAACTCCTAGCATAGGAAATAGTACTAAATTTGCGTTGTAGTGAACGTGTTAAACACTAATTTCCATGCTTATTTAAAAAATTTTGATATAATTACCCATGTAAAATATGTAGGATGTAAGGATGATGAATGATTTTGTTTTGTTAGAGTAAAGTATTTTTGTTGAACCTTCATAGTTTTCTTATTTATTAGATAAATTTATCAGATCAACCTTACAACTCACAAGAGAGTAAGGCTGTAACCTACCGCATCCATGTGTGTTGTACGTTGTTGTTTAATCAAGCAAATCTAAATATCAGTATGTATGCAATGCACAATGATGTAAAATACAGTATGTTGTTGGATCCTCTGCTGTGTGTCTATTATATAATTTAACTTCACTTTTTAAGCCTAGCATTAATTTTTGCCGCTAAATTTCGGGGTTTCGGGGGGGGGGGGGGGGTTGACCCCCCCCATGGCTACGGCCTTGTGTGTATGTAGCATATTTAAAGTTTAAAAGATGAAGAAATGCACTAAGCTAATATTTTTATATAATAACGCATCAAAAATACATAAAATTGAAATTAAACATACAAAATAGTTTTATTGAAGTGTAAACTTCTATAGGCGCACCAAATGTATTTGAGTTGGGCAAGTGTAACAGATTGTCCTACGTCATAGGCTTATTCTGTAGGCGCACCTCGACGCTATGTTTGCTGGCAGGTGAATCGGATTTTACAGCTGCAGCTGATCAACTCAAGCGTTTTGATGAAAAATCTTAAAAGGTCTAAAATTATACTTTTTTAATTTACTTGTGCTTTTAAAAGTAAATAATGAAAAAGGTTTATACTCCTTGAACTTGTTTGAATATATATATTTAACTTGTAAAAAAACTTTCAGGTTGATATTTTGAAAATTTTCTAAACTGGAGCTATTTAAAATGAATTGGTGGGTCCGGTACTCCTAAAATCGAGAAACCCATTAATAAGTCAAGTGGCTCTAGATCGGGTAATTTTCAAGATAACAAGCTGAGACTCAGCATAAATGTTTAAAATATATATTTTAACTCCTATGTCAAGTTTCAATTCGATATATTAAAATTCGGCCAATTTAGAATGAGCCAACGCTTCATATATGAATAAGATGTCCCCTTTTAGTGATTTCCCCTGCTGCAAAATACATACCTGCATTATCGAATTTTTTCCAGACAAACCATTGCTCGGACGAAATAAATACATATGACCTTTTTTGTTGAAAAATACCTCCCCTACACGGTGGTATTTTTTATTTTCCTCTATCTTCATCTCAGCTCGAAATATTAAGGATAATCGAAAAAAAAATGATAATCGATTTTTTTCGACTTTGGGAAATCGATAGACTGGTAAACTTTTTTTTATGTTAATCTACATACTTTAATGTACTTATAAAAAAAATTCAGCCGTATTGCAAATTACTGGTAGTTGTAACCTATACTGACTGGGCTAATTATACTTTGGGGTTATGTTTACAACTTCAATCAATAATATAGCCTGAACTTATAAATCATTTGATCTATCAAAATGAAATAAAAGGCAATTAAAAGATAATATTTGTATCTTTCTATAAATATATATAATAATATACATAAACACAAAATCTTATCAAATATTCCTACAGTTTTATAGTCCTTATAATTCTATACATTTACAGAGTTAAAAATCCACGTCTGCATAGTTAGGTAGGCCTAGATAAAGTGTGTTGTTTAAATAGTTTTTTTGTATAAGTGATGTATTTCTGATGTGTACCTAATTAATCCGCCTGTGATTTTTCACGGGGATTTATAAGTCCTAAAAATAAAACACTTGACTTAGGCGATTCGTTGGCTCTTTTTCAAATTAAGATTTATTCAAATAAATCGCCAGTATAAATGTTGAAATTATCACGAAATTCAAATTATTACCAATAGTCAATAAATTGTAAAGCTCGTACATTTAGTTCGGGATAGAAAATTATTTTTAAAGGGCTAGTTAAATCCCACAGTAAAAACTTTCGAGCGCGCTTCAATTTCATACAAAGCGTTCTGAAGTAAGACGGGCACGAGTTTCGGTCAGACATTCAACCCTTATCCTAAGGGGTTGAAATGAATGAAAAAACAAGACTTAGGGGTAATGTCGAGGGGAAGAAAAAGTGCAGTATTGATTTTTTTCGCGTCAAAGACAGTTGTAAAAAAAAGGGGGAATAAAAAAACTAGCGTGCGCCAGGGTGAGGCCGAAAGGGTGAAATAAGGGTTGTGGGGTGGATCCGAGTCTTGGGGTTGCGAGCGAGGTGGTAAATCGTACTTCCGGGTACGGTGTTTGTTGACGAGCGAGTGTTTTTTTGTTTTAGAAAATTATTTATAGTTTTATCTAATTGTCCTAGGTAAAAACCACAGATTAAATATCCACGTAGGCCTATATATAATTTTCACTAGTGAGTAAAATTACGTATAAATATGATTCAATGATATTGTAATATACAGGGTGTCCCCGAACTCTCTGGTTCCCTTTTGTAGATTTGTTCTTGGGGTCGAGACAAACATATTTCACAATATAAACATGTATTGTGCTTACTTTTTCGTCTGTCTATCTGTATGTGTTTTTCACAAAATAATTCATACTAGTGCACCGGGCAATGCTTCGGTATTGCTTGATTTACCTAACCTAAAATTATATTCAGTTTTTGATCCAAATCAGTTTTTGATCAAAATCAGCTGTTGATCAAAATCAGCTGTTTTAAGCTTTTCATACGAACAGCAGTTTTTTGTGCCCCTGATAAAATCAAAAGAAATCTTTCTTCTTCTTCCTTAAGATTGACCTTCCTTAAGATTAACATGGCAACTTTGAGGGCCACTGGGGCGAAGCCCTTAATTGAGCTCATTTTAAGGGAAGCACAACTTCAGAGTGAGCTCTGTAAAATGACACCAAAAACATCAAAATCGGTTAAAAACTCTAAGAGGAGTTCTACTCACAAAATAACCCCTAGCAAATTAATTATGTATAGATCTAGAGAACGGTGTGACCGATTGAGTTCAAACTTTACATGAAGTCATATCCTTATATATAATATGTGAAGCAGTTTTTTGTGAACACAACTCATCCGTTATTTCTGGACCAAATTTAATGTTTGAGTTGTCAAGAAATTCGTCTCATTTTGAAGTTTTGCAATAAGGTTTTATATGTCAAAAGTGCTTATCCTTAATGGCGTAAGGTAATCTCGGGTTTTCCCCACAAGATTAACATAGAACGAATTTAAAAACCATTTCTATACACAACAGCTGTTTATATTAAGAAACAAACTAATCCAGCTGCTTTTGGTTAGGTTTTTGATTAAGTGTATGGCCTACACCTTACTGGTTCCTTTAACCTTTATTATAACTGTTGTTATAAAATATACGAAATAATTTGATTTGAACATTTAACATTATTTACCATCTTAGTTTTGAGATTATTATTAATCCTTCACCTTTATTATAAATGAAACATAACAAAAGTTTTTAGAAGGTTCCATCAGGGTTTGGCGTGCGGAGCACGCAGGGGTCTCCCCTAGTCTAACAATGATCGATTATATCCAATGATGCGTTTCAAAATGGCGACTGTGTAAAAAATTTCAAACCTAAATTAAACCCAAAACAGTACATTTTATTAAAAAATTTTCAAGACACCGTTTTTGTACGGTTAGTTTTTTAATTTTCTATCGGATATTGTAACTGTCAAAACAATTCGACGAAGGATAGTAATTAAGTTAAAGATAACAACGGCATGCGTAACCACAATATTGGGTTGTTTTGCATACCTTCACTAATATATTTATGTCTATGTACATTATTTTTCGTAATGACTGCAATAATCTAGAATATGATTCAGCACATGAGAATGAGAATTTGAAAAATCAATTGGAAATGTGTCCGGAAACACGTTGTTTTCACCATAGCCGCCATTTTGTTTTTTTCACTAAATAATTTTTATTGAAAACGGTTTGACCGATTGAGTTCCAACTTGACACAAAGTTTCATCAAACAATTATCTATTTTAAGTCAAATAAACGATTATATCCAATCAGGCATTTTAAAATGGCGACTGTTTGGAAATTTCAAACCTGAATTACCCAAAAACCGTACATTTTAACAAATTTTCAAGACATCTTTTGTGCCGCCCTTTTTCTTCTGTATCGGATTGTGTAACTGCCAAAACAATCGGATGTTTCACACATAGTTAAGTTATGTGTAACAATTGGTTTGTTCAACCTGGCATCTATAACAACGCAGTAAACACATCATTATTGTAGTTACGTATTATATTATCTTTAACTTAAGGCTCTTCTTTACCTCGAAGAAAACTCCCGAGTGTACGGTATGATTTTAATAAAAAGGTCCGACTCAAACCGCAAAATCGTTGAAACATGCATTCGTAATAACGAGTTTCGGATTCTATTTATAAATTAATAATCTGGGAAACTACTTTAAGTTATAAAAAAAGCTTTAAATTTTTTACGTGTTACCTTAAAATATGGAAATTATTGCTTTAAACTCCCAAAAAATGCATTAAAAATAATCGATTTTTACTCAGTTAAACTGCTGATTAAAAGAAGTTGCCGTCGATATCTTTCAATTATGAGATATAAGCCAAAAGCACATAGCCTTTAAGAACAATTTAAGATGTTTCACAAATTTTTAGGTTGGAAAACGGCGTCCGAAACACGTTAGTACGAACTGCATATTTTTTTATTCATTGTTGATAGCCTTAGAACTACGTATATTATATATATATATTATTTATTTTCTGTCAAATGTAGTCTGTATTTGTACTTTACCTTTTATGTGGCTACATGTTTCACTGCCACAGGCAGCATCATCAGGCCAGCTATCTATGTCCACTCAAACACTTATATATACACAACACTTACCGTAACATATTTATTTTCGTACATTTTTCGTACATGTCACATAAATAAATACATTTTTTCAACTTTCCATTAAAAATATATGTCCGTTTAAAATAAATAACTCAGAAGATTTAAAATTTTCAGTATTTATACAATAATCAGCTGTTCTCTATTAGGCTATTTATTTCTCAGTAGCGTGTCTGTAAACAGCTGATTTCATACTTCCAGTTTCAGATAGCGGGGGAACAGCTGATAATTTCCCGACTAGTGATGGCCTACAAGGTATTTTTTTAATTCAGAATTTTTCAGTTGGTATGCAGAGAATAATAATTTCAAATATTATTCTGATTGCCATGGTACAATCTATTATAATCTTATAGGTATGTTTTTTTAGCGAATTTCCGTATTTATGGTGAGACCTAAGGTCGGGAGTAGAAAATGAACACCGATCATGGTCCTAGAAAACGTATTTGGATTTCATTGAAAGTTATATATACTGTATATATGTTCGCACTCGGCCGATTTTAAGTCCGATTTGGTCCTAATTTGGTACACACGTTGGTTGCCCAAGTCACTAGGACGAGTTCGCTAGCCAATCCGACAACTGGAAGCACGTTTTTTGACCGTAAGTAACTATTTTTTTAGATTTTTCGTACTAGAATAAAACGGTTTTTGTCTCTAAAAAAATATAGAGACTATTCTGCAATTTTGCTTTTTTCACGACCTTATAGCCCGTCTTGTTCCCCAAACATCGATCGAAACGTAAAATACGTTAAAAGTACCTTAAAAAGCGAGTTTGAGGGTTCAAAAAAAGGGAGTGTTTTTGCTGCGAGTTTTTAGGGTTTTATCTAAAATATAAATGTAGGATATTATTCTGCTCATTTTGCTTTTTTACACGACCTTTATAGCTCGCTTGGTTTTCCCAAAATCGATCAAAATGTAACATACTAAAAAGTACCTGGTCCAAACCCACGTGGGCGATTTTACCGTGAGGGGCATCTTATCATCCGAGGCCGACGAAAGGGTTACCCCCCAACGCAATGCAATGTGTTTGATGTAGGTAAACACTGATATCGGGAGTTTATGCATAATTCTTAAGGCAACATACACATTGAACAATTATTTTTTTAGCCAAATGTATGTAAATAGGAATCAAATACTGAATAAATATGAATATTTTTCGATCTTACGTACATACGAACTGTTTATTTAAATACTAAAAAACATGAGTGCAATTAGTTTAACATTTTATTAGAATATGATATCGGATTATAGTAATTATTTACAGTTGATCTATTACTACGTACCGTAGACTACATATTTGAATACACTCAGTTTTATCATAAAAAAATAAAACTGAGAAGTACAGTAATAAATATTCTTTCTGTTCAGAACGGTTAATAACAGCACAAAAACAATGTTTTAGTTACGTTTGGTGTTTGAATAAAGAAATAAGTTGAAAATTATACCACCTGATTCGTTGTTATAGATTTGTGTTTGTTAAATAGTATATAAACATCTGGAGCTAAAACTAACAGATTAACATCTGTTTGTAAAACATCTGGATTGTATCCACAATGTATCTATTCGATTACTTAGTGACTTCAAAGGTGGTATATAATAGGAGTTAGAGTTTACATAAGCGAAAAGAGCTATTTAGCGCATATTTGCAGACATAAGACCTAGCGCATTCGATTCCTGACGTCAAGATACCCCTTTATGCAAATTTTCTTCCATATCGTTAGAACCGTTAGCGAGATGCCCGAAATAAATTATATACAAATATACAGGAATTTTCCGTTTAATAAGATTAGAGTACCTGGGCTACCGAGCATAGGTCAGTAATTTATTCAAATTGTTTTTTTAGGAAAATGTATGTAAATACGAATAGCGTACTGGATAAATATGAATATTTTTCGATCTTACGTACAAATGAACTGTTTATTTAAATAATAATAATAAAACAAAAAATATGAGTGTAATTAGTTCTAACATTTTATTAGATTTTTTGCAGATATAAAACCTAGTGCATTCGAATCCTGACGACCAAAAACCTCTATAGGCCTATAGGTACATGTAGGTTACGTAGCCTATCCAACGAATAGGCCATATTTGATATTGTTTATGTATTGTAGAAATAACAAATAATAATTATAATCATTAGATAATTTATATTACCTTTATAGAAATGCAAAGAATGCAGAAACTGGTGAAAAGGTTTTCAGAACGGTCAATAACAGCACAAAAATAATGTTTTAGTTACGTGTTTTGTGTTTGAATAAAGAAATAAGTTGAAAATTATACCACCTGATACATTGTTAATGATTTATGTTTGTTAAATCTTAACTTATTAAACGAGCAATTCTTGTATATTTTCTATTCGCCTATACTTAGAGTAGTGACTTCAAAGGTGGTATATAAAAGAAGTTCAGAGTTTAAAGTTTAAGCGCATTTTTCCGAGTTTATGCGCATTTTTGCAGACATCAGACCTAGTGCATTCGATTCCTGACGTCAAAAAACCCCTATATGCAAATTTTCATCAAAATCGTTAGAGCCGTTAGCGAGATTCCCGAAATAAATTTATAAACAAATATTCAAGAATTGCTCGTTTAATATGATTAGGTAAGACAGTGTTTATATTTAGGCCTACATATTCAGGGGCGCCAAATTTTATATTTCAGTTTAATAGCGCCGTGAAATCAAAACATGATTTTAAAACGAAAAATGAAAAAAGACGCCCTGGCCAGAGTGGAGCCCCAAGCAACCGCATGTGTCGCGTGGGTCTCGCGTCGGCCCTGTCTATTTTATTAGCTTTATTTTAGATTGGCATTCCGTGACAAATAGCGTTACTAGTTATCATCTGCACCAATTGACATAGCCTAATAATAGTTATGACTAAGAGAAGGAAATTTAATAACCCCGAGTGTAATTTTAATATGTAGTGTGAATTTATCAAAATTTAGCTAAACCTCTTAAGGCTCGGGTCCCTAAATTATTCAAAAGACTAAGTTGACAACCAATTTCAATGTTAAAATAACCTACCATACCGTCACTTTGAAGCATATTTTTGTGTTTTTAAATGAAAGCTGAATTTGTTTATTAAAGTAAAATAGATTAATAGATATATACCCGTCAACAATCCAAATTTTTCCTGTGTTGGATTACCGGTTTCAACGTTATACCGACATCTTCAGATCCTTAGAAGGATGATATATAAGGTAATTAACCTATTATTAATATAAATCAAATACACAATCCAGGAAGCTAAAAAACAATATGTTAAAGTAAAATAGATTGGTGTTGATTGCTAAGGTTTTTTGGAATATCTCTTTCTGCAACTGAGTAAAAAATTTATAAAGTTAACCATTTATATCATACGTTTATGAAAACAATAAAACTGTTTTTGAAAATGTATTCTGCAATCAACATCCAAATATGACAATACTTCAAAATGAAACAAAATTTTCAAATTTATTCGACGAATTAATGGAAAAATATTACTTTTTTTGTAGCATTGCTTTTATGGAAATCAGATTTAATATGGCGGACAGGGTATCCCCCCCACAAGGCCGTAGCCGGGAAAAACTTTCGGGGGGGGGGGGGGTCAGGTCAGGACCGGGGATTTAAATTTAAACCCTTTTAACACGTTCACTGTTTAAGGACGCACATGTGAGCTTGACACTGAACACTATGAGAAGCTTCCGATGCACAGTGCATTGCACGCCAAGTCCCGTATTGCTAGAATTTTCAATGCACAGAGCATTGCGTGCTTCGCACGCCAACCCCCGTATTGGGAGTATTTTCAATACACAATGCATTGCGTACTTCGCACGCCAACCCTAGTATTGGGAGTATTTTCAATACTCAATGCATTGCGTGCTTCGCACGCCAACCCCCGTGTTGGGCGAATTTTCAATACACAATGCATTGCGTGTTTTGTTAGAGTAAAGTATTTTTGTTGAACCTTTATAGTTTTCTTATTTAATAGATCAGATAAGCTCAAAAGAGAGTAAGGCTGTAGCCTAGTGCATCCATGTGTATTGATTGTACGTTGTAGTTTAATCAAGCAAATCTAAATATCAGTAGGCCTATGCTATGCATGCAATGCACGATGGTGTAAAATATGTTGCTGGAGGGGTTGTGCTGTCTATTTTATAATTTGCACTTTTTAAACCTAGTATCAATTTTTACTACTAAATTTCGGGATTTCGGGGGGGGGGGTTGACCCCTAACCTCCCCTGGTTACGGCCTTACCTATCCTTAACATTATAGCCTACATTTCACTTTTCATTTGTATTTTTACGAAGAGGTATTGTTCTGTCAGTCTATTGTTTACGTATGTATAGTATTTATTTTGAGTACTACTCTGCTTTATGTTGAAAAAAATAAACTCTTTCCAAACTTTGTACAGGAAACATTTTAGGCCTATTTCTGAAAGTACAAGTAAATTAAATTTGTGAATTTTAGAGAATTTGTAAATAATTGGACTGGTGACATTAAGAACTATAAAAATTTGTAAAAAAATGTTTAAATTTGGATTAACACTTAACTCTATGTGCACAATACTTTCCACAAAATAATTTGTACCATATAGAACAAAATAAAAGGTGAAAGGAATAACAACATTCTCTCGTGCGAGTTTCCTGATGGGTTTGTTTTAGTGCACAGTTGTCACCGCTAGATGGTGCCTGTGTCGTTGCTACGTGGTTTCGTGCTCAAACAAATTAGACTCTGCTTATTATCTCGACTTCTGTATTTCAATGTATTCAGTACTTGGAACATTTCTCTTGTAGACAGTTAATTTTGCAAATTACCTTATACAATTTTTAAAGGAAAGAAAAAAACTAATTTTTAAATCGTGAAATGCCAACAGTATTTATCTTATGTTTTAGCTCTTTTAAAACAAACCATTGTAAAATGACAACAGTGGATATATGTTTCAGTTATTATTAGGCCTAACGTGTGTTAAAATGGTTTTTATAACATTATTTTTTTAATAGTTTTGTTAAAATAACAATAAATTTCATTAAAAAATAAATACTTTATGTAATTTAACTATAAATTGATAGTTTATCGTAATGTGTTTCTTGAAAGAATCAGTACAATTTTTGTTGCGAGACTCACGTTTTGTAAAATATTGGCGCCCAATATTTTTGAACAGCAAATTATGTCTGTTTTCATTAGACGAAACTTATAATGTTTAATTACACATAACCTTATGATCCGATTCACTCGTCACAAAATCTACGGAACCATAAAGCGTATGCATACAGACTTGAAATTTGAAAAGCAATACATTTCTTGGGCGGTAGGTGCTCGCTAGAAAGGGACACTTGCCAATTCCATATCCAACCGCGAAAATATGAAACAATACGTCTCCTGAACTAAAACACCTATAATCTCTACGAATATAAATAACTAGGGGAAATACCTGCGTGCTCCGCACGCCAACCCCGTTAGGACCTTCTATACACATAATCATGGCCTGTGTTTTTAATAATAAACGTGTAGGATTAATACCCTAAAGCTAAGGAGGTAAAATAATGTTAAATGTTCAGATCAAATTATTTCGTATATTTTATAACAGCAGTTGTAATAAAGGTTAAAAGTACCAGCAAAGCTTAGGTCTACAATTTAATAAAAACCTAACCTAAAAGTTAGAAATACAAGTAATTGTTTGAAAGTTTGAAATCACGGGTTAATGGAAATATTAGAGCAAACATGTGTTTTATCTGTTATTTTATTCAATCCGTTGCTACGGTAATGAATATAAATACATTGAAGAAATATGTGTTGGTTTATCAGTCTAGGCCTAACCTAAGAATTTTTTCCAACTAAATTTACAAATATTGAAATAAAAAAAT
>JAGFPH010000085.1:1041876-1057406 GCA_018207615.1 Philaenus spumarius
AGGAGGGGTTTGGGGGGATCATAGTTACTAAAATCATATTTTCAGATTTTTTATTATTATGACAATAGTGCTTTTGTTATTTGAGATCTATATATATAAAAGCCAAATACCACTCACTGACTAAACACTTAAAAAGAATACAATTACGTTAAAAAGACTGAAAATACCAACCACCACGGGCAACGCCGTACGGGTCAGATAGTATAGGCCTATGTACACATGTGTATATAGCAGAGTATATAGTTTATTTGCAAATACCTCTAAAATGAACATTGTGTTTCCTCATTTTGTAAGTTGTGTTACAATAGTTTACTTGGTAATACCTCTGAAATGGACAGTGAGCTTCCTTATTTTGTAAGTTGTGTTAAAAATCCGATGTGCTTGACCACACAGGAGAAAATAAATGTCAACTTCTATTAGGCCAGTCGGTAAGGGTAATTTTAGACCAAAAGTTCCAGTAATTTACAATACGGCTGATTTTTTTGTTATAGGTACATTAAAGTATGTAGATTAACATAAAAAAAAGTTTACCAGTCTATCGATTTCCCAAAATCGAAAAAAAATCGATTACCATTTTTTTCGATTATCCTTAATATTTCGAGCTGGGATGAAGATAGAGAAAAATAAAAAAATACCACCGTGTAGGGGAAGTATTTTTCAATAAAAAATGACATATTATGTACTTCTTTCCTCCGAGCAATGGTTTGTCTGAAAAAGAACGATAATGCAGGTATGTATTTTGCAACAGGGGAAATCACTAAAAGTTGAAATCTCATTCATATATGAAGCGTTGGCTTATTCTAAATTGGCTGAATTTTAATATAGCGAATTAAAACTTGACATAGGAGTTAAAATATATATATTAAACATTTATGCTGAGTCTCAGCTTGTTATCTTGAAAATGACCCGATCTAGAGCCACTTGACTTATCAATGGGTTTCTCGATTTTAGGAGTAGGCTACCGGACCCACGAACTAATTTCAATCGGCTCCGGTTTCGTCCATTTTTGGAATGTCAACATAAAATTTGTTTTACAAGTTGAACATACAGATTCAAACAAGATCAAGGAGTATAAACCTTTTTTATTATTTACTTTTAAAAGCACAAGTAACTTAAAAAAGTTTAATTTTAGGCCTTTTTAGATTTTTCATCAAAACGCTTGAGTTGATCAGCTGCAGATCAGTCAATTTTTTAAATATAGTTTTTAAAATAAGTATAGCAAAAAAAATTTTGTTTGTAACTTCTGTACCAATTTTCAAATCGATATGTTCAAAAATGTCGAAAATGGAGTCGTTGAATCCAAAAGTGTTATAGTTAAAACGAGATAGGTAAAACAGAAGACTATTTTCAAAGGTCTCGTTTTTAGAAATAACATGACAAAAATCGTTCATACTTACTAAGAATATTTATACTGGTGTATTCAACTTGTAAAACAAATTTTATGTTCATATTCCAAAAATTGACGAAACTGGAGCCGATTGAAATTAGTTCATGGGTCCGGTACTCCTAAAATCGAGAAACCCATTGATAAGTCAAGTGGCTCTAGATCGGGTCATTTTCAAGATAACAAGCTGAGACTCAGCATAAATGTTTAAAAAACATATTTTAACTCCTATGACAAGTTTCAATTCGATATATTAAAATTCAGCCAATTTAGAATGAGCCAACGCTTCATATATGAATGAGATTTCAACTTATAGTGATTTCTCCTGCTGCAAAATACATACCTGCATTTTCGAATTTTTTCTAGACAAATTATTGCTCGGAGGAAATAAACACATATGACCTTTTTTATTGAAAAATACCTCCTCTACACGGTGGTATTTTTTATTTTTCTCTATCTTCATCCCAGCTCGAAGTATTAAGGATAATCGGGGGGGAAAATGATAATCGATTTTTTTTCGACTTTGGGAAATCGATAGACTGGTAAACTTTTTTTTATGTTAATCTACATACTTTAAGGTACTTATAAAAAAATCAGCCGTATTGCAAATTACTGGTAGTTTTAACCTATACCGACTGGGCTATATGGCGATATTCTGATTTTAAACTTTAAAAGTATAGAAAATATTGAATAAAAACACAATTTATGAAATGAGGAAGCACAATGGTTCATTTCAGAGGTATTGCCAAGTAAACTATTTTAATTGACACAACTTACTAAACGAGGAAACAGAATTTCCATTTCAAATGTAATACCAAGTACACTATTTTAGGAAGCACAATGCCAATTTCAGAGGTATTACCATTAAACACTACACATTATAAACTCTGCTATATATTATATAGTAGAGGGCGACAGAATAGAGCGTAACGGAAAAAGCGTGACGTTAAAATCCGATTCACCGCCTGCAATTTTTAGATGGTGCGCCTATATAAAATAACTAGGGGCTCTGCCCCTGGACGCTTCGCGTCCCAACCCCGCCTCAGATGGCTGCTTCGTTTCGCTCGCAGTTGGAAAATTCGCTAAAGAATCTCGTTAATCTTTGGCTCGTTTGTACATAGGTGACCGAGCACAAATCAGCTGTTTTATTTGGCAGCTGACTCGAGCTCATTAAACATTATCTCCATAAGATTAACATGGGAAAATTGATGGATTGTTTGCCGGAGCTCCTTCTCGGCTTAATAGCGGCTAAATGGATGATTGGATCTTGAATCTGACGGAAAATCTCTCCTTTGAAATTAAATTTTCTACAACTTTTGTATTTAACATTTTTTGCTATCTCTTACCGTTTTCTTACTAAATGCGCTCAAAGTGGAAAAATTCGAAAAAATCTTTTATTGCCCAAAAGGTGCTTCCAAAATGAAAAAATGTTAAATTCTGGCAATTTTCCCGAAAGTTTCTCGTCGAGAGCTTTAATTCAAGTATGAGGTCGAGGGGGTTACAATTACGGGAAGTGCCTAATAATTAATGTCAATGAATCAGTGTTACCGTCTAGCTTTATATAAGTAGATTAATTTGTAAAATAATTACAAAAAAGCCAGGAAGTTCGTTTTTTTAGCTAACCAGATTACCACTGAAATAGCATTAAATAAAGAAAAACATTTAAATAACTGTTTATGTTTTAATTAAATGCTGTATTTATACATTTAACGTTAACCACCCAAGTTTTTTCCAGAACGTTCCCTTCATTTTCTTACTTCTTTTTAGCTCGACTAAAAGACAGATCAGAATATTTGCACAGCCTCTTGTATCGTGAGTAGAAGGCCAAATCACGATTTCATACTTTGAACCCGTGACGTATTCACAAAGTGTTCGGCCATTGTTGGGACAAACAGGTGATCCTACGAGTTGCTATGGTAACCATTTATCAAGCTCGGACGGATCTGCTTTTATTGCGAATAGCTTCAATTTGTCAATTTCCTTTCAGGAAAATGTATTGCAAATGTTGTCTTTAAAATGTTAAAAGATGAAATTACATATACAGACTGGTCTGACGCATTTGACTGTTACAGTTAGAATGTAGGTTGTACATGGCTAACGAATTTACAAATATTAAAATAAAAATTGTTTTTATCTAAATTTACTCTATACTATGTTATTCAGGGATAGTGTAGCTTTTTATTAGTAAAACTATTTTTTCAATCGGTTCAGTAGTTCCAGAGATTACCCCCTACATACAAACAAACACATTGTATCTGTTTATAATATAAGTAATATATGCTTATAAAGTTTTATTATATGTTTTGTATACCACGCGTTAGTGAGTTCTAGCTTGGGTTATGGGTCGAGTTGGTGGGATGGTACTTATCTCTCCACGCTCAAACCTATTATAACAATTCAAAAACATATTGTAAGAGTAATCTCGAGGAAATCTAGACTCGAACACTCTTGGCCTATTTTTTCTAAATTAAAAATCTTACCGTTAAGACATGTATATTTTTAAAATTCTAAAGCTGTTCCGGACAAAACATTATTATACTCAAAACAATAGTCGCATCACGTATCAACTAAGAAACAGTAATCAAGTGGTAGTTCCTAAACCAAAACTTACTTTATACAGACACTTTTTTACTTTTAACGCTCCACGCCTCTACAATATGGTTTCATTACATGCTAGAATTGATTTATTGACAGGGTTTTTAAGAGATGTCAAAGCATTCCTGTTTTCTGTTGAGGATATTGAATCTTTTATCCAAGTTGTTGAATGACGCATTGTTGGCTCTAATAATTAATTGCTAATGGCTTGTAAACTAAGTACTGAATCCTACTTGACATGAATCCTGTATTTTGTGTATTGCTAAAATATTGTTTTTTTATTTAAGACTGTTATTACCTTGCAGGTGTGAACTAATTAAGTAAATTATTATTTTTTCTTTTTGTAATTTTATAATAAAATAGTGTAGTTTAATTTTTTTAATGTGGTTGAACGGCGACACAACTCTCTTTTTTTTTCATTTTTTTTTTTCATATCCAATGAAATGTTGGAAGTCTCAAACAGGCAATGCCTAGGAGACCCCTATATTATTTGTTATCACTAGAATAAATGTTTTTATTTTTTAGTAGATATAAGAAAGAATTGTGTTTATTTTGTACAAAATTTTAAAAAATGTATAGATGTTTGGTGGTAAATAAATAAATCATCATCATAAAAAAAAAAATAAATAATATTACTAGGCCTATAGATAATTGACTGAATGTGTGGAAATGTATTTCTAATTAAGTGTTTTCTTAATGTTTGTTATGAATGGTAAACCAGATAGAAATTTAAAGAAATTTGTTTTACCTTTATTGTGTTTATTTTTATATTAAATATTGGTGTGAATGTGTACACCAATACGGGTGTGTATGTTTAGAATTTATATTTGTTACCAACCTAGCAGACGGACGAAACGTCATGATAAGTTTTTTACTTTAGTAAGGTTTTTTATAAAAGCATAAAGACTATTCTTTTCTTTATTCTAACGTAAAACAATTTTAGTTTCTCCTCTTGAGAGATGTATTTTAAAATGCAATAGTTTGAACAATATAGACAGTTTGTAGCTTTCTCATGTTTGAAAAAAAAACACGTCCAGTATTGCGGAGGGTTGAGTCGTAGGGGGTGGGGGGATGCGCTTTGTTCAAACTGACCTGGTTTTGTAAAGAGCACTTTGCATGGGGTTGTAAAGGAACAACTAATGACCGAAGCCTTGACCGTTTAGACACAGCTGGACCCGTCTTGTTAGGACGAAGCTCGGGGCTTGCATAAAACTGGAGTCAACACGATGCACTCTCAATGAAAGTCCGTAGAGAATATTTTAATTTTTTTTGCAATAGTTTTTACTTTATGACAGTTGGACTAATGGAGATGGGGGAGTAGCGTGGCAAGTAAACAGAACCATTGTATTTGGATAACTAATAGAACTCCGATCCAATGCAATATTTTGTTCCACTGGAAATTCGACTTTTTTGGCGCTATCTATTGGGGAAACGAAGGAAGCTGTTTGAAACACCAATGCTACCAATGCTTTCTCCCTAGCGCTACCTCGCGGCGCGATCATGTACTATTTTCGCGACAACCTTTTTTCCGGCACACAGCCCCCGTATGGATGCAAGATCTATTTATTATTCATGATCTATGACAGAACGAAAGTAGCTCGGCTCGGACGGATAACCGCGCTAACTTGTTTACCACGCCGCTCCCAGATAATATTCTCTATAGTCGTCTAGTGCAAATAAATGATTTAATATCAACATTACACTAAGATCCAAAAAGTGTTACCGTTGATGTTTCAGATTTAAATAATGCGATCACGCAGTTGAACCGTTGACGCGAGTTGAGTGCATTTCCAAAATTAGGTTTACAGTAAAACCTCGGTAATTTGAACCTCGATAATTCGAACCTCGATAATTCGAACCTCGGTAATTCGAACCTCGGTAATTCGAACCTCGGTAATTCGAACCTCGATAATTCGAACCTCGATAATTCGAACCTCGATAATTCGAACCTCGGTAATTCGAACCTCGATAATTCAAAAACCTCTATAATTTGGAACTTTGTCATTTCCCCTCAGAAAACCTCTAATATTCGAAAATAAATATTCCGTTAGTTCGAAGTATTTTCAACATCGTATAGCCTCTAAAATTCGAATTTCGTTGCTATGGTTCGAAGTCAACTTCTAAAATTCGAATTTTATCCCCCATTAGTCTCTGAAATTCGAAGTCAACACCACAAACAAGGCTGTCGAAACACGAACAAAAGTGCATGCGCTAAGGTAAAAAGACACCGCTTTCAAGCGATTTGTAGGATTCTTACAATAAAGGTTTACCTCTGTAATTCGAATTTCATGTACACAAACCTCTATAGTTTTAAGTCTCGATAATTCAAGCTTCCTTTAATTCGAAACAAAATTGATTTCCTTGGGATTTCGAATTAGTGAGGTTCCGCTGTATATGTTTTAGGGTTTCAACCACGGTAACTAGAACAAGACGGTATGTGTCACGCGCAGGTCGTTGGTGGTTATGACGTCACTGCCACCGAAGCGCCCGGCATTTCTACAGCGATTTGATTTCGCCAGTGACAAGCTTCTTAAAAACATCACCCTACACGACTATTGCGTGAACGGAAAATATACAATCTTTCATGGGATTACATAATTATACACTCTAGGGAATCTAGAGGTGCAATTTTTTTATAGTATAACCTTTTTTATCGACAGTAAATTCATAGTTATCTATATATATATAAATGAATTGCTGTTCGTTAGTCTCGCTAAAACTCGAGAACGGCTGGACCGATTTGGCTAATTTTGGTCTTAAAATGTTTGCACGTCTTAGAAGGTTTATACGTAAAGAAAAATTTGAAGAGTTTCCCGAAAAAGTTTCAAATTTGGAAGAAACTCAACCGCCTTTACTGTATGAACTCAAAACCATAGCTTAAAAAACAGCTGTTCGTATAAAAAGCTTAGCAACACGTTATGTTTGTTTACAATCATTACCATAGCAACATTACTTAGCAAATTTATAATCACTTTAATACTCTTCAAAACTAACAGCTTTTTAAGGTTAGATTGAAAAACTATAAACAAACACAAGAAAAAATCAACGAAAAATGCTTACAGAATTATAATTCAACTCAAACATTGGTTATTAAATACCTATCTATATAGGCCTACTACTTAGAGATATGCTGTTTAAAATATTGTTTATATAAAATATATCATAACTATGAATTTTTTAATACTTTTCAAAATATATTTTCGCTATCAATAATAATAATAATAAACAAATTATTTGACACCATGCATAACCATAAACATACACGAGTTTAAACATATTATATTGAAAACTAAACAAACAATCTGAATTAAACTAAATGCCATTAAAATATCACATTCGTAGCTTCATTTTGATATATAATTGCATATTTAAATACTAAACAATATCTTATACTAATTAGGCCTATATATTTAAAATTACAAACTCTATTTGAATCAGTTTGTTACATCCTAAATTAACGCGGATGTTACAAAGTGATTCAAATATCTTTTCTACGACCCCCAGCTAATTTAAACCCTCGCTAAAAAAGGGTTAAAAGAAATTCGAAATTTTAGGGCGGTTTGGGGGGGGGGGTCAAAGTTACTAAAAATCCCTATAAGAACGAATTGGAATGAAATTTGGTACGTAGCTTCCTTTTAGGATGTAGGTGCTCGCAACATTGTCAGTGAAATTAAGTGAAAGTCAAAATTAGTAAAAACTATAAATTAAAACGACACATTTGTGTAAAAATTACACATAACTAACCCAGCAAATCGTTGTTTGCGTAAATAGTTCGTGTAAGTCAATCTGCTTCTGCTAGGCGGGAAGCATGAGACGGTGGCAGTGACGTCATCTAAAGCGGGCCACTCACGCTGAGATCGGTTGCGATACATGTATCGATACATGAGTTTCATGATACATGCTTCAAGAGCAGACAGGGCCACACACATTGATGCAGTATCAGTGAGTGAGGTCCGTGTCGTGTCCCTGCAGTGTCTATTTTGTGTATTTTGGTAATAAATGGTAGGATCTCTGATGGAGGAGTGTTGCATAAAACGCCTTTACATGACAAATTAATGAAAGGTTCGTTAAACCTACCGTCACATACTAACATTTCAGGCACCGAATATAGTTTGCCCTATGTATTGTTGGATGATGAGGCTTTCCCTTTAATGGAAAATCTGCATAAGCCATACTCACAGAGAAAAGGACTAACAAAAGAAGAAATAATCTATAATTATAGACTCTCTCGGGCAAGACGTGTAGTTGAAAATGCTTTTGGCATTTTAGCATCAAGATTCAGAATATTTCATACTGACATTGGAATTTCAGTAGAAAACGTTGACTATGTTGTACTTGCGGCTTGTATTCTACACAATTTTTTAAGCAAAGAAAATGCAAGAAAGTACATTAGACCAGCTGATGTTGACAGAGAAGACCAACATACAGGGGACATTATTCCAGGCGAATGGCATGACTCCCAAAATGTACTGCTCCCACTACAGCGTACACCGAGAGCAATGTCAGTCCTGGCTAAGAAAAGTCGTGATAGTTACAAAACCTACTTTAACAATGAGGAAAGTGTAAGCTTTCAAGAAAAGATGGCTTTTATAAATAGCACTGTTTAACTATGTTCTCAATGGCATGGTAACTAGTTTTCTGTCAATAAAACGTAACTGATAAATCTTACCTGGCTATCAATATCCAAACTGCACTTTCCCTATCGTGGTGTTTCGCAATCACTAATGAAACTCAACAACTCGTAATACCAAAGAGTAGGGACGTATACATCATCTGCTGAACTCCCCGTATTTTTCTGCGATTGTAATACCTTCTTTAACTCTTTTCTAAAAGAACACCTCAAGCCATGTATTTTATTAATGACGAAGTCTTTCGTTGCATTTGGGTCTTTTTCTTTGCAATAATTTAATAGTTCATTGTATGCATCATTTCTCATGTGTTTGTTTGAGTCTTTGCTTTTTGTATCCCACAAACACTGATGTAGTTGGTAAATATCAATAAATTGTTCTAAAAACTCTTTATCACCACTCATTATTGCAATAAAACCAAACCAGTGTCAAATAAACCACTACTTGTTATGACAGCAAGATTCTACTAACACTGTGACGGTTGCGACACGGCGCCATACACGTTGAGACTTGCAACGGTATCAGAGATGCGGTATCACAAAACTCCGCAGTCTGCGGGATACTGAAACATGTATCGATACAGCTTGATACTGACACCGTATCATTGAAACCACGCCACTCACGATGAGATTTGTATCATGAAACTCATGTATCGATACATGTATCGCAACCGATCTCAGCGTGAGTGGCCCGCTTAAGCTCAGAGTTACTGCGCAGCTGTCTCGTGACACATACCGTGTAGTTCTAGTTACCGTGGTTTCAACCAACTGTATGGTAAACTGGTCTACTCAGGAAGGCGCTGAATAGCTGCATTCGTGTAAGAAATATATAAGTCGAATTTGTTTTCACCTCAGCCTCCAACCCCGGGTTTCTGAGTTCGCATCTCGACCTTGTGACATAATATGTTTGACTGCTTCGCTTCGCTCTCAGTTTGCATCCCGGCCGCCGACCTTGTAACAGAAGCTGTCCATATATACAAAATATACTTGACTAGAGGGCTCCCCCCTGGACGCATCGTTGGCCAACCCCCGCGACGACTCGTGTTGAAGCAAATGCAAACAGATGTATTGCATACTATGATATTTTCACGGGAATGTCGATTGATTAGGACATGATTTTTTTATTATAAATCCTACTTCTTGATCACAATGTTAAATTAATACTTATAACGTTATCTTGCATTTGCGATCTAGACGTCCTGTATATTGACGACCGCGGTTTCGACCTCACTGGGTCAATTACGGCAGTCCCGACTGGAAGGATGCATCCACATTTTAAATCGATTCGTATATCAACTGACAAGCCATATAATCATGGTGCACGATTCAAATTCAATGTTAAGTGTAATGTGTATGTGTATGAAAATGTATGTGTAATTTAGTATGTATTAAGAAGACTGGTAAATAGCCCAGTGAGGTCGAAACCGCGGTTTCCAATATACAGGACGCCTACGCCTACAGTAAAGACTACGAAAGAATACCCTTGAGGGACGGGTTTGTGTACACCGAGACCTTCAACGCTTAGTGCGACGTTGTCACGTTCTTCCCACGCTTCTAACTGAGAATTCTGGCCGACAACGCATTTATAATTCTTTAAACTGTGCGCTCAAGCCTCGAGCGGTAAATACCAGGACTATTCGAGACTGGTAGATATGGCAACGCTGTTCGCCCATCCTATTGGCCGCCACGAACGGTATTCTTTAGTGGTCTTTAATATAGATCGCAAATGCAAGGTAATGTTATGATTATTAGAATTTTTTATTTTTATATAGAGGAGAGTCAGTTTTACCAAAGTTATAAAATATTGCTAAAATGTTATACGGTAAAGCACAATTTCAAACTTATCAAATAAGCCTAGTATAGAATAAAGTTAACATAACTTGAACAGTGATATATGTTTGAATTATGATAAGTCTTTTTCGTTGTTTGTGATTGCTATTACCTAACGTAAACTAACTGTTGCTGGTTGTGAAGAATAATCGTCTGGTTCTAAATTTTCCAAGTTGGTTGTTATTATAATAAATGTGAATGCTTCCAAGAAACGTGTTTCAAACCTAAATGTGTGTTAGGCTTTTGATCCAAACCAGCTGTTTTATTTACAACAAGCAAGAGATGTTTGAGTTACTATACAGTAAGCCTTTTTCGTTCGATTTTTCCTTTGTGTTTGCTTTCATTATGTTAACCTATCCTGGGAAAGCTGTTGTGAAAAAATAATTAACTGCTTCTAAATTTGCTAAGTGTGTTGCTTTGGCGTTGAACAACAAACGAGTGTTGGTTCACACTCGATTCCACGTTCACAGTGCAGAACAGATCTTACGGGAGAATAGACCTGCTACTACCATTACAGAGAACATCACGATATTGTCATGCGGGTTGCGTCAACTGACCGAGCGTTGCATGGGACTTAATGTTTTACTTTCTCCACCCTATACGTAGTATATGGAGAAAGTATTGTTTTCGTAAAAACGTTCGAATTTGAATTTTCAGTTGAATTATCTGTTTTGGTGCTCCCAGAACCCCAAAAAATTGTTTAGTGCAATTATCTGTGTTGGTGCTCCCTGAACCCAAAAATATTTTTAGTGGAATTTTTTGTTTTGGTGCTCCCTGAACCCAAAAAAGTGTTTTTAGAGTGGTGTCTGTCTGTCAGTCTGTCTGTATGTATACACGACCAGAGAGGACACTATTGGTCCGATTTTCATGAAATTTGGTATGTAGCCAGGCGTTTTTTTCATTTTTTGGAATTTTTAATTTTTAAGGGTAATTTACCCCTAAAAACCAATAAAAAACGACAAAAATGCAAATTTCTCAAAAACGGCCCTAACGATTTTGATCAAATTTTCAGTATTTATAGTGCTTAAGATGCCAAACAAAATGACACCATCCGCTTTTATCAAAACTTCGGCGTTTCATAATTATGGGGAAATGTTAAAAAATAAACAAGTTTATGTTGTCAATCTAGCATCACGGCAACGGCCGCAAGGGATAGCACAACGGTAGAGAAGACGGCCAGTAATTCAAAGGTCGCGCGATCGAATCCCGCCTGGGACAATAACTTTTTTATACGATTGACGTAGGTAGAATATTATTTTTTTGTTTTGTTCTAAAAAGTAGTAAATAAAATGATTAAAAACAATATTATTTTGACTACAGTAAGTTGGGAGAAAGTTTGTGTCAGTTAACTGATACCGTTTATTTTAGTTGGCTACTATCGCTGAGACTGTCGTAAGGATAACATGGCTTATGGACGCTCTGTACTGTACGGTAAACGTGGAATCGAGTGTAGAATGTGTTTAAGGCGTTGCTAATCTTTTGATTCGCGACAACTGTTACTTCTTATAGGGCGGGAGTGAAACCCCGTATTTTGACCATTTTCAACCCTTAAAACCAGTATTTTGCTAAATCCTTTCTTAGTGGATTATCGGACTTTTCGTCCCACATGAAAAATTCGGACTTTTCGTCCCACCCGAGGGAAGCGTTGCAGAAAGGACCTTATATAGAATAATTTATCTGACCTTCTTTCCCTCAATACGTTATAACGATTTGTATCGATTAGGATTTTTTGATCTATCAGATTTAAAAACTTAAGTAAATTCAACCATAAATAGTTACGCTATAATTTCACGATTCCCATTACACTTTATCCAGGCTTTGGACTGGCAAAATTATTCTAAATTTTATAATAATTTTGGCGTGTTTAAAATCAGCTGTGAGTTAAGCTCTTGACCTAACCTAACCTAATCTACCTGCATATAAATTTGAGAACGATCGCCGAAGTGGTTCTCTTAGAATAAAAGTTTAATTTTAATCAGTAACAAATGATTCGCAATCGTATTTATCAGATGAAATATACTGAAAATAGCTTCAGTTTAAAATGTCTTTGATCAAAATATGAATTGATGAATATAACGTATTGTGAGGGAAAGACGGTCAGATAACTTTCTGCAACCCTTCCCTCAGGTGGGACGAAAAGTCCGCCTAGAAATATAATTATAAATTTTATAATAATTTTGGCGTGTTTAAAATCATCTGTGAGTTAAGCTCTTGACCTAACCTAACCTAATCTACCTGCATATAAATTTGAGAACGATCGACGAAGTGGTTCTCTTAGAATAAAAGTTTAATTTTAATCAATAACAAATGATTCGCAATCGTATTTATCAGATGAAATATACTGAAAATAGCTTCAGTTTAAAATGTCTTTGATCCAAATATGAATTGATGAATATAACGTACTAGCTGACCCGTGCGAATATTTCGCAAGTTCAGAGTAGGCCTACATTTACCTGATTTAACACGTTGATTTAATTCAGTTAATTAAGTTTATTTATTTACATTGGTTTATAAATAACAGTTTCCCTATAACAATCTTACAGTGTAAACAATCTAACTAACAGCTGTCATGCTAGTTAAACAGATGGTTAATAGATGGCGCCTTTCATTAGGAACATACAAAGTATAATATAAACGTTTTTTAATCAATTTTTGTTATTAATGCATGAATTTTAAGCTGTTTGTATATTTTTCCAGTGTAGCGGTTAAGGAAAGCTTTAAAATGATGCCTCATTCATGTAATTTGATGATGTATTAAGAAAGTTATGGCGTACCGACAAAAAAATGGCCTTGAGAAATAATATAATGCGATTGTGAGGGAAAGACGGTCAGATAACTTTCTGCAACCCTTCCCTCAGGTGGGACGAAAAGTCCGCCTAGAAATATTTGGAGATCATTATCAAACCCAACCCAGGTAGTCATCCCCAAAAGTGGGACGAAAAGTCCGCATTTTTCATGTGAGACGAAAAGTCCGGACACCTTCTTAGTGCACTTCAACTGGGGGTATGAAGGTACCCTAAAAGTGTTTTTATTTTTCCCGTAACTCAAAAGATAAGAGTTACTGGCCAAAAACTAAAAACATAATTTCTGGGTATTGTCTGTAATAATACAGAAACAACAATAACAATACAAAATGAAATTATTTTTTTAATTTTGAGCCGTCAACTGGGTCAAACGATTTGTTTGATATTAAAAAGTTAACTTTTTTTTTGTTTCCTTAATTCTTTTTGTGAAGATAGCGGTTTTAGAGATATTTGACATTAAACATTTTAAATGGTCGCCATTTATCAAGTATAAAAAAGAACGTTCTGGACTTGTGTACAAAGATTACGTAACAAATTTGTACACAAATAACAGATAATTCGAAAACGAAGCATTCCAGACCTATACTAGACTTATTTCCTCTTTAGTAGTCGAATCGTCTCCTAAAATCTTTACATATTTACGTGGGGCACTCTATGTACCGTATATCTGATTTGAACCATTGCTTGTATGCTCAACATTACTAAAATTCGCTAATCAACCGTTTTATCTGTTCGTCTATCTTTTGATTCTAACAATCGTCTAGTCACAACATTCAGCTAAACCGGTTTCTACGGACTTTTTTTTATTCAGATAAGGAACTTTTTAGGGGAATGTTTGCATGTGTTTAGGGCGACGCTAGCGCGAGTTGGACACGAGTGGTTTTTTATTCAATATTGAGGAACTAGTTTTTTACCTTGGGGTCCATCTGGTATGAATTGAGATAAAACAGCTGTTTCGGTTATATATACATATCAGTAGAATATCTGTTATACATAAACATAAGGTGTAAATATAATTCTAAGGTAATTAAGGTGTTATGAAGGTGTTTTATGTTCTCGTTTTCGTTCTAGGGTTATAGTTGGCGGCAAGACTTAAAGTTTTAGGGAACATGCATTTTTATTTCAGTGTATACTATTACTAGAGGGATCCGCCCTCTGCTCGCTTCGCTCACCAAAACCCAAGGTTACTTGCAGATTCACATGAGCTATTGAAGTGGCTCTTATGGTGAGACTTAAGGTCAGGAGTGGTCAATGAGCACAGATAGTGGTCCCCAGAACTTGTTTTGGGGTGTCATTTTGGGCCGCATTTTACAACCGATTTGGTTCACAAAAACAAAAACTATCCAACAAGTAAGTTGGATGTAAGATTTTGACAGGAATAATAATTTTTTTTTTTAAATTTTTCATACTAGAATGTAACTTTTATCTAAAAAATTAAATAGGAGATTATTTTGCATATATTATTGTTTACAATGTCTTGTAGCCCTTATGGTCCCTCGAAAATCGGTCAAAACGTAAAATACTATAAAAGTACCATAAAAAACGAGTTTGTTCATTGTGAGCGAAGGGAACCAGTCTATAGTTGCGAGTAAGGTCAGTCAAGATGAAAACTCGCAAAGCGCAATCTATAATCCGGGCCGACAGTTCGAGTTGCAAACTCGCAAAACGCAGTCCACAAACCAAGGTCCAAGGCAGCAAGGTCGAGGTGCAAACTCACAAAGTGGAATCTATAATCCGAGGCCGCCAATTCAAGTTGCAAACTCGTAAAACGCAGTCCACAATCCTAGGTCCAAGGCAGCAAGGTCGAGGTGCAAACTCGCAAAGCGCAATCTATAATCCGAGGCCGCCAATTCAAGTTGCAAACTCGTAAAACGCAGTCCACAATCCAAGGTCCAAGGCAGCAAGGTCGAGGTGTAAACTCGCAAAGCGCAATCTATAATCCGAGGCCGCCAGTTCGAGTTGCAAACTCGCAAAACGCAGTCCGCAATCGAAGGTCCAAGGTAGCAAGGTCGTGGTGCAAACTCGTAAAGCGCAATCTATAATCCGGGCTGACAGTTCAAGTTGCAAACTCGCAAAACGCAGTCCACAATCCAAGGTCCAAGGCAGCAAGGTCGTGGTGCAAACTCGTAAAGCGCAATCAATAATCCGGGCTGACAGTTCAAGTTGCAAACTCGTAAAACGCAGTCCACAATCCAAGGTCCAAGGCAGCAAGGTCGAGGTGTAAACTCGCAAAGCGGAATCCATAATCCGAGGCCGCCAGTTCGAGTTGCAAACTCGCAAAACGCAGTCC
>JAGFPH010000085.1:1142863-1171903 GCA_018207615.1 Philaenus spumarius
ACCGTGACATTTAAGAAACATTGTAAACAAACTTTTAACAGACACCCCCTCAAACTATAAACCATAAAACAAATTTATAAGGCATTTTTTGAAGAGAATTTACTCTAGTTTAATATTATATCAGATTATTTTTCTCTAAACTCGATATTTACCGTGACATTTAAGAAACATTGTAAACAAACTTTTAACAGACACCCCCTCAAACTATAAACCATAAAACAAATTTATAGGGCATTTTTTGAAGAGAATTTACTCTAGTTTAATATTATATCAGATTATTTTTCTCTAAACTCGATATTTACCGTGACATTTTTAAGAAACATTGTAAACAAACTTTTAACAGACACCCCCTCCCACTCACCTTCATCTTCGGGGAATTTTAGTATGTTGTGCAGAACACTCGAATGAGTAACTTTGCCAATTTAAAAACTTGGTTACTTTCTCCCCATGTTTTGGCTAAGTTGACGGTACAAATTAAGCAAAAAACCCAGATTTTTGAATTTTGTTCTGTTTTCCCCGTCTCTATATTCAAAACTATAGCAACTACGAAGAAAATGGATAGGACCTGTTTGAAAAGAATTTACTGTAGCTTAATTTTGTATAGGGTTAAGTTCAAGCTAAACGGCTAAACTCAATATTTCCCGAGTTATTTAAGAAATCGTGTAAAAGAATACTTTTGACAGTTCCCAACCTCCCGCTTACTCCCCCCCCCCCCCCTGTCAGGGAATTTTAGTATAGGACGCTCAAATGAGCATCTATGCCAAGTTTCAAAACTTCGGTATTGTTTCTCCTATTTTGGCTAATTTGACCGAACTACAACTATTATACTCAAATTAAAATATCTATTTATTTATTACGTTCCGTTTTCACAAATCAATAGATAAGCTTGGGAGGGTTTCCTTATTTCTGACTTGAGCTGATCCGGGTACGACAGCTAGTAGATAGTGGAGTATAAAGCTATCTGCACTTTCATAAAGCCTAAAAACCTTCAAAGCCAATCGTCTGACTCGGAGCAATAAAAAAAAAACACAGCACTTCATTATTTACTCATCACAAAAACCCTTCGAAAAAAGCCTTTGTGCAACCCTTACGGCCCTAATTAACCCCCGACCAACGAGGTAACACCGAAGGGTTTTTTTACCGACCGAAACGGAAATTAAGTCCTGATAGCGCACGCGACCAGGTAAGAAGGGGTAAGGGACGCGTGTAAAAAAAACCCCCAACCCTTTTCGCGTCTCATCGGAACCGCTTTTTTTACGTTTTATTAACTTTCCGAAGGGTTGTAAGTTTATTATTTACGACTGTTTTTCTCTCGGCCGACCCAGACAATTTGTGGTTAAAGGGTGATTGTGAAAGGGAAAACATATTTTGGATCGGTTAAGTGCGGCTTCTATTGTACGCGGAATTATCGCGTTGGAAGATTTATTGTATTTAGTAAACGTTGTATAGGAAATATGGTTCACTAGGTTGTTGTAAAAATGGATTAGTTTTAACCTTATATATTATTACTCAAAGTTTTTCTTATCGCTAAGCGATATCTCACTTAATTCTCCATCAAAATTAATTATTCAAGCATCATTTTAAAGCTTATGTTCCCGCTATTGGCGAAAAATAGACAAACAGCTTAAAAATCATGTTTTCGTTACAAAAATTTATTAAAAAATACTTTATATTTTACTTCATATGGTTGCTAACGAAAGGCGCCATCTATTAACAACCGGTTTAGCTAACACAACAGCTGTTAGTTAGATTGTTTACATTGTATGTTCAAGTATAATCTATCACACAAATCAATCAAATTAAACTAACGGAAATAAATAAACGTAATTTACTTAATTAAATCAGGGAAGTACTCCTAACTTTCGCGAAATATTCGCACGAGTCAGCTGGTTTTATTTTATTGTAATTATTATTTACCAGCTGACATTTCCGGCTACGACTGTTTAAAAAAAAAAGGAAGCCTTAAGCGTTTTACTTCTCAATCGTTAAAATGACAGGAATTTGTTTTAAACAAAAATGTACATTACTACGGAAGACCACTGGCACTCAACTTTCATTCACATTAAAAAAAATGTTATTCTTAAAAGTTGTACGATTAATCGTAACCTCAATGGTGGTTTCGTTAATCATATTAAATGTCTAAATCAAATTATTAATATTACCATCGAAAAAGCGAGTGTACGTACTTACATACATACGCACGTGAGTAACATATAATATAACAGCTGATTTCAGCCATCATCTGTAATAATTAAACAAAACCCAGCGTAGATTATACTTTTTGGTTATGTTTACAATTTTAATCATTATAATTTTTTGTGTGGTAATAGTTAACTCTTAAAACACTAACTTTCAAAATTAGAAATACTAATTCAAAGTATGAAATCAGCTGTTAAAGAAAATGCAATACCTTCAATCAGCTGAGATATCCTATTACTTTAAATGAGCAATTCTTGTATCTATCTTTGTTTGTATCTTTGTATCTGTCGCGGATCTCGAAAACGGCTCTAACGAATTCAAAGAAATTTTGTATTTAGGTGTAGTTTTGATTCTTAAGTAGGCCTACATACCCATATAGTTGTATTTCGTGTAAAAACGAAATTTTTTGAGAAAATCTAGTTTAAAAGTTGAAAAATTTTAACTAGGGTCTTATGGGTTGCCATGTTGGTTACAAAGTAACAACGAAATAGTAAATAAAGCAATCAAAACAGCTGTTTATAAACAAGCCATGAGATTGAGTACTAACCAAAATCAGCTGTTCATTGGATAGTTTTTAATTACTGATAAAAAACAATCTAATTTATACTGTTTTAGCACGTTTGAATTAGAATAAATTGTTCCTGATTTAACAATTTATTTTGTCAAGAAAAAGTAAACTTGGCAAAAATGGATAAATTATATTAGTCAATTTTGTAATGCAGGCCTGGCTCATTTCTGAAACATAGAATTGAGGTTATGTTTACTACTGTACATTTAGGCCTGGGTTCAAAACTTTAGTTGACAGAAGATAGTAGAACTAGGACTAAAATCGTAATGAAAGCCTCTCACGTTTCTAAAGCATGTATTTGAGGTTATAATTAATCTTGTAATTACTGGTAATACTATTTGAGCCTGGTTTCATAATTTTACAAACCAATGTACAAACGAGCCAATGATTAACGAGATTCTTTAGCGAATTTTTCAAACTGCGAGCGAAGCGAAGCAGCCATCTGAGGCCAAAGGCCGAGGCGGGGTTGGGACGCGAAGCGTCCAGGGGCAGAGCCCCTAGTGTATTTCAAATGAACAATTGAAAGTTGAAATGGTAAATAATATTAAATTTGTAGATCAAATTATTAAGTTTATCATAAAATAGTAATTATGATATAGCTGAATCAACCAGGTACTTGGGACTACTCTTAGCTCACAAACAAAACTCCAAACTTATAAATTAAAATTAGAGTACCAGGAGACCGAGCTAAAGCTCGATTATAAGCAGGGCTATGATTTCAATAATTATTGAACATTTAAAAATATACAAACAGTTAATTTAGGTTAGGCCTATAACATTAAACAACTAAATAAAGGGTATGTTTTTTTAGCAGAAGTATTCGTTGCCATGGTAACTATAAATAGATACAACATTAGGCTTACCTCTAATAAAATACAGTTTAAAAGAAAACAGATGATTATTGTAATGGCATTGAAAACATTTGTATCAGCTGTGCTTCGTTTAAAAGAAAACAGATGATTATTGTAATGTCATTGAAAACATTTGCATCAGCTGTGCTTTGTATTGTTTAAAATGGACAAATTTCACTTTTTAATTTAATAAAAAGACGTAGAAAACGAATTTTCCCAGACTGGTGACCATTTCCAATCGATTTCTCGTGGCCAAAAGCCCCATATAAAATCAAAAAATCAAAAATCCTTAGACGGAGATTCCAGATCCATTTAGCAGACAGACAATTATCTCTCGCTTTAGAAGATAAGATCTCTCGCTTTAGAAGATAAGATCTCTCGCTTTAGAAGATAAGATATACAAAGTTAGAATTCAGCTGTTAATGGAAACGATACACCTTTAATCAGCTGAGATATGTAAAATAAACAAATAGCCTACCTACTGTACGAGTTTCGCACTGGAAAACATTTACGAACACTATTTACGGTAGGTATACACATTCGTACTAAATTTGAAATTACCTCAAACCGTTCTTTTTCTATGATTTTTGTAAAAAACACATACAGATGGACAAAAAAGTAAGCACAGTAGACCCATGTTTTATGCTTGCCTCGATCCCAGGAACAAATCTACAAAATGGGACCAGAGAGTTCGGGGACATCATATACAGGGTGTTTACAAACTCCCTGGAAATATTTTGTGTATTTGTTCCTTAGGTTAAGACAATCAAAAAACGTCATATAAATATGGGTCTGGCATGCCTAGTTTTCTGTCAATCCGTCTGTTTGTGTTTTTTACAAATTATTTTATAACTTGAGTACCATTTTAGATAGAAATTTCAAATTTGGCACGAACATGTACCTTTGTAGGTCAAACAAGTGTATAAAATTTCGTTACGATATCTTAAACAGTTGCAAGATGGCGGCCATTTAAAATCTTTGATGCTAAATTTCACGAAAACCGAAATTTTTATACAAAAAAGGTTGCCAGTAATAAAAAATGTCGAATTTTAAGACGAACAAAATCATACTTTATTTGCTACGATCGGATAATAAATAACTGAGTAATGAGACATTTACTGAAATAAATATCATACAAAATTAGCACTTATCAACAGTTTGCCGTGTACAGTTGTTACATAATTAGAACAAATTTGAAGTTCTATCTAAAATAGTACTCAAGTTATAAAATAATTTGTAAAAATCACAAACAGACGGACAGACAGAAAAATAGGCATTTCAGACCCATATTTATATGACGTTTTTTGATTGTCTTGACCTAAGGAACAAATACACAAAAATCTTCCAGGGAGTTTGTAAACACCCTGTATAACTTAAATGATAAGTTAATAATAAAATATTACCTTTTATGTCCGTCAAGTGATCCACTGAATGCGAAAAAACGCACTACCGCGGTTTCAGATGAATATCACTCGTCCATCTTATCGAAATTATCACCCCTATTAGGACGTCATGAACATTAAACAACTGTTGAACATATAGCAGTACAAAAACAAAAACACACAAACAACGTATAGCCTACATTTATACAATTTGGAACACTTGTCTCATGTGGTCATCACAGATCAGAAATCTTGTGAGTGATATTCACTGAAACCGCGGTAGTGTGTTTTTTTCGCATTCAGTGGATCACTTGATGGACATAAAAGGTAATATTTTATTATTAACTTATTATATATCAGTGGTTCTGGTCCTTTCCACAATGAAACTTAAATGAATGTTATTGACTTGAATCTATTTAATATTCACTCAGAATAAAATATTACTAAATATGTAAAAATTATTTGGTATATAGTTTGACTAACATTTAATATAAGCATTTTATTCTTCATGGAAATTTTACTCAATAATCGAACACTCAATTAATTTTCTAAACTATACCTTAATATATGGATCACGACATTCTTTTATCTCGTTTATATGAGGCTGGGGTTAGAGGTGTAGCATTGCAATGGTTTTGCTCGTACCTAAATGGTAGAATACAGCAAACTAAAATAAACGATAGTTACAGCGATATAGGACATGCTCAATATGGTATCCCACAGGGGTCTGTGCTCTCTGGCCCTTTGTTTTTAATATATGTAAATAGCCTATGCAATGGAAAGTTCATGGGTGAACTTGTAGCTTTCGCTGATGATTCCGCTTTGTTTTATAAGGCTGATTCCGAAGAACAATTAAAAGCAAAAATGCAGAATGACATATCCGCTTTGCGCTGGTGGTTCACGCAAAATTATATGATCATGAGCCCGAAGACAAAATATATCATTTTCAGTATTGTCAGAAGTTCCTTCTTTGCTGAGCCCTTACAAAGAAGTAACTCATAGTATACATAGTATACATTGTAACTCAACTAAATGCACGTGTCTTTCTGTAGAACAGGTTGATAATATCAAATACTTAGGATTGTTTGTTGACGCAAGGTTGACATGGAAAACACTTATAAGTTACTTAAAGAATAAATTGATAAAGTACATTCGCGTTTTTTATATGCTAAAATATCTATGAAATAGGAATATTTTACAGACTCTTTACTATGTTCTGGTGAGCTCAAAGTTAGAGTACGGTCTATCAGTTTGGGGAGGAACGTATTATACTACAGAAAAACCCATTATAACTTTACAAAAGTATTTCATACGGATTGTTTCAAACAAGCAGAAAAATGAGCACACATCACCCCTTTTTCAAACTTTGAATATTTTACCATTGAGGAGTTTATATATTTATAAGGTTTTGGAAATTTTCTTTGACAGGAGTGGGAACAATAATAGTAGCTTGACATCAAGGAGTAGAGAATTAAGAAATAAATTTAATGTCAATGTACCGAAACCAAACCTTTCAGTATTTATGAAATTCTATACATATTTAGCACCAAAGTTTTTTTAATTATTTACCGGAAAATATTAAAATATGTGGAAATAAATTTAGATTTATAAGATTATTGAGGAATCATTTAACTGAAGTTGAAAACATTGTTTTCTTTTTGAATGTTGGTTATTGAGAGTGTAAAAGGAATGAATATTGAGCGTGCATGAATGAATGACAGGTTAGTAATGTAAGTTAATATAAGTAGTTTTTGTTTGGAGTGGTATTTTTGTTTAGTTTTATTGTAAAAATGTATTGCATTGCTTATGCAATGTAATCAAATGTAGAAGCTGATTTTTGAGTTAGTTATTCTAGACTCTGCTTAATTGTGATTGTTATTGTAATTGGTCCGGCTGCATCTCTCTCTGCGATTTCTCGCTTAAATAGTAATTAAATTATAAATATTTTTGTTTTTCTTCATTTTTTATTCTTAGTTCTTTTGTGTTTTATTTTTGTTGTTTTGTTGCCCCTTACAGGTGTTATATACCTCGGGGATTTATTGCTTCTCATTTGAAACTAATTAGAACCTATTATATTTTGAACAGTAAAGTATGTATACTTATATTTATTTGATAGAATATGTAGTGTGTTTAGTTTATATTGTTTATACTGTTGATTTTGTAAAGAAGCGATAAATAAAACTTACTTACTTACCACTTACTTTGATCTTGTTTAATTATATGAATTAAGAGTATACCCTCTTAATGTATCTTGTTGCTTATCTAGTGCATAATGATTAATGTAACCTACACTCTAAACCCTACTTAGATATTTGGCTAATACTATTAATTTCAACGTTATAACAAGTTTATTAAATTATTGAAATTACAACTTCTTTAAACTCATAGACAGGTATCTTGAGGATCATATATAATAATGGTTATTTTAGATTAAGGAGTTGGTTAACTTATGTATAACTTTATTTTAAAGCCTTTATAAACTCCGAAGTAATTTGTTGTAGATTAATTGAGTTTATATGGATTATTAAATTAGATAGAGAGTTTGGTTGGAAAGGAAATTGAACATGTCACTCGTGTATTTCTTGCATCCTGAAATGTGAAGTTAACAAATTGTTGTCTGAATTCTCTCTTAATAACACAAATAATTTGGTTTGGATTGATAATTCTTTGGAATGTTGGTACTTTTCAATATACAGGGTAGCGCAAAAGTCTCTTGATAGTCAGTAATAAAATATTCTATAAAACAAATTGACAGCAAGAAGTAGTACAATAGTTTTAGTGATGTTGGTATTACAAAATATTGATAGTTATGCCTTGTCAAGTTGGCTACAACACAAACACAACAATCGGTCTAGTCAGCTGGACATGTTTAGAGTTGTAGTTTACGAATTGTTTTTTTTTTGTTAAACAGTTGTAACGATGTTAACGAAAGAAGAAAGGGTTCTCGCTTTAAAAACTTTTTTTTTAAAGTGGTGCTATTTTTTTTGGGGGGGGTCAATGTTACTAAATCACGATTTCTTTAAAACCACTGAACGGATTGGAACGAAGTTTGGTATGTAGCTTCCTCTAGGGCCATAGGTGCTCACTAAGAAAGGTTTTCAAAAAATTCGAAATTTTAGGGGAGGTTTGGGGGGGGGGGGTCAAAGCTACTAAAAAAAACCACCCAACGGATTGGAATGAAATTTGGTATGTAGCGTCCTCTAGGGCCCTAGGTGCTCGCTAAGAAAGGGTTTTAAAAAATTCGAAATTTTAGGGGATGTTTGGGAGGTCAATTTTACTAAAAATTCCCATAAGAAATACATAAGGTAATATATTTTGTGTTAATATACATTTAACTTTTATTTGTCTGTCCGTGCAAAGCCGGATCGGGCCAGCTAGTACGAGATAAATTTGAACAATATGGATGCACCAAGATCTGGCCGCCCAATAGCAGTCGCTACAGAGGAAAATAAATTGAGCGTATGTATAGCTGTGACTAAAAATCCACGAAAACCAACCACACGATTAGCCTCTGAACTGGAGTTATCACGTGTGCTGGAAACTCTCAGGAAATTTACTTCCAACATTATGCCACTGCAGTGCGCGGTTATTTGAACGAAAAAAGAGTGATTGGTTGAACGGCAGATATTGGCATGCCTCCTCGTTCACCAGATATCACTCCAATGGATTTTTTCGTATGGGGTGTCGTCAAGGACTCTGTTTATTCTGAAACCATTGACGAATTGAAATAGGCACTACTTATGAGACGCATTCCATGATTTGAACTGTGATAACGAACTGTGCTGTAGAGTATGTAACAGTGTTCCCGGAAGACTTGAAAGATGCATTAATGAAGAAGGAAAACAGTTCGAAGCAAAGCAATAATTAAATTACAAGTGAAAAAACATAGACCAAGACCGGGAGTTGAACCCGGGACCTTTACGTTTCCGTCGTAATGCTCTGCCAACAGAGCTACCCTGATCGCTCCAGATATTGGTCGATGTTACCTCACTTGTACGGTTTTACTGCAATTATTGAATTAACAGATTGAATACCTCTGGCGCGATCAGGGTAGCTCTGTTGGCAGAGCATTACGACGGAAACGTAAAGGTCCCGGGTTCAACTCCCGGTCTTGGTCTATGTTTTTACACTTGTAATTTAATTAAATATCCCTTGCTGAGGAAGTGTGTAAGCGGAAAAAATTTAAAAAAATAAAAACAAAACAATAATAGTAATAATAATTTTATTTCCAGATCTTGCAATATAATTTACCTTACATCTTTGGAAATTATACCAATTTCCGCAAACAGTTGTAGGTAATTGGTTTGTAATAAAAAATAAAAAAACATAAATATACAAAATAAATTATCCAGTTCTCCAATAATAACCACTGCAGCTGTGTGTGATTAGCTGTATCACTACTTACAATCAAAACATAATACTAGTAATACAAATTAACATTTAGACATATAATAAAATAAGAATACAAATTTTACAATGTATAGACAAATACAGATGAGGTGCCACGCATGTAAGAGAAGAAGACCTCCTCAACCCCACAAAAGCATCAACAAAGAGATCCGCTCCGTTCCTCCTTATCATTCGTACACTCTAAGTAAATCATCAACGACACTGAACGTAAACAGCCATCTTTCCCTTTCCCCAGAAAATAATGTAATTTATTAATTTGCTTCAGCTGAAGCGGAAGGTGGTTAAATACTTTGGTACCGACAAACAGAAAAGATCTTCGGAACCAGGTCTTATTAGTTTTAGGTCTTCAAAGCAAAACTTGTAATTACTTGACAATAATTGTAAGTATTGTCTGTAATGAATTAAGTATTTGTTTAAAGCAGTGTTATGTGACTTTTGCGCCATGTATGCTTGGCAGTGAGCACAAAGAACATTTCCATTCCAATTTTTGTAATTGCTTTAGTGCAAACTTCTCCAATGATATTATTTGGCAGGTGTATTATTTTAACTGAACACATTCCACACTTCGTTAACCAGAAACGAAACAATGTAAAACCCCAAGAAAACATCTGGCCCACATAATGTATGCAAACTTAAAGAATGACCAAGATTTAACTGGCCGCATAATTCCACGGCCATTAAAATAAAACTAAAGAGCGCGTCTGCGATAAGGGCAGACGTCAAAGTGCCTAAGGGTTGCAATAAAGCACTTGCTACACCTGCTTCCGTTTCAACCCTTAACCATCACCTGTAGAGAGCGGTAGCGGTGTCTGAAACCACCCTTACCGTTATAAGCAAGCTGTTACGATATAACGCGACCTGGTTGCGACTTTATAATTTTAGGGTAATTTCGGAGGAATAACGGGGATGTAATTTGTAACCGTACATTATGTCGGTAAAGAGTCGAAGGTCTTCTTTGTGCTGAAATGTTATGCTGCATCTCCTATGCATAGGGACTCGTGTTACACTTAACCAGGTTTTGTGATGTCAGTTTTTGTCTCGGAATCGTCACTAACAGCTGTTCTTCGCCTTTCAGTTCAAGAGGCGTCTGTAAAAATTCCCGACGGCAAATTTACAGCATGAAAAGTGTTAATAATAGTATTTAAAGGGAACCCTGTCCGCCATATTGAATCTGATTCCCATAAGAGCAATGCTAGAGAATAGCCTAAGTAATTTTTCCGTTAAATCGTGGTCTCATTTTGAAATACTGTCATATGCGGATGTTGATTGCTGAATATATTTTCAAAACCAGTTTTATTTGGTTTTAGTAAACTTTATAATTTTATACACAGTTGCAAAAAGAGATATTGCAAAAAACCTGAGCAATCAACACCCACGATCAATCAATCTATTTTTCTTTAAGAAAAAATCAGCTTTCGTTTTTTGACGAAAATAACACAAAAATGTGCTTAAAAGTAAAGGTATGGTTAGGTTATTTTAACTTTGAAATTGGTAAACAACTTCACCGTTTTGAATTTAGGAACCCGAGCCTTAAGGTCATAGGCTGACTCCTTTTATGAAACAGCGATCGTATTTTTTTTTAATACTGTTTATAACAAATCGAGAATCAATTGAATATGTATTTTAAATTTGGTTTACAGATGCACATAGGTGTGCCCTAATTAAAAACAAAATCAACCAAAACGTTTCAAAAATTTTATTTTAAATTTCGTTTTACGAAGTAAAATAAATCCAGGGTTAAAAACTAGACTTTAAGTAACGGAAAAATTAGCAACTATATATGTATGAAATTTCAAAATTGAATGAATATACTTATCACCCATACAACTATAAAAGTTTCATTTGAATTATTAACTCAAAAATAACATTGTTACTATATTATAAAAAGAAATCAAGTATCTAAATATAACAATTAATTGTGCGATAAATTAAGCCTTATTAGGCTACAAAATACCTAAAATAAATATGATAAAATTATAGGATTAAGAGTGTTATCCGACCATTGGGATTTTTCCTATTTGAAATAATGGAATATAACAAAATGTTTTATTATTATTGATTTCGACATTTGCCATCATTCGCGTGTTAAAATTGAATACAAAATGTTTATTGATTTTCACACACAAATTATGGTAATGTCCGAATAATTAATTATAATAAAAGTGAATATCCATTAAGGTACGTTTACACTGGTACACAAGTATGAGGACTTGCATGAGATACTACCAAATATTAATTTCAAAAGAAAATAACAAAATGCGTTTCAACGAATTTCATTAAAATCGATTTTGTCCTTCAGAAACTTTTACGATAGTTTCATTGACTGGACTAATATAAGCGAATGACTGAACACTTTGATAAACATGATTGTGTAGGTCGATTATTTTGGTCGAGTTCGTTAGCCAAAAACATCCAACAACCGGTAGCACGTTTTTTGACAGGAAATTACAATGTTTTGAGATTTTTCCTACCAGAATGAAACGTTTTTGGGTTTTTATCTAAAGAAATAACCATAGGAGATTATTCTGCACATTTTGTTTTTTTTACACGACCTTATAGCCCGTATGGTTCCTCCATAATCGATCAAAACGTAAAAGTACCCGGTATTTTATTAATCTCGCTAAGCGATTTTATATGCTTGCGAGCGAAGCGAAGAAGTACAGAGCTCCCACAATTAAACTAAAAGCTCTACCTCGAGCAGTGTGGGCAAATAATATTCCAGCAAAGCAAAGACTAAACACACAAACTCTACCTCTGCAAAACTTAAATATCTAAAGCAGCTTTAAATACCAAGTCACATTGAAAGCTCCTCAGTAATTACAGATCCAACAGCTTATCAATAATTCAACATCAACCTAGCCCTGATATCTGAAAGCCACTATAGAAGAAAGATATCCATCTCATGAACGGCTTAGGATTTACACGGATGGATTTTTATCTGGTTATGTAGCTGGTCTTAATCGACCCTTTCTTCACATTTATTTCTGTTGGAGAAAATAAAACAGGTTTTGATGGGGGGGATCGAAGCAGTACCAACAGCTTTAAAGCAATCACCTCACAAACTGTCCAAATTTTAGAGAGTGGTATTTCTGTAGCAGTTTAAGCTACAGCTGCGAATGAATTCACCACATACCAGCTATGAAGCAAGAAGGGCAATTAAACAGCTGAATAGTCTAGGGAAGGTGGTTTGATTTCACATTTAAGACCAGCAGGAAACGAGATGGCGTTTGTTTTTGCGAAGAAAGGGACCTTTTACATAACAGGGAAACACCTCGGAATTCGGGAACAGCTAAGAAGCTGATTCGGAGCAGAACTCAAAAGGGCTTTCTGGAGGAAGCACGGGCCCTGGAAAGGGCGGAAGGACATAAAGGATCAAGAAACAAACCCAGGAGAGAGGCCGTCGCTGATCTCGAACCAATGTCAACTTACGAAAATGAACCATCTTCTTGAGTCTGATGCTCAACATTGCACAACAAAGGTTGGATATATACATCAGTCAAGGAATCCTAATGTACAACACGCATTTGCACGGTTTAATTTTCAAGTATGTATGATCCAAGTATGTATTTCCCAAGTATGCATGTTCCACGTATGCAAGTAGGCGTGTTCCAAGTATGTATTTTCCAAGTATATATGTTTCAAGTATGTTCGTGAAAAGTATACTCGACGACACGTATGCTCTCCCGACACATTTGATCTGTTTGCCATAAGAGATATGTTTCACGTTCAACTTCTTAGTTTTTACCTTGAACTTTTAAAGATCAAATGTGTGCTATCTCTTTGCAAAATAATTGACCGAGCGAAGCGAGGTCTCCGTTTTAACTCGACCGTTTGGCATTTCGTCTGTGCGTCTGTATGTCTGTATGTCTGTGTGTCTGTGTGTCTGTGTGTCTGTTTGACGATTACGGCCAAACGCCTTGACCGATTTTGATTATTTTTTGCATGAATGTTCCTTATTCCTAGGCCGAGCCATGTATATATAAGGTTTTTTTTTATTTTTCACTTTTAACCCCTTAAATTAAATAAAAATGGCGGCCGCACCGTTTCTCTCAGTGTAAGCTTTTGTGGAGTAGGCTCCAAAGCCAGTTTGTGGCTTAACCGTAAGTCGAATTTAAAAACTAATAACATTTCGTTTAGCAAATTTTATTTTCAACAAAATTGTATTCTTGATGTTTTCCCGTATCTCTAACGGTAAGCTCACAAAATGGCCGTAAACTACAAATTTGTTAAAAATCGTCCAAGTTTTTGTATTTCAACCATGTTTTTATACGTTTATTCTAAACTGATTCAAAAGTGTTGCATAGCTTTTTTTGTAGATAAAGGTTCAAAGAATTCATATATGCCAGTAAAAAAATTATTGAAGTAAATTTAACAAAGTTATTAGATCAAGAAACATTTATTAGTTCTGTTATTAGCATGTTCAGTAACGAAAGGAAAAAGTTCAACTTTAGGCCTACATAAAAAGTAGTAAAAATTATTGTAATTTTTTCATAAATGTAAAAACGTTTCGTAATTTAGTTCTAAATAGAATTATATACAAATATTTATCAATTTCAAATTTCTTATTTTGAAAACACCAGTTTTTATGTTCTTACTACAAGACTGCTAACAAAACTAGGCCTGTTTTGAATAGTAATTCAGGAATATATCCTTTGCAAAAAATGGCATATAATAATAAGAAAGTGTAGGGGATAAGAAAGTGTATAGAATAAATCAAAGAATTAAACTGAATACTTGTAAATTATCATTGTAAATTTCATAAAAGTATTTGACTTAGCTTTACTCGAATTACAAAATGAGATGAAACAAATGAAACCGCTCGGCGATAAAGGACATACAAAAAATGACCGTTGGACACCGTGGGAAGTGTTGGTACATGGGTTGAGAATAAAGTTGAGATCACTATCACGACGTTTTAACATGTTTGTTTTTATTATTTCTAATATTGGAATATGATATGGAAGTTATGGAACTGTAAATACATTGTTAAGTTTTAGTTATTTAAGTATGTAAATATTTAATTATATGTTTTCCCTTTATAACTTGATATTTTTAGCTATCTTACTTATTATTAACTTAAATAAAACACAATGCCTCTAAAAGAAAATCTTTAGCAGTTAAAACTCAAGAAAAGAAAAAAAAACGAGAACTAGAAATCCCGGAATCGCGGGAATTGTAAAATAATGTTTCGCTGGCTAAACCTTGTGCTTACTTCCTTACTGACAAACTATTTTTAACCTAAGCTCAAAACCACATTTGTTATTTTAACGAGCGAGGTCTACTGTTCACAGAACTACTAGTTAACTACTATCAACTTTAACAAAAAGCTTGAAAAAATTTTATTTAAAAAAATTACGATATTAATTGTAGCCGATTGTAACAACAGATCATCTAGCTTTGTCATTCAATACAAGAAGAGTACACTACACACTGGATTTAAAACAAATAAGGGTTCTTTCCACCCCTAACGGGAGAATTTTATTATTTGTTTCCACCCTCTTTGAACAATCCCCTTTTGTGTCAAACTTAAACGATTTCAATTCTTTGTTTTTTTTTTCAAAAGGGTAATATTTTGTACTCGAAATCCATTAAACATTTCATTTTTACATTTGTCTTTATGTTCTTTCTGTATGTTGGCATTTTGTCTAGAAATTTAATAAATTCTACATAAAACCATTTTTAACCTTTTTACGTTCACCGAATCACTGATGTCATTCATCTCGGACCCTTTTATTTAGTTTATTTTAAAGAACAAGTGGATGTAGTGTTTGAATGTCGTTTCAGTTTTATTGAGTGACTCAACTTGTAAAAAATACAAATATTCCGATTTTCAAAACAGGATAATGCAGTTGTTTTAAATGAGCCCTATTAAGTAAGACTTACTGCTCACATTGTATTATTTTCAATGTTGGCACTAATTATACCCGGGTACAGAACTGAGATATTTAATAAATCATTCACTGTGACAGCATTTAGGCTCTGGAATTCATTGCCGGAGAGTTTGAAGTGCATCAATGATCGTGTTCAGTTCAAAAAGGCTTTGGGCTGTTGGTTCTGCGACAGTTTTGGGTAGTTTCGGGCGCTCGGGCCGTTGTTGGGTGTTTTGAAACATGTTCTTGATTGTGTGTGTGTTTGAGAGTGAAGCGTGTTTATGTATATGTTTATATACACTGTGGCATAATTTACTTATAGATTTATTTTACTTAGGAGATAAATGTGTGTATTTTTAGTTCTCAGTATTTGAACATTATGTTTCAGAAGTAATTATCTATTTACATAAAATACAAAAACTACTCATCGCGAAATCTCAAAAACCACCGAACGGATTGGAATGAAATTTGGTATGTAGCTGCCTCTAGGTAGGTGCTCGCTAAGAAAGATTTTCAAAAATTCGAAATTTTAGAGGGGGGGGATAAAAGTTATAAAAAAAACCCATAAGAAATACACAGCATAAGATATTGAATGATATTTTTTTTTGTTAATATACATTTAACTTTAATTTTTCTATCCCTGCAAAGCTGGATCGGGCAAGCTAGTTATTTTATAGTTTTTGTTTGTTTTGTGAATTTTTATGTAGGCCTATTTATGTATTTTGAAATTCGAAGTTAAGTGGCAGAGAGGAGTCAATGGTCCTAACTTCGCCTCAATATTTAAGATTGTTAATTATATAATGCCCATAAGCTCACATCTACACGACGTACCTTGCCAGTATGTTGCGGTTTGGAAGTGTTGTTCAACACCTGAACAGCTGATGACAGGCAGACAGAGTTCTTCAACTACTTAGTGGATCAGTCGGTTGGAGAACTTTCTGATATCGATTGAGGTGTCGAACTGCCACCAACACAAACAATGTCAATGGAAGTAAACGGTCATGACGACCACATCAACGTGTCAAGGCCCCCACAAAAGGAGCAGAACGATTTAATAATACAATCAGAAGGAAGAAAGTGAATTTCTAGGGAGTGAAACGAAAGAAAAAGTACTACCAGCTAGATGATGGGATAAAAAGAAATACAAAACTATGGCAAAGGCGGCAACATCGGGTTTTTGAAACATTGAAGAACTTGGATAAAATGAACTAAAAGAGTGACCTCCTTATAAAACTGATGTTCAGATCTGTCCGAAGATACTTAAACGACATAACCGACTGCATTTTATTAAGATGCCCGTTTATAAAAGTCCTGGCTAACACCAACGATGAACCTCTTCGCACTTTTATGTCGGGCAGTTTTTAAAGATCAGTGTTTGGAATACCAATTACTCATATAATTTGTATCACTTATTGGTCCCATTTTTTTATTTGTTATAATTCATTCTGGATGTGCACAGATTGGAAGTGGCCAGGTAGAAGAACACCCTAAACATTGCGTGATGGGCGCAGATAGAAACTGTGAGCAGCCTGCCTGTGACATTGTGGCGGCAGGTTATTCAAGATGGCGAAAAAAAACTATGGGTACATTAAAGTAATGTATACAAACTTACTTGCGTTTCTTATTCAAAACAAGTTTGAAGTGGCACAAGATTAGTAAAATCAAATGCGGTTACATAAAACGTGAACTCTGTGTTACAAGTTTTAATCCATAATGTTAAAATAAATGCAGAATATTGTATGACACTAACTACTGGGTGTAAACCTATGTTTAAATAAAAGTTATTCGAATCAAACTAAATAAACGGTACCAGGAACTGGCACATACTTTCTCACAAATACATTTAAATTACTAAACAGATTCACTGTGACTTGTAGGGTGGGGTAGGAGTGTTTTTTTATTAAAGTTGGAGATTAACTAATAAATATTATTATTATTATTATTACTATTATCTAGAGAGAAAACTATTCGATCGATTTCGAAAAAATTTGCACCAGACACGTCAATTAGGTCTTCATAGATGCACGTAAAATGGTTTTGAAATTTTTTTAAAAACAACCCGCTTTATGGCCAAAAACCCCCCAAAACAGTTATTATTATTATTAGCTAAACGAGAATTTTTAGAAAGATGCGGGTTTCTGTATATGGTAGGGCACATTAAAGGCTACAAATAAGCCAAATTTTATCAAAATCGTTAGAGCCGTTTTTTAATAAAAAAATAATAACTGATTTTTGGGGGTTTTTTGGCCAAAAAGGGGGTTGTTTTTCAAAATTGTTCAAAACCCTTTTTCGTGCATCTATACAGGCGCACTGGACATGTCTGGTGCAAATTTGGTTGAAATCGATCGAATAGTTTTCTCTCTAGCTTTGTATACTTTTATTAAAGTAGGCGATTAACTAATAAATATTATTATTATTAGCTATAGAGAAAACTATTCGATCGATTTCGAACAAATTTGCACCAAACACGTCAATTAGGACTTTATAGATGCACGTAAAAACGTTTTGAAAAATTTTGAAAAACAACCCCCTTTATGGCCAAAAAACCCAAAAAATCAGTTATTATTATTATTACTAACTAAACGAGAATTTTTAGAAAGATGCGGGTTTCTGCATATCGTAGGGCACATTAAAGGCTACAAATAAGCATAATTTTATCAAAATCGATTGAGCCGTTTTTTTATAAAAAAATAATAACTGTATTTTTGGGGGTTTTTTGGCCAAAAAGGGGGTTGTTTTTCAAAATTGTTCAAAACCCTTTTTCGTGCATCTATACAGGCGTACTGGACATGTCTGGTGCAAATTTGGTTGAAATCGATCGAATAGTTTTCTCTCTAGCTTTGTCTACATACAGACATACATACAGACATACATACATACAGACATACATACATACAGACATACAGACAGACATTTTGTAAAAACCACTTTTTTGGACTCAGGGGGTCCCAAAACGGATATTTCCACAAAAATCTCAACATCGATTTTTTTTGCGATCACTATACTTTCTCTATACTATAGTATAGTGAGAAAGTAAAACACAAGAGTTGGCCTGTAAAGTCCTTAATTTAATTGTTTGTTTCTATAACACTAAACATATTTTTTTTGCTGCAATGTCACGCTACCTTCGCGCACAGCTCATTTCATTTCCTTTGCGAGGCACTGAACTCCAAGTAAAACTTTTAAATACCAAAGTTGATACATCGAAGAAAGTTTTGAGAATTTATGTTTCTTTTATTAAGATGAAAAATACATAAATTATATTACGTCTTCAACCCGTATTCCTAACATTCGCGTAAAAAATTTACAATTACTTAATTTATACAACTTCTTCTCGGATTAGTTAATTCATCGTTAATTAAATCGTGTATTTATATCAGACTAGCTGAATACTCGTCCTTCGCTACAGGGAATTTGTTGCATCACCATGATTCATAATTAATTGTCATATTTTTCTCTTATTTTCTTTCATCTATTATTTGACAGTAATGTTTTTGAGTAATTTTTCAATGTTCTTAGTATCAAAATAAGGAGATACCTACATTGACGATTAAACGAAACAGTCGTGGCTGCGCCCCTGGAGGAGGCCACTCGCTTGCTACGCCTCTGAAGATATTCAGTGATAGTTTAAAATATAATTTTATGTTTGTTGGATTAATTTGTATCTTAGCTGTCAAGAATGAAGTGAACAAAAAGGATTGTAAAAATTCAAACATTTTAAACGTAATCTAATCTCAAAGTTGATCATATAATATATCAATTATTATTGTAAAGAGAGCAATGCATAAAATCAGCTTTTACTATTTTTTTTGCATTTATTGTTTACTTCTTCTAGAACGTAAGAAGTTTCACGCACTTATTCTTTTTTAAAGAAATACTTTCCCTAAATCCCGGAATCGCCGAGACCATTAAGCGCCAAAAACCCAACGCAAACTCGAGCACTATCGAACAATGTCGGGCAGAAGAAATATGAACCGACCTCTAACAAAGAAGATAGGTTATGTTTTTTTCTACCCTTCGCCCCAACCCCCATCCCCCCGAGTGTCTCCAACAAAACCCTAAGAAATACTTTGCAGAGTTCATCGCACTCTTGCAGATCCGCCTACCGGTTTTTTTTTACAGAAATTCTTCAAAACGCAAAAAAAGACAAAAACTTGTGGCTACTCGAGTCACTGTAAAAACATCAGCAATTAACCCTTGAGTGGCGACAAGGGTTATTGTGGAAGGGTAACCGCAGACTCTTCGCGCTTTAAAGTGACTTGGCTACTTGTTTTTACTTATTTTTCTACCGTAAGAAAAGGCTTTTGTTAACAGTGTAAGATTCGCGCCAACGGTGTAGATATAAAGTACGAGGGCCAAAAAAGCATTACGAATAATTTAACAGAGTTGGCGAGAATATTAGTGATACGTTTACCCTAAAAGGGACGGACTATCTTGTCTTCTGAATCTGAACTTGTTCTGAATATTTTACCATCAATATTGAAAAATCATAAAATCTCAATAAAACTGATACCTTTGGAAAGTAAACGTTTTAAACTTAAATGTTTGGTACTTACAAATATGTCATAAAACGTGTATTTACATATAATATGTAATCAACGTTGTAACACCGTATGCGTCTAAAGTCGCGTTTACACGTGTAGCTGGAGAGCTATATAGCCGAGCTACAAATTCATTAAAACGACATTCAAGTTCCGACTATCAGATTGCCACAGCTATATAGCAGAAAACGAGTTAAAATAACCGTTGGTTGTCGGTAGAGATCAAAGAAAACATCTATAACAGCTGTATAGCTCTGCTGGAAGTACAATATGTTTTTAGAAGAGCTAGATATAGCCCCCCCCCCAACTTAACCTCCATTTTATTTCTGTCGTCACATATAAAAGTTGTGTCTTTCTTTTCAATTTTTGGCCCAATAACATTAACTAAATATTCGAAATCACAACTGGTCATTCTCAAAATTTTTTTTTAAACTTCCATCACATCGAATTTTACAAAAAGACGTATTTCTCATAGTACCATCCCCATCAACTTCAAGTAAATCTTTTAAGGCTCGGGTACCTGAATTCAAAATGGTGAAGTTGGCTACCAATTTCGATATTAAAATAACCTAACCATACCATCACTCTTAAGCATATTTTTGTCTTATTTTCGTCAAAAAACTAAAGCTTTTTTCTTAAAGTAAAATAGATTGTAGGTGTTGATTGCTAAGGTTTCTTGCAACATCTCATTTTGCAACTGAGTAAAAAATTAACTAGTAGGTATACAATGCAGTTGTCTGCTTGCAATATTGAGTAGAGCAAGTATTTTTTTAATCAATACATTGGAGAAATATAACCACAGTATTGAAGAACAAAGTATAAAACTGTCGTATTTACAAACAGCTGATAGTGACAGTCTGAAGTTAGATATGATCCTTTTAACAGCTGTATAATCAACACACAGTAAAAATAAACCAAATAAAATATTTCTTCTATTAAAATAACATTGTAACTTTAAAGAGCCGTAGGGCAAAACCCTGATGTCCGATTTGGACCATTTCAGATTTATACCTTCCCATAGTTTGTTACTATGACCGTACCAAATTTCGTGCGGATCACTTCAGCCGTTCAGGAGGAGTATGTGGAAATAAGCCAGAGTGCAGTATAAGAGCTTCGATCGCTCCACTCAATAAAGCTACTATGTTTTACTATTTCTATCATAAGTTTATAAAAACAATAAAACGGGGTTTAAAAATGTATTCAGCAATCAACAGTAGGGCTACTTCAAAATGAAAATTTTTTAAAAATTTATTCCACGAATTAACGGAAAATTACTTATTCTGTAGCATTGCTCTTATGGGAATCGGATTCAATAATAAAATTTTACAAAAAACATTTCAAGAAACAAAACATTTTCCTTTTCAATGACAAACAGAACAGTTTAAAAAAATTATTAACTTAAAAAATAACTGAGTTATTGGCTAAAAACTAAAAAAAATCTTAGAAACTTATTATTAGGTTTGTATCTTAGAAACTTACTATTTTGATAGGTAAAAATTTATTAATTTTTAAAGCTTTTTTTCTTAAAGTAAAATAGATTGTATGTGTTGATTGTTAAGGTTTCTTCCAACATCTCTTTTTGCAATTGAGTAAAAAATTAATAAAGTCTACTATGTTTTACTATTTCTATCATACGTTTATGAAAACAATAAAACAGGTTTTGAAAATGTATTCAGCAATCAACATCCGCATATGACAGTACTTCAAAATGAAAACAAATTTTAAAATTTATTCCACGAATTAACGGACAAAATTACTTATTCTGTAGCATTGCTCTTATGGGAATCGGATTCAATAATAAAATTTTACAAAAACATTTCAAGAAACAAAACATTTTCCTTTTCAATGACAAACAGAACAGTTTAAAAAAATTATTAACTTAAAAAATAACTGAGTTATTGGCTAATAACTAAAAAAAATCTTAGAAACTTATTATTAGGTTTGTATCTTAGAAACTTACTATTTTGATAGGTAAAAATTGATTCATTTTCTAGGTTGAAAGTTGCCTACTAACAGCTGATCAACAATGAAACGTTTGGCAAATTAAAATGATGTGTGGTTTTTATACTGCTTTCATGTTAGTAAGTAAAATAGTGCTTGGTAATCGTGTACTAAAATATGCCATTCGTGTTTAGGGTTGAATAATACACTGATATTGTTTTTGTTACGGGTTTTGTAGTAGGGTTGTAATGGGTAATGGGTTTTATGGTTACCCAAAACTTGCCTATAACGTTATAGACAAAAAAGTAAACAATCAGAGTATACAATAATTTCTTTGCATTTGCTTCGCCGTGGTGGTGAGCACAAAGTCGTTAATTCTCAAGGTTAGATAATGTTTAGGAAAACCATATCCTGGATAGTAAAGTTAACCAATAAAGTAGGCTAAATGAGTTTGAGTAGTTTTTTGGAAAAAAGTAACAAACATGAGCACTTTTCTCTCTGTAATAATTATATTAGGAAATCTAATATTTAATTTCTAAATTTGTTACGAAGACAAATCTTCTAATATTACAAAAGGAAAATATTCGCTCTTACAAAGTTCTTTAAATTGAGACCCAGACGAATATTTCCAGTCGTAACATAAGGGCTGCAACCCTTACAGGAAATGACAAACCTAATATTAATTCGCGACCCAACCACCTTGCCGCAGCACGAGCCTTCTTTATCCAGTCATCAGTCAAACCGGTCTCGCCACCTTCCCGACCTCCGAAGAACGGGTTCATATCAAGTTTTTTTTCGATCAAAAACCAGGTAGTCCCGCGCACGCGCCTTCCACGCGCGGCTTTTTTTTACACCATCACAATTAACCCCGAACGGGTTTCAACCCTTTTTGTAAACATCACCCCTTTCCGTCGGATCTCGGGGTTTTTTTAGGGGTCCTGTTTGATTTAGCTCCAGCGATCAAGGATTGTAATGCGATAGTAATTGAGCGTACCTAAACAGTTTACCCGGGATAATGCGAAAGGGTTCGCGATTGATATATCAGTAAGGCTAACTAGAGAAGCTGCCGGGTTCTGTGGTGGTTTTTATACGTAACCCTTCATTTGTGTTGGCTTTGTTGACGAATTAGATGTTGTACGGTGAATTTACTGTGGAAGAATATAATGGTAACAAGGGTAACCCTAAACTTATGTGATTTTTTACTACTACAACTTGCATGTTTACCAAACTGTTTGAGTTTAGAAATAATTCGACCACGCAGCTGGACCGCTGACGTGAGTTGAGCAAATTTCCAAAATTAAGTTTATATGCCTATGTTTTAGGGTTTCAACCAACTATTTGGTAAATTGATCTACTCACGAAGGCGCTGAATAGCTGCCTCTGTGTACGAAATATATTAGTAGAATTTGTTGCCTCCAGCTTCGACTCACGCACTAATTCGTTCCACTCGCCTTGCACCTCGACCTTGCGACTTCGGGTTATGGACTGCCTCGCTTCGCTTGCAGCGTAGAAATTCGGCCATCAGCCTCGGATCAGAAGATAAAATCCCGCGTGTAATTGAACCGGGTACACAATGGATTGTGTATTGAAAATACTCTCAATACAGAGGTTGGCGTGCGAAGCACGCAATGTATTGTGTATTGAAAATACTCCCAATACGGGGGGTTGGCGTACGAAGCACGCAATGCATTGTGTATTGAAAATACTCCCAATACGGGGGGTTGGCGTGCGAAGCACGCAATGCATTGTGTATTGAAAATACTCCCAATACGTGGGGTTGGCGTGCGAAGCACGCAATGCATTGTGTATTGAAAATACTCCCAATACGGGGGGTTGGCGTGCGAAGCACGCAATGCATTGTGTATTGAAAAAACTCCCAATACGGGGGGTTGGCGTGCGAAGCACGCAATGCATTGTGTATTGAAAATACTCCCAATAGGGGGGGTTGGCGTGTGAAGCACGCAATGCATTGTGTATTGAAAATACTCCCAATACGGGGGGTTGGCATATGAAGCACGCAATGCATTGTGTATTGAAAATACTCCCAATACGGGGGGTTGGCGTGTGACGCACGCAATGCATTGTGTATTGAAAATACTCCCAATACGGTGGGTTGTCGTGCGAAGCACGCTATGCATTGTGTATTGAAAATACTCCCAATACGGGGGGTTGGCGTGCGAAGCACGCAATGCATTGTGTATTGAAAATACTCTTAATACGGGGGGTTGGCGTGCGAAGCACGCAATGCATTGTGTATTGAAAATACTCCCAATACGGCGGGTTGTCGTGCGAAGCACGCAATGCATTGTGTATTGAAAATACTCCCAATACGGGGGGTTGGCATGTGAAGCACGCAATGCATTGTGTATTGAAAATACTCCTAATACGGGGGGTTGGCATGTGAAGCACGCAAAGCATTGTGTATTGAAAATACTCCCAATACGGGGGGTTTTCGTGCGAAGCACGCAATGCATTGTGTATTGAAAATACTCCCAATACGGGGGGTTATCGTGCGAAGCACGCAATGCATTGTGTATTGAAAATACTCCCAATACGAAGGGTTGACGTGTGAAGCACGCAATGCATTGTGTATTGAAAATACTCCCAGTACGGGGGGTTGGCGTCCGAAGCACGCAATGCATTGTGTATAGTACCCATACGGGGATTGGCGTGTGAAGCACGCAATGCATTGTGTATTGAAAATACTCCCAATACGGGGGGTTGGCATGTGAAGCACGCAATGCATTGTGTATTGAAAATACTCCCAATACGGGGGGTTGGCATGTGAAGCACGCAATGCATTGTGTATTGAAAATACTCCCAAACGGGGGATTGGCGTGCAAAGTACTGTGCGTTGGCCGCTTCTCATAGTGTTCAGTGTCAAGCTCACATGTGCGTTCACATATGTTAAGCCTCATACCCCGCTCTAGCCCCCCGCCATCCAATAAATATTATATGGGCGCCCATTGTCCTAGTTATGAAATATGTTACTGTAGGTTAATTATTATTGTTGAAACCATTAATACAACTTTCCAAAACTATTCCCAACTCTGTAGATATTGCTTCTTCGCTAATTGCAAATAAAAAAAACTCGAGTAAAACTTTGATCTTTTCTCTCACTTAGGACCTGTTAGGCTTAATGCGTACGAAGGCGAAGGCTTTTAGGTTCCACTAAATATTAAATGAACGCGTTGCAAAGACGTTCCCAGAGATAATATAGGGGAGTCATAATGAACTGTCATTGCTTGGCCAATCAGGTGGCTTCCTTCTGCGTAATCAATAATGGAAATCCACCCCTGTCTGTCCGTGCGTCCGTCAACCCTAGCGAGGGAAACTCTTAAGCCTTTGTTTCTGATTTCCGAAAGTAAACCTCCTAATAGTATTTCTTTGTGCCGGTGTGAGCATGAGGTTTTCCGCCAAACGCAGTAAAGCGGAGTACTGTAATACATCTCTGTCCTTGAAAAGTAATGTGTTATTATTTTAAAAGTAACAACAATAATTGATATAGCCTATAGTAAAAAGTGAATTTTAAATGCAGTTTCAGTCGTATAACCTAGGGTACTATTCGATTGAGAATATTTGACCTGTAGTTTGTCCAAACAGACGTGCGCTCTAAGCCATAAAATCGACCCTCGCTCCCACAAGCGCAGACACAGTCACAGTGCCTACCTGGCGCTAATCTTTCTTCTATGAATCACAAACTTCAAAATAACATTTTCCTAACTGTTAACTTTACTTAATATTTACTCTAACTAGAGGCTCTGCCCCTGGACGCTTCGCGTCCCAACCCCGCCTCGGCCTTTAGCCTCAGATTACAAAATTGACTATTAGAATTTATCCATTTTTGCCAAGTTGACTTTTTTTTACAAAATATATTGTTAAATCAGGCCCAATTTATTCTAATTCTAACGTGCTAAAACAGTATAAATTATCTTGTTTTTTTAACAGTAATTAAAAACTATCCAATGAACAGCTGATTTTGGATAGTACTCAATCTCATGGCTTGTTTATAAACAGCTGTTTTTATTGCTTTATTTACTACTAGTGGACTCGGCAATGCTTCGCTATTGCTTAATTTGAAACTTTGAAAGCCTGTAATTCGAATCCCGTGTAATTCAACATCCTGTAGTTCGTATCCCGTGTAATTCAACATAGGCCTAATGATTGTTACACATAATTAATAAAATAACTGATTTGAATCAAAAGTTTAATACAATTTTAGGTTAGGCCTTTAAAACCTATGAAATATAATAATTCAAACATCTAATATTACAATTTAACATTATATTATTCTTATACATTATAAATAGAAAAGCTTATTTGGACCAAAGGTTTAACACAATTTTAGGTTAGGCCTATTATTATAAAATCAACACACTTTTTTTGAAAGAGTTTGGAATTATCACCATAGTAACCAGAATAACACATTAATAAATACGAATCAGCTGTTTCATCTGTTATATGGCTGCTTATGGGAGGTATGAATTTTCGCATTTTCTACCCTTTAAATTCAAAATTTTGCAAAATCCTTTCTTAGTACGCCTCTACATTATTGGACGGATGTACCTTCCAAATTTCAAGTCTCTAGCTTTAATAGAATCGGCTCTGCGTTGATCATCAGTCAGGACATTGCATTTTATATTATTTACTATTTCGATGTTATTTTGTAACCAACAAGACCTTATGTTATTTTGTTATGTGGCAACCCATAAGACCCTATGTTAAAATTTTTCAACTTTTAAATTAGGTTTTCTCAAAAAATTGCTTTTTTACACGAAATACAACTATATGGGTGTACTTAAAAATCAAAACTACACCTAAATAAAAAATTTCTTTGAATTCGTGAGAGCCGATTTCGAGATCCGCGTCAGATACAAAGATATATACAAGAATTGCTCATTTAAAGTAATAGGATTACTGAACTATAAATATTTTTCCTCACAAAATAAGTCCAGATACGGTACAATTGTGACAACTCTAAGCGGTTTTACGGTCAGTAGGTTACGAAATCATAAATTTGACTTCTTAAAAATTGTTATTGACATTTTATTTGAATTAGCACGACCACAATGACATACATAATTACAGTAATTATAGTACGGTAGTGATTTCAAACGTATGCAAAAAAACAAACTAAATCAGAATCAATATAACAGTGAACGTATACTAAGAGTAAAGTAAAAATAATTACAAATTCATTTTGCAATTTTACTGTACAATAACTAATAAATCAATAAAATAATATTATAAAAAATAAAACTAACAGTGTCTTGTAAAATTTCCAATGTACGCAAACAAAAGAAACTTAATCAGAATCAATATAACAGTGAACGTATACTAAAGTAAAACAAAATACAAATTCGTTTTAAATGTTACTGTACAATCTCTGATAAATCAAGAAAATAATATTATTAAACTAACACGATCATAACACATTTGTCAAATAAAATGTCAATAACCATTTTTAAGTAGTCACATTTATGATTTTGTATCCTACTGACCGTAAAACCGCTGAGAGTTGTCACAATTGTAACATGTGCCTAATTTTGCGAGAAATAATGTATAGAGTTAACATTAAGTAAAGTTAACAGTTAGAAAAAATGTGATAATTTGTGTTTCACAGAAGAACCATTAAGCAGGTAGGCCGTGTGAGTGTGTCTGCGCGTGTGGGAGTGAGGTTCGATTTTATTGTTTAGAGCGCACGTCTGTTTGGACAAAGTATAATAAATAACAAAACTACAAATCCGTTAAATTAAGAGCTATAATACGTGAAAATCGAAAATTGAAATACCTTTTTTAGTAGGCCCTATCTATTATGCATATAAATAAAATTGAAGTGTCTGTGATTTCAAAATAAAAACTTGTTTCCTAAGATCACATTATATGGTTATTCACACATTACCAAAACCTAAACACACATTAATAAATTTGTTGTGTTTGGCCGGGCAAATCTCCGGAATGGCTGAACTGATTTTGACGAAACTTTCATTAGCATGTAGAGGACTTTTCAGAGAATATTTTAGGCTACTTTTTATTCTTAAAGTTTTTAAAATTCCTGTTAAAAAATTGAAAAAAGTAAAAATTATGGTCAAAATTGCAGATTTTATGGACAAATGTTGGGAATATTGCGTGTTTATTTCGATCTATGTCTTACATTAACCACCATCAAACTTAGAGCCAAGTGCCTCTGTCTTAATCAGTCATCATTTCCATACTAAGTTCTGTTGAAAAAATGTAAACATTATAAACAAAATTAGGGATTTGATGGTGTGAATTGCCATCACCGTATGGGCAGAGCTTTTACTTTATAATAAAAGGAGAGAAATGAAACTTATAGCCTACTTTTCCAATTGCCATAGATGTGCACACAAAAATCATGTGTGTATAAGTTGCCGTTAAGCCAGGTAAAAAAAAACAATAGTCGTATTACTGCCAACAGAAGTTAAAACAGACATAAATATAAATCGGTGGTTATATTCGTTTAATCCGAAATTTGATCAACATAATTTTAGGTTAGGCCTATACTGAACCAACACACGTTTCTTTAAGCATTTACATGCATTAGCCTACTGTAGCAACCAAGTTAGCAAATTTAGACATTTTAAAATAATAAACAATCGTTTTTTTTTATTTCAGTGTACATATTTTCAACCTGAAATTTCGATAGTATATCCCTAATAAACCCTAAATTTGAAGTAAAAGTAAAATTGCTTGTTTAGGTTTCAATTGCAACATTTAAGGTTTTTTTTGCAAGTTAAAACACAATTTACACAACGCACAGTATACACATATTAAACTTTCCACGTAGTCAATTTAACTTTATACTTATATTATACTAGCTGACCCGTACGGCGTTGCCCGTTGTGGTTGGTATTTTCAGTCTTTTTAACGTAATTGTATTCTTTTTAAGTGTTCAGTCAGTGAGTGGTATTTGGCTTTTATATATATAGATCTTAAATAATAAAAGCACTATTGTCATAATAATAAAAGATCTGAAATTATGATTTTAGTAACTTTGATCCCCCCAAACCCCTCCTAAAATTTCGAAATGTTTCTAAGTGAGCACCTATGGCCCTAGAGAAAGCTACATGCCAAATTTCATTCCAATCTGTTCGGTAGTTTTGGAGAAATCGTGATTTAGTAATTTTTACCCCCCAAACGCCCCTAAAATTTCCAATATTTTAAAACCCTTTTTTACCGAGCGCCTATGGCCCTAGAGGAAGCTACATACCCAATTTCATTCCAATCCGTTCGGTAGTTTTGGAGAAATCGTGATTT
>JAGFPH010000086.1:13272-31578 GCA_018207615.1 Philaenus spumarius
AATATAATTTGTGAAGATTGTATGAACTACCATTGTTGAAATATTATTAAAATATAATGACAAAATGTCCGTAAAAAAATACGACGTCCGAATATTATTAGCGGTAATTTTATAAAACGTCGGCATTAAAACGCAATTTGTATACAACAGCGTATGTCCGCGAAAAATCGATGCCCGAATACAATTTATGAAAATTGAATGAACTACCATTGTTGAAATATTATTAAAAATATAATGACAAAATTTCCGCAAAAGAATACGACGCCTGAATATTATTAGCGGTAATTTTTTAAAACGTCGGCATTACAACGCAATTTTTATTCAACAGCGTATGTCCACGAAAAATCAATGCCCGAATACAATTTATGAAAATTGTATGAACTACCATTGTTGAAATATTATTTAAAATACAATGACAAAATGTCCGCAAAAGAATACAACGTCCAAATATTATTAACGCTATTTTTTAAAAACGTCAGCATTAAAACGCAATTTAATATACAACAGCGTATGTCCGCGAAAAAATCGATGATTGAATACAATTTGTGAAAATTGTATGAACTACCATTATTGAAATATTATTTAAAATACAATGACAAAATATCCGCAAAAGAATACGACGTTCGAATATTATTAGCGGTAATTTTATAAAACGTCGGCATTAAAACGCAATTTTTATACAACAGCGTATGTCCGCGAAAAATCGATGCCCGAATACAATTTATGAAAATTATATGAACTACCATTGTTGAAATATTATTAAAAAATAATGACAAAATTTCCGCAAAAGAATACGACGCCCGAATATTATTAGCGGTAATTTTTTAAAACGCAATTTTTATACAACAGCGTGTGTCCGCGAAAAATCAATGCCCGAATACAATTTATGAAAATGGTATGAACTACCATTGTTGAAATATTATTTAAAGTACAATGACAAAATGTCCGAAAGAGAATACGACGTCCGAATATTATAAACGCTAATTTTTTAAAACGTTAGCATTAAAACGCAATTTAATATACAACAGCGTATGCCCGCGAAAAAATCGATGCCTGAATACAATTTATGAAAATTGTATGAACTATACCATTGTTGAAATATTATTTAAAATACAATGGCAAATGTCCGCAAAAGAATACGACGTCCGAATATTATTAGCGCTAATTTTATAAAACGCAATACACAACAGCGTACATTCGCGAAAAACATTTGTTCTTGTTTCTATAAATTACCGGCGTTAAAACTTACTTTAAATTACAACGGCGATTAAGGTCCGCGAAAAGATTATTTAGATGCCACTTGTAAAATTCGGAAAAGGTGGAATTAAATGTCGCTATTTGCGGGAATGAATAACAAATAAAACAAAGGCACTTCGTCGGGATTCCCACAAAAAACATAAATCGCGGGTAACGTAAATCCCGAAAATGTCCAAAATGTTTTTCCTGAACTAAAAACAAATAGAATTATTATACTTTTGTTACCGATCTATACAATTTGTAACTTTTCTTCGAAGTAGATACCCTAATTCTATAAATAGACACGATAAGAAACGAATCCATAAGTAGTTGACCTTGAGCCTACTTTACCTTTCTGTGTAACAAATAACCAAGCACACGCATGAATACAAATAAAACAAGAAGCGTCTTCAAACGAAACAATTGCCTAAACATTTTACTAGCGAAAATATCTACACACATCAAAGTAAGAGAGTTTTACATTCTTTCCTACTGATAATTTATTGTTAAACGATTAATTGGGGTTAAGTTTAAATAAAGAGAATTGATTGCAAATACTGGAGATTACATTCAAAATACGGAGACCTGGCTAGTTTGACAATGATATGAACTGAACTGAATATCTCTCGGTATCAGTATTGAGTTTCGGGGGCTATAGATTCTTGTTACCGATATCAAATACAAAGTATCTGTGGTATCGTGAATCGACCCATCCCTTGCCATGGTTACGGCATGTTCGTATGCAACTTTCACATTTTCTACGAAACAGCGCTTGCTCATGCCGAACTCCGCGATCGCGTTTACAAAACGAAAATAACACAAGTGAAGGAATAAAATTCCCGGCTACACATGAAAATCACGGCTTTCTCCCGGAATTTTCAAGGTCAAATCATATTCCCGGCTATTTCCCGGATTTCCTGGTTTTCCCGGTTGGTAGACACCCTGCTGTGGTACTTAAATTATGTTTTTCTAACTGATATTTCATACATTTTGCCTAATTGTATTCGGGTTTCATCATCTTTCGTGAAAACTCACTGTGATATATTAAATTACGTTTTAACGCCTATATTTCATGAAATTACTGAGTTAATTTCTTCCATGAACATTCCGTTTTTTTTTTTTATAGGTTTTTTTGTTTATCGACCCATCCCTAGTTTGCAAACACACAAAGTAATCGCTACTAACGGCTAGAAGTAACAGTACAGCTACTTCGGCTACTCTAATACTTTGATGCAGTGTAGATTCTCCGAATACTTCGTATTGGAATGAAATGGGATGTAACGACTAATATAACGAGGAAATATAAACCGTGGCCGTGGCAATCGGCGTACCGAACGTATTTGCAGAGATTAGTGGTGGCCGGGCTCGGAATTGACTTTCACGTAATCGACTTGATGCCGATTCCAGTGCCGAGAATCGGTGGAATCGACTTTTGGAATCAAAAATCGACCCATCCCTAATATTCCATTATTAAAAATATAAAATGATTTCTGCAATTTCAATTAATAAAAATTAAATCTATTCATTCGGCAAACTGAAATTCCATTTATATTTTTTATCAAAATGCATAATTTTGGCTCAAAATCTAAAATTATGCGCAAAAGTCTATATCTATTGTTTTTCGCCCCCTCATGCAATGTGAAACCATGCGAAATTCTAAAAAACGTAGAGACAAAGTTTGTAGGAAATTTTTTGCTGTACAACTTTGCTCTCTTGATATTTTTAACCAAATTCCATAGTTTTTCCTTAAAATATAAAAAACGGCAAAAAACATATTTCTCAAAAACTACTCTTTTTGGGTCAAAATCATGTTTCAAGAACCCTAATACAGTAGAACCCCTCTTAACCGGCCTCGGATCAATCGGTCCTCGGCTTAACCGGCCTATTTCAAGAAACAACAAAATCAAATATATTAACTGGCCGAAGTCTCAAACATCGATTATTTGACGGACAATTCGGGATGACGCAATGTTATTTGTGCTACTGTATGTGTTAATGTTGTGGCAGGGAAAAGGAGGGAGGAGGAGCGTAACAAAGGAAGCCGCCTTGTCGATTGATTCTTGCCGCGGAAGCAAGAGGGGGGATCAAATCTTGCTTCCCACGGCAACTGTATTATTTTTTCTTGGAATCAATTAACCAAGCGGCATCCTTTGTTTCTCTTTCTTCATCTGTTTATTTCTTGCAACCTTTACCGAATTTCGTGAGAGCAAAAGTGCTTGAAAACAGGAGGGGAGAAAAGGAGGCGAGGGAAGTTAAAATGTTTACATGTAATTTGTTAGTGTTTGTTTGTGTGTGTATGTACAGTACATACAATAAAATCAGTTGCAATAACGTCTTATTTCCTTTATTATTTATGAAATATGTACTGTAGGTTATTTTTGAACTAAAATCTATTTTTTACGGGAACCTCGGATCAACCGGCCAAACTCGTAACCGGCCAGGGTCTCGGTCCCGACCTGACCGGTTAAGAGGGGTTCTACTGTAGTTAACTTTTTACAGGTTTCATAGCTGTAGGAAAAAATTCTATAAAACAGTGAATTGTGGACTAATTTGAAGGGACTAACAGGTGTTAAACAGATTTGCCATTTAAATCCAATACTGCATGTAAATAATTCAAACTCCAATAAATTAGGCTAATTTGCGTGGATGAATTAGTACTAATATTAATAACTCCCAAAATGAGGGGAGAAGCAGAGTGGCCAAGAGGTGTCATCCTAAAAGTCTGCTACAGTTGAAACCTCCAACACAGATTATGCAGGGTGGTGCAATATACACTGCTTCATTAGTCTAACTGGCAATGAAAAGACACTTTTAAACACTGAAAATGAGAAATAAAATCATCTGTAATTGTTCTCATGCTTTATTTTCTGTAAATTGGAGAAAACAGGCAGAGAAAGATATATGCAAACAATTTTGTTTTTCCTTGTGGTATTTCATTGTTTATATACTTTTTTTTATCAATTATTATTGAACTCTTCACAGAATGGATTTGTTTGACATTACTAAAAGCATTGATACACAAATTGTGATAATTCTGATATTTTTTAAACAATAACTGTGAATCTCTTAAGAAATTAAAAAACATTTCATTGTTTTCATGCATAAAATTAGAAGTTACATTTTATTTGTTATTTACTTATTTTTGTTGAAAAATTTTAGCATTATTATTTAGTCTTAAAGATTTTTGTGTGGTTTATGTGATCAGTTTACTTTATTTAGTTTATAATTAAAATATTTGATAATAATCATTTAGGCTTGACAATATAATACCTTTAAATTTAAAAATGAATGTATAGGTTTTTACAGTATGTAACTCTTTTTACCCAAATTGTATGAGTTGATTTGTTTTGTTTTTCATTTTGTAGGTAACATATTATCATACTTATTTCCAAAGTACGGGCGTAATGAAGCCAAAAAAAGAGAGATCCTTTCTGCTGCTGCGGCTGCAGGAGTATCAGTAGCTTTTGGTGCCCCAATAGGAGGAGTACTTTTCAGTTTAGAAGAGGTTGGTCATAGTTCTTACCAGCCAGAAATTTGTTTTGTTTTTTTTATATTTGCTAAAAATTGCATTTACAATATACTAGTTAATTAAATGTAACAGTTTACCTTGTGGGCTGTAAAGTATAATTACTTAGTTTCTTCTATAAAACTGTCTGATGAAGGAAAAATGTTGTCTTTGTTGTGAAATCTTAAATGCTTTGCGTTAATAACTCATCACAATTCATCTAAATTGTCTAACTATTTGCTTGTTTGGATGTTTCTAACAATAACAAAAGGGAAGCAACTGGTTACAAAATTAAGTTTAGTTCAAGTATTATAAAAACTTTAGTTTAGTAGATTTCAACTTGACATTGTTTTTTTATATTGATTTACAATAATTATCCTGCCTTAGAGAGTTCTAAGTCACCAAATCTTTTTAGAACTAAGTTCCTAACGCGGATAAATGTAATGCGTAACGAAAAAGAGTGTTATTAATTGGTTGCTATGGCAATGACAAATATAAAATACGACTAACGAAAAAAGCGTTACCAAATTGGTTGCTATGGCAATGAAAAGAAACATGTATTTGGGTTCATCAGTTTAAATTAAGAGACGATCGGTTCCGTTCGGGTAGTTCAGATATTATCGTCAAGCGCTGAAATACATTCAATAAACATAAAATGTTCGTTCGTTCATAAGTCTAGGCCTAATCTAAACTTATTGTGTGTATATTTAATTTATTTTACCTGCCTGAATGGCAACATACATAATAATTTTAGGTTAGGCCTAGAAAGTAATTTTAAGTCTATTTTTTCTTTTGTATGGAAAAAAAGGCCTATGAAAATGAACTCATGAATTTTAGAATGGAACATATATATATAGGGAGCCTAATTTTACATTACTTTCATAATTGTTTTTCATTTTAAGGTGAGCTACTATTTTCCACTAAAGACCTTGTGGCGATCGTTTTTCTGTGCTTTGGTAGCAGCTTTCGTACTTCGATCTATTAATCCATTCGGAAATGAACATTCAGTTCTGTTCTTCGTAGAATACAACAAACCATTCATGTTCTTTGAACTTGTTCCTTTTGTTGCGCTTGGAATCATTGGAGTAAGTAAATTTCATTAGTTTGAAATTTTATATGTAATAAAATATTAACAAATTGTAAAACATATCAGAACATGTTTTTCATATTCTTTAATTTTATTAAAGCGTATCAGCTGTGTTTATGCAATAATAATCTATACTTTAACCCTTTCGCGGGCAAGGCAATATCAACTGTGTATGCAAGACTAGACAAGCCTCTTTTTGATCAAATGCCTTTACCTTTACAATAAAATTAGTCAAAATTAAAATTTTACATTTAATTTAGTGAAAAAAAATGTCACTTATCAAGTACATCCTGGAGAATCATATGATGGTAACGTTTTTTAACTATTAAGTTTATAAATATTTTAAAAAAATAAAATGTATAACAAAAACCTCACCAATTTTATATATGAACTAACTTCACAACATACATTTATACTATGATATTTTTGTGTGTGTATGTCTTAAAGAGTCTAATCAATTTCCAACAATTAAAAAAAAATCATTTAATTTGGTTAATATTTACAAGTTTTGTGGTAGTTTTTATAAAATATGTTCTGGAGGATTCACTGCCTAACCTATCATTATTTAGGCCTAGGCCTAAATCATTGAGATTGTCAAAAGATTCATTATTTGCAATGTCACTATCAATAACAAATTCATCACCAATTTCACTGTCCGATTCTAAAAATAAATCACCCTCACTTTCTTCAGCCAAATATTTGTCAATACCCGAAGTGTTGACACTAGGCCCTGCCATTACACTGCCTGTAATAATAACAACAAATACAAATATTTAACAAAAAAACAAACTAAACCAATAAAAAATAATAGAACTGGGTAATGTGAACTAAAGGTAAAAGATGTAATCATAATAAGTAACTAAGAATATAATTTAACTGTATAGAATAACCACAAAACTAAAGAACACTAACAATGACGCTGCAAGATACATAACCTCCATAAATGACTGAATGCAATCAGTTGTGAGCTCCGTAGATCGACTTCAACTTTAAAATATCGGTATAAACCGATGTAGAAATGTTCTTCTATTAATTACGAATAAAACCATATAACAATGAGCGCGATCTGTTAGAAAATAGTGGAACTACGTGCAGTTCTAAAGGGTATCGATAGATCGTTACTCCGCCAGTTTTAGCAAGTATACTGGGTAACGATAGATCATTCATTACCTTGCCCGTGAAAGGGGTAATGATGATTGGTAGTCATTGTGAAAAATTTCAAAGCGCTATTATGCATGCAAATTGATACAAAACCACGCAATTCGGACAGTTCTATCTCACACCCCTTCTAAAAACAGCCATTTTTCGGTTTTTTCAAATTTCTTGACATTGCCCATAAAAATCTAACTTTTCTCAACTTTTACCAAACTTATTGCCACTTGTTATGACTTTTTTGGAAAGTACATACAATTTTCTATCAGAATAAGTATAGTTTGCCACAGTCTAGCCCTCTTAAAGCCTTGTAAAATCTACATGAAAAAAATATTTTGGAAAATTAAGAAAAAGGGCGCTACAACTTAAGAAATTTTTGCTATGCGTTAGACTACAAAATGTTAAATATCACAAAAAACTTCCCCACATCTTAAGCTTTAAAATGGTATACTAGAAGTGACCTTTCCTATTCGCCTAAGGGGCGGCAATGGGCAATAAACATAATTATTGACCTGTTTATAATGAAATACCAATAATAATAGAGTAGCTGGCCTTCGGAGTCGGACTTTGCAGGTTCGATTTCGGCTGCCGGCACTGATAAAAGCGGTCACCACTGGCCGACCCATGTTACTAATGCCGAAGGGGTACGTTAGCTGTCTTTAGATATCCGCACAGGCCTGTTGGCTCATGGCGATGGGCAACTGAGGTTTTAATTAAAAAAACAATAACAAATTAATTTATTTGTAATTCAAATTTATTTTATTAAAAGTTTTAAAATATAGAAAGTATTCATTTTGACTGAAAACACACAAAAAAGGCACTAGTCACGAAAACTCTGAACCTTTATTAACTTAAAAGTCTTGTTCAAACTGCCTGCCTTCACGTCTGATGCATGATTGTGATCTTTTTCTCATTGCAGCAACTGTAACTTTAAAAGACAATGTTTCTCTCAACTAAGATACTGTTAATCGGTTTCTCAGCTCTTCTTCACTGTCTACAGCTGTAGTGTTCACTCTCTTTTTAGAAACCCCCAAAAAAAGAAGTCCATGGGCGTAAGATCGAGAGATCTGGCTGGCCACTCGACGGCTCCGCCTTGTCCAGTAGTGTAGTTGAGAATAAGCCAATCTCTTACCTCGTTAGTGAAATGGGGAGGAGCGCCATCTTGTTGAAATCTCATATTATCTCTTTGATTTTGATCTAGTACATCTTCGAGGGAAGGTAGGGTGTGCTGCAAGAAATCTAAGTACATTGGTCCATTTAATGTGTCTTCAAAGATATGTGGGCCAATTAATTGGACCCCTACGACTCCTGCCCAGACATTAACTCGGAAACGTCTTTGAAATGCCCTTTCCTTTGTAGCTCTAGGGTTTTTTTCTGACCAGTGATGCATGTTGTGACAATTAAATAAAAAACTACCTCTCTAGTAAACAACGATTCATCGGTCCACAAAATCTTTTTAAAAAAACCATACGGCTTCATGTCACTAATAAGTAACTACCGGGAAAACTGAACTCTTAGGCCAAAGTCAGTTTCTTCTAAAGTTTGAACAGGATGCAAATGAAATGCATGGAGTTTTTTTTCAAGACATCCCAAACTTTCCAATTAGAAATGCCAATATCTCTAGCAACGACTCTAGTACTTACTCCTGGATCGTTGTGAAGAGCATCAATGATTTCATGGTGCTGTTTGTGTACGGTGCCAAAGTCCACAAGCCGCTGATGCAATCTTAAGAACACTCTTGTACAAGGAATCCGGCGATTCGGGAAGAGACGTTTATATTCCCTTCAGGCGGCAAGAGCATTATCATCACAAAACCCATACACGAAGTGCATATCAGCATATTCTTGTGATGCGTATTCCATGGTAGCTTTCACTTAACTGAGGTGTGCTTTCAGGAGCAATCCAATTAAACTAATTTGTTTGTACAAAAGGGTATGTTTGTTATTTGATTAGGAATATGAAAAATGTAGATAACTGAGATAATAAGTTTTAGTACAATTTTCTGCCAATCCTAACGTAACACTTTCACTTAAGTTTGTCGACGCGTTTCGGAGTTCCTCCATTATCGAGACCTATTTCAGTACTGGATTCATCCGTTATGGAATCGTCTAGATATAGTTAGCCACGCCACTCCTCCTACTGCCGGTATTGCTTCTTGTGTAACCTGTTATGTAATATGTTATGCAACACATTATGTAACCTGTTATGTAATATGTTATGCAACATGTTATGTAATATAAACCTACTCTTTTATTTTATTTATTATTATTATTATTTTTTTTTTTTATTTTCAACAATTTTAGATTTTGGAAAGTTATTTCTGATTGACTGTTAATTTGTTCATTAATAATAGTTTCTCCGTTCATTTTTAGTTTGAAAATTTTCATGTTTTCCATTATATTTAACCGTCTTTCTTTGTTACTTTGGTGTAAGAGCTTCAGTGATTCTTTCATTTAATAAGTGTGTTGCGTAATTTGAATCTCATTTTTCATATTTATAAGATCTAATATGTTCCCTAAATCTTATTTTTAGTTTTCGTCCTGTTTGGCCTATATATGTTGCGTTACATTTGCACTTTATTTTATATACTCCATTTTTGTGGTATGCTTCCCTTTCTTCTATAGACTTGCTTAATCTTCTCTTTATGGTGTTGTAAAAAGTGGCATTTGTATGGCATTTGTAAAAAATTTGTAAAAAGTTGCAATAAGTTTGGTAAAAGTTGAGAAAAATGAGATTTTCAAGAGCAATGTCAAGAAATTTGAAAAAATTGAAAAATGGGTGTTTCTAGAAGGGGATGTGAGATAGAACTGTCCGAATTGCGTAGTTTTGTTGCAATTTGCATGCATAATAACGCCTTGAAATTTTTCACACTGACTACCAATCACCCTGTATAAAGCGGTTGTAATGATTTAACTCTTGAGATTAATCATTTATTTAAGAGTTATGCATTCTGACGTGGTGTAGGCTATTTAACATATTTTGTTTGTGGTAGCCTAAACTGGATTGTTTTAAACGATAATTACCTTTTCTTATTTTTAATTAAGGTAATTATTATTTAACATAATTCATTTTCTTTTCTTAGGTTATTCATTAAATTAAACTAAATTGGTTCATGTACTATTGTATAAATCTGATTGTGAATGGTTATGTACGTTTCAGGGTGTGATTGCCACAGTATTTATCAAAGCCAACCTCTACTGGTGTCGTTACCGCAAGCTCTCTCGTTTAGGACAATATCCCGTCACAGAAGTCTTAGTTATTACAGCTGTTACAGCAGTTATAGCTTATCCAAATCCTTACACAAGAATGAGTACCAGTCAACTCATATTTCTCTTGTTTAGTCAATGTGGAGTTTCTAACTCGTATGGTCTTTGGTAAGTATGAAGCAGTAATATATATAGTGTTTACAAAGTGATCCTTTTGTCAATCGTGGTACGTAGATTAATGAAAGAATAATCATACTTTTTTGGTTCCAAAAGTAAATCCATATAGCTTCACTCGTTTTTCATAGTTGATTTTCTCTTGAATGGAAAATTAAATTGGACATAGTTATAGTGGGGAGCATACACACCCACATATATACAGTAAAAGTGAATTGCTGTTCCTTTGTAAGCGCATCACTTGAGAACGGCTGGACCAATTTGGCTTTTTTTGTTTTAAAATGTTCGTAATTGTCCGAACTAGGTTTAAAGTTTCAAATTTGGAAAAAACTAAACAGCCTCTTTTGTATGGACTCAAAACCATAACGGATAAAAACAGCTGTTCTAATAAAATGCTTAGTAACACATGTTTGTTTACATTCGTTACCATAGTAACTTTACTTAGCATTTAATCAGTTTATCATTGTTCAAAACCAACAGCTTTTTTAGGTTAGATTGACCAACTTAAAGCAAACAAAAATCAACTAAAAATGCTTACTATATTTTAATTCAATTCAAACATTGTTTGTTAAATATTATATATAAAACAATTGATTTGGATCAAAAACTAAACATAATTTTAGGTTAGGCCTACAATGAACCGAAACATTTATTTGCAACCAATTGGGCTAATTTAGAATCAGGTTTTTTACAATTCTTCACAACTATCAGTTTGTTTAGATTAGGTAAAAGTAAACAAAAGATTTACTGTATTATCTATAAAGGTTTACAAACTATAAATCTATATTAGTGTAGTATATTCTTAAGCGGCATAAAAACCATTTTGCAATTCCATTACTTAAGTCAATGTAATGAAATGGAATAACTTTACTATCCTTTAAATTAAATCAAGCAATAGCGAAGCATTGGTCCACTATTATACCAATAATCAGAACATAACAAATATTTTACTATGAATTTTTTATTATGGATTTAAAAGAAATCCCTTAATGGCAATCATCGTCTGAATTTATTATGTAGCCTATTTTGTATGTTCTGGATCGTTAAAAAAAACTTTATTTTACAATATTAAAGTTATTTAAAAGAATTGTGTAATATGTATTTGTTTACTTAATCCTAAAATTGTATAACTTAAGTATAATGATAAAAATACCCTAGCGGAAGATATTTTTGTATGGAAAACAATGAAAACGCTCTCAACACTAATAAAGCATTGTTTAGACCAGGGGTCTCCAAACTAAGGCCCGAGGGCCACATCCAGCCCGCGGACAGATTTTGTCCGGCCCGCGGAGAGCTAGCATACTTGAAAACCCTTTTAGAGAACATATTTTTTATAGCAAAAAGTCACCCACTAAAAAAGTCATCCAATCTTAATAAAACAAAGACCATTGGAAAGGAAATGTTTCATACTTTAATTTTTGTATTTACAAGTTTTTTCTAAAACGTATATTTACATACGTAATCATCGTTTTAGTTTACTTAACTGGCAAAACAAGCAAGACCTGCTAGGCCTAAACGCGTGTGAATTGCGTTACTTTGCCCCTCTCTACAGGACAGCCATTTTATATTCTAAGATATTTCTAATATCTGAATTAATCGTCGTAGCTTTCTGCTTCTAAAGCTGTCATCCAATCAGAAATATTTCAATCCCCACTACTAGTAACAAAGGCGTTTCCTACATGCTTGCACGCTTCCTGCAGTCAGCCAATCAAATACAAGGCTTGTCTAGAACCCTCCCAAAAGGGTGTGTCCGTTCTATTTTTAACATTTTTTTTATATGGTTGTGAAGGGGGAGAATTCAGGTTTCATTTTCTGTAAACAGAAGTAACTTTCGTGTGATAGCTTGCTTCCTACGAGCGTGGGAACCAAGCCATAAAAATGTTCCCAGCGAGGGATTTCAAATAACAACATTTGGACCGCTGCCAACTATGCTATTTGCTTACGAAAAAATTACAAAAAATGTTTACTTCTTGTTACGTAGGCCTAAAGTTGAACTTTTTTCTTTCGTTACAGAACTTTTCTTGTTTCTTTAGCTTATAACTTTTACAATTTTACATCAATACATTTTTTAATTACCTATATAAATTCTTTGAACCTTTCTCTACAAAAAAGGTATAGAACACTTTTGGATTGGTATATAATTACTATAGTTGGCGAATTTTTGAAATAATCTCTGCAAAACTCGCGAAACGGGCTAAGCGTTGCAAAACTTTAACGTGAACAGTTTTAGGGATAAAGAAACACAGAATTGTAATGAGTAAAGACATGTATAATATGCAGAAAATTTAACTTCAGTATATAATAACTAACAAATTATTGAAATGAATCCAACTAACATTTTTATACATTTTAAATAAAAACATAACTTATAACAAGCATAATGACATATGAAATACTAATGAGATTTATGTAATTGAGATTTTCCACTGACAATAGTTTGTAGTTGTGGACTAATTTTACTTGTACCAATTATTAAAAGAGATTTAAGATGCTCATCAGTTAATTTAGATCTGTAAACATTTTGTGTACTTCATTTTGGAGAAGGTCTTCTCACACAAATAAGTAGTACCAAAAACAGAAAATAGCCCACGAGCAAATTTATGCAAATTATCAAATTATGTCAGTGGAAGACTCTTATAAAATTCCAACAAAGATGAGTTTTGATATTTGTTCTTAATTATATCACTGCACTGTAGATCAATCATTTCCATTTGAAGTTCCGGGGCTAGGGTTTCTTAATTTGATTCGCAATGGCATCAAAGTCCGAGAAACGAGTATCAAAATTTATTTTCAAAGCACTCAAAGTTTCGATTGCAAAATCGATAGGAAACTCAGTCTCAGTGGTGTGGCTGAATATTTCACATGTTTTAAAATGTGAAAAACATTTACTTCGTAGTTGTGATTGAAACAGTATCAATTTCTTCCGGAATGATTTGATATTAGAGTATAAATCAGGAAGATGCTGGTTTTCTCCTTGCAATCTCAAATTCAGTTCGTTCACATGTTTTGTCAAATCAAGAAAGAATGCTAACTTCCACAGCCATGCGTTGTTTTTTAATTCAGTAAGAGGGCGATGCTTTTCATTCAAAAAAATTTCGATCACTGCTCGAAGTTCAAAAAAGCGCTGAAGGACTTTCCCACAACTAAGCCAACGTACGGCAGTATGATAAGGTAAGTCATTTTCTCCAATCTCTTCAATAAATTGTCGGAATTGTCGGTGATTCAGCCCAAAAGATCTGATAAAATTAACCGTTGATATGACTGGTTTCAGAACTTCAGACATATCCAAACATTTTCCGCACAAAGACTGTTGATGAATGATACAATGTAAGACTAATTGTTTTTGAACCACCGTCATTTTCTACAGCCTTTGACACAAGAGCGACCACTCCTTTATCTTTCCCACTCATGTTTTTGCATCCATCAGTTGTAATACATTTCAAGTTTTTCCATCGAAGGTTCTTTTGATTAATGGCCATTTCAACTCCTTTAAAAATATCTGTACCAGTAGTTGTGCCATGAATACTATACATATCAAGAATTTCTTCATGCACTTCATAGCTTTTATCTACTCCTCGAATATAAATCAACACCTGAGCAGTATCTGACACATCCATTGACTCATCCAAGGCCAAAGAAAACCACTCAACATGTTCATTTTTGTAGAACAGTTGAGAGGATATATTTTCAGCGATGTTTTCTACCCTTCGAGCCACAGTGTTTGCTGACATACTGACAGTTTTTAATAAATTTACCTTTTCAGGGCACATTTCTTCGGCTACTGCAATTATGCATTCTTTGATCATTTCTCCATCGGTGAATGGTTTTCCACGTTTTGCAATTTCAAGAGCCACACGAAAGCTGGCACGAGTTGCAGCCTCTTGTTCAGTTTTGAGTTTTGTAAATGAAGATTGCTGCGATTTCAATCCGCGCTTCATAGCTTCGAATTTTTCTGTCCGCAAACTTCCTGTATATTTTGAGTAATTTTGAAAATGTTTTGTTTCATAATGACGTTTAATGTTATATTCCTTGAGAACGGCTATGCTTTCATTGCAAATCAAACATAGCGCCTTGTTACTGGACTCAATTACAAAATACTGAATGTTCCACTGATCTTTGAATTTTCTGCATTCACTATCAATTTTTCGCTTCTTTTCCATACTACTAAATCACACACAAAAGCAACAATTCAAATCAAAATACTGTTACAAAGATGTCTTAAACTTAAACACGCACAAACACGTTTTAAGGAGGTACGCACTATTTTACTTCACAACAGTGTCATAGGAACTGACTTGTGGTTGCGCCACTAGCCTTCTTATGTATTCCAATTACTGCCATCTAGAAGTGAGTGGAAGACACCAGAACTTTCTCGAACCAACGAGATTATTCTGTACGTGCTATTAGCGCCATCTGTTAGCGATAGAAGGTACTACCTATTTCCGCTTGTGTCCACCAGATGTCGTGTCACGTTACTTCTCATGGCTCGTACTCTACGACTAATCTAGAAATTACAGATAATGACAGGAAAATTAATAATATGCAGTGTTGCCGTTTTGCGGACTTTAGTCCGATTTGCAGCCTTTTTTAAACGTTGCATACTTTTTCGGACTTTTTTTTTCATCAGTGGACTATTTCACTTTTTACCACCGGCAACAATGATATATATATATATATATATATGGTTTTGGCCCTCGGAACTTACTGGAGTAATCAGTATGGCCCTAAGGCTGGAAAGTTTGGAGACCACTGGTTTAGACAAACAAATGACTTTTTTAAATCAACAAATACGGTTTTTGTTAATTTTTTAAACCATTATACAAAGGAATCAACATATGTTACCGGCACAAACTTCATTTTTCAAGTGTGACAAATTTGTCACTTAGTTCCTATATATTATGGGTTTGAATAATTAACAAAAACCATATTTGTTGATTTAAAAAAGTTATTTGTTTGTCTAAACAATGTTTTGTTAGTGTTAAGAACGTTTTCATTGGTTCAAATGTTTCCATACAAAAATATCTTCCACTCAGTTAAGGTGTTTTTAAAACTTTACACCCCTCTAACTTTTAAATGGTTTGTCGTATCAAAAAAAAAAAAACCAAGAACAAAAAAATCTTCAAATAACTTGTAGAATCCAAAATCATGGGTGGTCCAAAAACAGTTCCATAAGAAATTTGTAATTGAACCGCCATATTGGAAAACGGCAGCCATTTACAAATATTTTAACAACATATTTTTTAATGTCTCAAAAAATAAGGAAAGATTCCCCATTTAAAGATTGCTGTCAGATTTATACAGTAAAACTCCAATTATCCGAACTCCAACTATCTGAATCGCTGATTATCCGAGTCGCTTTTAGAATTTCAGGAAAAAAAATTAAGACTTGGCATACTGCTATTCGCAAAATAATGATTCTGTCTAAGCGCTCTATTGTCCTTCCCTCCACGAAGCTAGTGTAGGTGCTAGGTGTCAAACGGATTAATACAGTCAAACACTTTACTTTGACCGAGATGTTCAGCAAGCAGTGAGCAATGACATTCATTTATGTACATACGCTTAACATGTAAAAGTGTTACCTTTTCATTTAGTTAATTAAAGCCTCTTTTTATTTAAAAATACAGTAGTTTTTTTCTCCCATTTTCAACATACATACAGTAATTAATTAACCTTTTCGGGACTAACATAGTCTAAATCCTATTCATGCTCAGACTAGGTTATTTCAAGCATGGGACAATGCGTCTGGCTTTGTATGCGTAGTGCTAGCGAGAGGTTTGTTTTATTTGTTGTAATTTAGTGAAACAAAGTGAAATATATTTATAAAAATAAGGTTATTTTAACATTTTCAAGTATACAGTTCAATTCTATGATTTATTCTCTACAATTTTTTATAATCAAATTTCATTTTTGGATAAAGCATATTATATTCCTAATTCATTTTTCAAAATAGGCTTGGACAAAATTTAGTAAACGCGGTCTCGCAACATGATTTTATTCTCTCTATTTTCTACTGTTAGCTAGTACCTCCTATCGATAGTCTAAATAGTTTATTTTAAAGCTAGTAGATTGTAGTAAATGCCAGTAAAAGAATTATATTAGTCGCGTTAACGCGATGATAGTACTCAAACATTAAAGTTATAAAACATGTATACGCGACTATAGTATGTGCGGATAGTTTACTCCAGTCGTGTAAAAGTGAAGCCAGTCCCTAAAAGGTTATAATAGACCCTTTTTTCGGAAAAAATCCAACGAATTTTTGACTATCCGAATGGGGTCCGGTCCCAATTGATTCGGATAACTGGAGTTCTACTGTAGTTTACAAGATACCAATGGTGGCCTAGACATCCTGTATATTTTTAACCCAATGCATTACAAATATTCTTTTGTAATAAGGATATCTCCAACGCAGGCCAGGGTCTATTAAAGTACCTAAATTTTACAACAAGGTATTAACCCTTCAACGTGTGACTTATTATGAGAGAAACTCCCCCTGCTGCGGGACTTTTTTAAGCTTTCAGGAGTTATGAAACATGTTTTTATAAAAATGTTAGTATCTAACTTATTTTTTGGAATATTTTAATGATTCTTTTACTAAATTAAACAGCAGATTACATTCTTTTTGGTAATATCAATAACACATGAGTTTACTTGTGATAACATATTTAAATAAATGTCAAAAGTTAGTTTTAGTTGGTAGTCTTATCACAAAACACATTCCTAAGAAAACACTAATAAAACCAATATTAAATATTCAAAACATGATTTCCGAACGTAATCAATCAACTAACAAACATAAAAACACTACAAGTGATCAAATGTAAACAAAAACGTAGTAAACACAATGTCACAAACTTGTATAGTAAAACAGCTGTTATACTGGTGAACTAATTTCGTCAAGAAATTCAACAGAAGTATTATATGTTTTTTTTTAAATCAGCCAATAATTATGCTACAATGTCTACAATTATGCTACATTATGCTGTAATATAAATCGTTTCGAGATAGTTTCAAGTTTAGCTGCTAGATGGAAGCATCTGATTAAATGTTCCTGAGCGTACGCTATACGTCAAAACGCACCGAAGGAAAAAAAATCCCGGCGTATCGCGTACGGCAAAACACGTTAAAGGGTTAAACAAAATATATAATTTATATCTATTATTGATAAAATTTTGCTTAAAAACAGATTGTACTTAAAATCCACCTAATTCTGAAAATAGTCTAGTTAAATTTTGAAAAAAAAACGCAGTGGTCGTGGAGGTTTCTTAACCAAATGAACCATTTCTTTAAAACTAAGGGTATCACTTTTGTATGAAATACTTTATTTCTGAGCTAGTACAATTTGATATAAAAAGAAAATTTAGAGATGGGTCAAATTAAAATCCAGTTTATAATATTAAATTTTAATTTAAAGTGCAAATCCTAGTAAAAATCTTTATGAAAAATTAGCAATAGCATAGTTATTATGAACAGTTTGACCAAGGATTTAATACTAGTGCAAAATTAATTCCAAAATATAATTTATTTGCCTGAATGTTAATTCATAAGATTAGCCATTGATTGTCAAACTTAAATATTTGGATAAAGCTACTTGTAGAATAAATCAAAATGCAGGTGTCCAGACATATTCAATCAAGGCTTTCTCAACATTTGACACCAAAAAACTACATAAGGAACTAATACTGGAATATGATTTGCACTAATGTCATGAAATGTTAAAAAAAAGAAGTTTAGTTCGTTTAACAACCAAAAGTTACGATAAAAATTACCATGGAAGTGTCATAAGATTCGGAAATTTTGAAGGCATTGGATTTGAGATTCTGTTAATAAGGATGATCACTAATTTAATTTGAATCTCTCAAATCTCATTTCGCAGAATAGATTAGAGAATCCATCCCTAAAAACACAATATTTTGTAGAACTGATGTAAATATCTGTTTATAGTTTTC
>JAGFPH010000086.1:47760-60254 GCA_018207615.1 Philaenus spumarius
TATTATATTATGTGTGAGTATAATATAAGGTACCTTCTGTTAAAAATCAAATTTCTTGTAATTGATTCAATGCTCATAACCTTTTCCGAAGTAGACTAAATATTTAAATAAGAAAATATTTCTACTGTTAAATACAAAAAAATATTTCTGTTACCCTTTTACAAATTTGAGAAACTTAAAACCTAAGTGGTTATAGTGGGCAGGGATTGAACGGTGATGTATTAAGAGGAGGTTGATAGTACGTCATTAATTTATTGGCTACTTATTAATTAGCTGAATTGTCGTTGGAACTCACAGAGAACTGTTTTATGTACGTGTGTGTAGTGGGACTGAATAAATAGTTATTTCGATAGAAGTATCTGGTAAAACAAAACAATCACAAACCACCATGTGTGGTTGGTCGGGAGTATCATCACTGACTTGAACACAAAGTTTAACATCTACGATGATGTCCTAACCTGTTAACAAATGGGGACTAAACTAGAAGTGTTTACTTTGCCTGATTGTCCACACTATGAAGACATAACAGAAGTGCTAATTTTATACATTTATCAAAGGAACTAGGCAGCATTCTGTTACTGGAACACAATACCAGGTGTCTTAAAAGTCCTACCCCCCTATTATTATTTCTTATTAATGGAAATAGACAGATTTGCTTTGGGGATTGTTAACATGACCGAAAATGGAGTTGTTTTGGTATATCATAAATTTCAAATCCTCCCCCAAAAATGGGATATTTTGGGGGCAAGTCGAAAATTTTAAATGAAAACCCCTATTGAGTGACACCTTATATAAAATGCCTTGATAAAACATTATACATCTGTTATTTTTTTCCAAGGGTTTCATCCAGTAGGTCATTCAATCTAAGTTATAAAATGTAGCAATTAGGAGTCGACAAACATGCAGTTATGAATAACAAAGCATTTGCAAGGTTGTATCAACCCAAAGTCCAGTCAGTACCTGGGAATTCCAGAGAGCTTATCTTTACTGTTGTTGTCTATTAGTCAGTCTGTGAGCAGCATTCAAGCCCACTTTAATATTTTAATGTTATTTAAATGGGGAAAAATTATAACTTTGATTAGCCATTATGCTGGATAGAGTCAACATACAGATCTCCGGTTTGCACCAATCTTTTCTTTTATCAAGACCTTTAAAATGAGGTTTCACTCAATAGAAGTTCTCATTTAAAATTTTCAACTTACCCCCAAAATACTCCATTTTTTAGGGAGGGGTTGAAATTTACGATACACCAAAAAACTCCATTTTTGGTTATGTTAACAATCCCCAAAGCAAATCTGCCTGTTTCCATTAATAAAAAAAAAAAAAAAATGGGAGGTGGGGCTTTTAAGACACCGAGTATATGCACCAAGTTCTTCATTTTACACGGGTGATCTAACCCAACTTCACCAGTACTCAACTTTTACATGATTGTAGCTTAGTAATCGCTTACCCGAAACCACTTTCTTAGTCTAAATTATAATAGTTTCACAGTACCTTATTCATAATATAGGGTTAGTTAAAAGTCTGGAGACACCCCCTTAACTCTCCACCGAGCATTGATAGAAAATCCAAACCTGGGGGTTGTTTATAGGTCATAAAAGCACACTTCCCCATGCATAGGGCAACGTTGCCCCCCAACTCAAAATCGGAATTTTGGGGGCTACTTAATATTTTTAAATGTAAACCCCTAGTGTGTGACCCCTCATTTTGTAGATCTTGATAAAAGAAAACCAACAGCGCAAACTAGAGGTCTCTATCTCATCTTTATCAAAAACGCTGGGCGATAAACTACAAGGAAAATCAAATGGCATTGTACTGTGACGACTATTGGGAATTCCCAAAAGATAATCTGATTAGTAGAAACAAAGTTCTCAGACCAGTCCAGTCTTGTCAAGGTTTGGCCCCCATCAAGTCTTCAGAGGTTAACAATTGTCCGTATCCTTATCAGTACTGACCAGAGTAACTTATATTTTCTGAACAACTTTACTATGGAGTTAACTGAAAGTGACCGGATTACAGTGTTAATGATGCGAGGTTACGGCGACCGAATACGATCTTACAATGGAGTGACACATTTATTCAATGACTCATTTCCTGAACGAAATCCTATAACAAGATCTGCTGTTGAAACAACAATAAAACGGTTTGAAGAAACAGGCTCTGTTAAGAATGGTCCAAGGTCTGGAAGACCAAAATCAGCAACAACCGAGGAGCAGTGTTTGGAAGTTTTGCAGTCTATTGTTGAAAACCCATATGCGTCTACTAACTCCTTGTCTACATAATTAGGGATTTTTCAATCATCAGTTTGTAAGATTTTACATCAGCATAAAAGTTCAAACCCTATAAAATTAATCTTGTTCATGAGTTGAACGAAGATGACTTTGATCGCAGAGTAGAGTTTTGTGACGACATGATGAGAAATATTGATAACGGAACAATTACACTAAATGATATTGTATTCAGTGATGAAGCTACTTTAATGCTGAATGGAGAAGTTAATTGACATAACTCTCGTTGGTGGAATGATACCAACCCTTTCTGGGTTCAAGAACAACACACACAACATCCTCAAAAAATCATGGCTAGGAATGATGGGAGGACGAGTTATTGGGCCGTTCTTTATTAATGGAAACCTTAATGCTGAGGTATAGCTATGCTCCAACAACAAATTGTTCCAGCTATCCAGGCACCGGTAAATAATTTTGAACAAATTTGGTTCCAACAAGACGAAGCTCCTCCGCATTACGGCTTGCAAGTTCGCCAGTACTTAGATAACGTTTTCCCAAATCATTGGATTGGTAGACGTGGATCTATTGAGTGGCCTGCCAGGTCACCGGACCTGTCGCCACTGGACTACTTCCTGTGGGGCTATGTAAAAGGTAGAGTTTACAAAACTAAACCTCAAAATCTTGATGATCTCAGAAATCGAATCCAGCAAGAAATCCAACAAATTCCTCAAGATACATTGCAGCGAGCAGTTTCACATTTTTACACCGCATTGGCACATTGTCAAACCGCTAAGGGCCATCAATTTGAGCATCTCCTGTGACAAGTTATCCTTTTAAGTAACTGCTTAGAAATAAAATTGTAGCCAGAGGTTTTTGTTTCATTACAGTCTAATACAATTCCATTTGTTAATTCTCTTTCCAGTTTATCCAGCGTTTTTGATAGGGATGAGATAGAGACCTCTAGTTTGCGCTATTGGTTTTCTTTGATCAAGATCTACAAAATGAGGGGTCACACACTAGGGGTTTACATTTAAAAATATTGAGTAGCCCCCAAAAATTCCGATTTTGAGTTGGTGGGCAACGTTGCCCTATGCATGGGGAAGTGTGCTTTTATGACCTATAAACAACCCCCGGGTTTGGATTTTCTATCAATGCTCGGTGGAGAGTTAAGGGGGTGTCTCCAGCCAGACTTTTAACTAACCCTATATAATATACAGAATAGCAACAGTAATTGTTTACCACAAAGCGTAAGACGTAAAAATGATTATAGCTAATTTGTGATAAGACATTGCTGACATGAACATTTTACTTTTGGTATTTGCCTTGTATTGATGTGTTAGTATTTTTATTAAAAATTATGTCTAACTAGGATAAGGTGTAATTTTCAATCGATTGTAATTAAATGTGTTAATGTTTCATCTTTCATCAAAATTAACCTCAAAATGATTGCAAAAATAATGAATTCTCACGATTGAAATTTTATTGAATGTGTACCAGGATATATGGGGATGAAATTTATGTATGCTGTACCTAAAAAAATTAAGCAAGAAAATAATCCAACCAAATTTAAATTTACTTTAAAATAATACCTTGAAGAAAATGCTGTTTATACAGTAAAAGATTTTTGGAACTACCGCATTTAATAATATACTAGCTGATCCGTGCGAATATTTCGCAAGTTCGTAGTAGGCCTACATTTACCTGATTTAACACGTTGATTTAATTCAGTTAATTAAGTTTATTTATTTACATTGGTTTATAAATAACAGTTTCCCTATACAATCTTACAGTGTAAACAATCTAACTAACAGCTGTCATGCTAGTTAAACAGATGGTTAGTAGATGGCACCTTTCATTAGGAACATACAGAGTATAATATAAAAGTTTTTTAAATCAATTTTTGTTATTAAAACATGAATTTTAAGCTGTTTGTCTATTTTTCCCGTGTAGTGGTTAAGGAAAGCTTTAAAATGATGCCTCATTCATGTAATTTGATGATGTATTAAGGAAGTTATGGCGTACCTACAAAAAAATAGTCTTGAGAAATAATATATGCGATATTTGTTACACTGCTTTCTATATTTGTTGTCTTTAGCTTGTCATTCTTTTGAATTTTATTGGTTAAAAAAAAATTTGTTTAAAAATGTGACAACTTCCTTAGCAGTATTACTGAAAGGATAGAATAAAATGAAACTTTGAATCCTTGGCAAGTTGTCAGCTTGTAGATGTATATAGTTACATTACAGTACTTTTGTTATTATTAATATAACTGAATTAATGTTGAAGGGGGAGTGTTAATAATAGTATTAAACTGTTTAATTTAAATTCTTTAATTCAATCTATACATATTTATCACATTTCTCTCTATATGCCTCTTTCATTAAACCATTTCTAACACACACAACAAGATGTTTATGTACATGTAAATTTTAAAAACATTTTTACAACCAATAATATCATTCTAATTTTGTAGGTTATTTACATTTTCTGGATAATATTACTTTTCCTAGTATGAAAACTAAATTTCATAGCTAATAAAAAGCATAAAATATGAGCAATAATTACAGGGGAGAAAAATTTTAACTATTAATGTTTTATTCCAACAGATATGTAAAATAAATGTGCTAAAAATGAACAAACCTAGCTATGTGTATTTAACAAGAAATCTTGATTTACTACTTTTTATGGTATAATTCTGATATTGAATGTATGCATTCTTTATATAAATATTTAAAATTAACAAAACTAACCAAACCCAATAATATTTTCTTAAAAAAATGAATCAGTTTTCAATAGGATCAGATTTTTATAGGTAAAAAGGGATCATATTATACAGTTAGACAAAATTTATTTCACCTTAAACTTATTTTATAAAACTAAAACTTTAGATATTTCACATGCAATAGTTACAAATAAAACACTAAACAATAATTAAAAACTGCAAGATTCAAAGATTTAACTACAAAATCAACAAATTCATATTACATTTTATATTAATCATATTAACTCGATAAATAAAAATAAATTCTTTCAGAAATAATTACAATTACGTAATCTGAGTTAGATTATGTAATACATAATAAATATATACTGTACGGATATTTACTAGTAGGAGAAAATCTTCTATAAAAATATAACTATAATAACAAACACTTAAATTATACTTACTAACAAATTGGAATACGAATCACAAATGCATAATACAACGTTGATATATTATGTACAATAACATAAAATTATTAATAATAAATACATTACAATGCAAAAGAAGTTATTAGATTGACATAAATACATTTAAAACAGTTTCAATTCTATAAATAAATCATTAAAATACACGAACTCGGGACGTAAAAGAAAACCAGTATAAAATGTATATATTATATATATATCTTAAGTAATACAAAGAGTATACAATGAAACTATAAGTAAAAGAGTCTTAATTAAACAACACTGAGTTGGGATCTTCATTGTCAATTTGTTTAATGTATCTTAGAATGTCTTTCTTTGTGATTACTCCCAATAAGCGCCTGAAATAAAAGCAAAACAAAATATTATATATGGAAACAAGTTGGAAGACAATAGTAATATACAAGAAATTAAGCTTTTTATTGCAAAAGATATACATTTATTTTAGAAATCTAAAATAACAGAGTCCAGTAAATGTTCGACTATTTAAATTATACTTTGGATATTCAGAGTTTAACAGACCATTTGTGCGGCACATACAGTAGAGTTTCGCTAATAAGCTGGTCTGGACATCCAGTTAATCCGGACGGGATTTAAAACAAAGATTTGACTAATTCTATGAGAATGTTTGAAGACTCCGTTGACAACGACATCCTGTTTTCCAGGAATTGTCTTAATCTCTACACCTGTTTAAAAAAAAGCCTCTTTTGTTCCTTCGCTTTAGTTGTCAATTGATACCTACAAAATAAACTTGTACCATATTAATCGTGTTTTTTTTTTTTTAATTATCGTTCAGTGAGAGTGATTGTACGTGTGGAAACGGCAACTAAACGGAAGAAAGTAACTGTGACAGTAAAGCAAAAACACAAGCTTTGTTTATTAAATAATGTAAACTTAGGACTACGGATTCGGTAGTTTCAAAACTAAAATTAAGCTGTAGAAAAAGTTCTACACTAAAACCTCGCTTATCCAGTTTTGATGGGACCAGTAACATTAAGGATAAACCAAATATCATGGAGTTTTATATAAAAACACATATTTGTATGAATCATTTTTATTGCAATATACAATAATCGCTACTGGTAAGTACAGAAAAATTTGTTCAATTATTGCAAGAAATAAGACAAAGAAAACGGAAACTGTTTTTTAAAGAAATCTGTAATATTCTTTTGTTTCTCTGTTAACTAAAATTCTGAACACAATAAATTCACTGCACAATTATTATTAATAATGAATTGTAATTTAAAAAGTAACTACACTCAGCAACAATATTGTTTACTCTTATTCAACACAACACTCATCTTAAGACAATATAACAAGTGGCGCGCTGGTTGACTGGCACATCTGACTCACAGTGACGACATGAGTACTACCAGTCAGGTTTGCGCACAGCTTGACACTCAGTGCCGCAAAATTGACACCCTGCATGGGATCTGTAACGACTCGCGCAGACCATTTATGTCAGTCTGTGTATGAATAACGGCTGTGCACGTGCTAGTATTTACAAAAAAACTTTTATAATGATGGTAGCGAACATGTTAAAACAAATACAGTAGAGTCGTGGTTATCCGAGGTAATGTGGACCGAGAGGGAAACGTAAGGTAAATTGGTGAAATCAATGAAAACGTGGTCAAAGATGTGAAAATAGGTATCTACTGTATTATCAAATGAAAAACTAATGTCCAAATGAAATAAAATACAAAATGATAAAAAGAGATACATATTCACAGTACATATTCCTGCAAAAACATTTTTTTAAAGAAGTCCGTAAGTGTTTTCTGTTTAACGGAACTCACTCACTTGAAAACTAAAAAACGATATGCAGTATAACACATGCAACGAAGAGCGAGGGTTTATTTGATACTGAATCAAACTACTGTATTCACAAAAACTAAAGGAAACGTGCGAGAGGGGGGGGGGGGGGGGGGGGGGGGGGGGGGGGGTAAGCGGGGAAGGGTAGAAGTCGGACAAAAGCAGGTGCAAGCCAAGCCAAGCCAAGATAAGGAATGATGACATCACCATCGCTTAAACAATATTCACAGACTTCTATCTACTCTCACTACTAAGTGCATCCGACTACCCGATTAATATTATTGTTTATTCAAGTCATTTGTTTGATTGTTTATTTAATTCACTACTTATAAATACAGAAAATTAATTATGTTATTTATTTAGAAAATCTATTATTCACTTGAATAAACAGTACTTGTACCGGTCAAAATACCTTAAAACTTAAAAAATCCTAATCCAATTGATGGTTAGCAAAGCATTTTAATAATGATTAAAAACAGTACAGTAGATTTGCCGCTATGTGCGGATTTCACTTTGAGCGGTAACTTTAACGCATGCGTCTACCGCAAACCGAACTTTTTATTACAACCTCGGTTAACCCGGAACTCGGTTGGTTAGTCAGGGCTCGGATAACCGCGGCTCTACTGAAATACTCTTGTCTTTTAAGACACAATTTATTGTCCTTTATTTATGTCTTTTGAGCAAACAAAAGAATGTTACTTAGATTCTTTAGATGTAAAAATAGTCACGTTTTAGTTATAACTAGGTATCTAAACCGATTTGTTTGGTCGCTATAGCTGCAGCATGAGTGGTTATCTGTTACGCCCTGCATATGCTGCAATCATCTAAGTTAATGGGTAAACAAGAACAAACTAGTTAACTTGTACACATTTGTTCAATAAATTCCCACAGCATATTTTATATTTTTAAGCTCCTAATAATAACAATTCTGACATTGATACCCCCCCCCCCCCCCTTGTAAATCGATCTTTTTTAATAGTTTTGCCTATTCACAAGGATTTTAAAGTTAATAAATTTATTGCAACTCACCCATTATGAGTGACAAGAGTTTGTCGCAGACCAAGCTTGCGGAACATATCAACGACGGTTTCCATAGGTGTCTGATCAGTGATAGTGATGGGAGCCATATCCAGAATTTTCATCAAATATAATGGAGTTGGTGAATTGACATTGATAGCAGGACTATTAGAGACGAATAGCACTAATGAATCTCCTCGAAGACCTTCTACTGTATGTTTGGCATTAACTGTAAAGCAAGTAAGTATAATTATTAATAAAAAATGGGATTCAAAAACAATTATAGATTTTTGTACTAATTTGTATATCATTGAACATTCTTTTATTCATGTTATATACAGAAAGAAACAGAAAATTTTGAGAATGTGTTGTAAGTAAAAAAAAAACTGTTTTATTTTGTACATTTTCAAAAAGACAGCAATTTTAAATAATGTAAAATATATCAAAGATCGCTAACTTAAGAGAAGAAACAAAGAGGCAAAATATATTTTTAATGACAAACAAAACTGTTTTAAATTTTTTCTGTACCTTAAATGACATCCAAGTTATATATACATTAAAAAAACACAATGAATATTTTAACCTAGAATATATTTAGAATCCTAGTAATTAAATTAAAATTCAATTTCTACTCCTAGATTTAATAGAAATAAAAACGTGTTCTCTAGATGATTTCTTACACAATAAACATACAAATTTGGACTACCCGTAAGGAAACAAAATTGTTCAGTATCAATTTTTAATAGTTCATAAAGATTGGTTGACTTACTTATGGCCAAATTAAGATCTCTTCGAAGTACAAAGCCCACCAAGTATTGAGATTCTCTAGATACCACTACAGGAAAACCATTGTGTTCTGTATCCTTCAGTAGGGCATCCACATCATCTATAGTCATGGAATCTTGAGTTAAAACACTCAAAGGTTCATTGCGTCTGAAAAAAGTACAGGACGTTACTTATTAACAAATTATAGTTTTTTCATACAAATAAATTAAAACTCAATCAGAGATTATTAATGCAATACATTTGTATAGTTATTGTTAAAATTGAAAGAAACAGTGTTCAGGATAACTAGTCACAAAAGTCAATTAAAATGTAAGGTTTAAGGCTTGAAAAATCAAAGTTCAAGGCATTTTTGTCTTAATTTGTCGAGAGATGGTATATGATAAAAATGGGAAAATGTCTTTCTTACACAACATAATTAACAGTTTCAATTAAAATTTATGAATAAATTACACAGTATTCAAAAAATAACTAATTTAATTTAATTGAAGTTACTGGCAAACTTTAATTTTAATTAATTACAAAATTTTGACATACTGTAAAACTTGTTGGTATTGAGTAGTTTCTATAACACAAGCCCTAATAACAGCTGTTTTATACATAAATGTGAAAGTTTAGAATGTTATTATTCTATTTCCCCAATAATTTACGTTGAAATCAACCTTCGGTGGGAGAATTTTAAGTTCAAGAAGAGGAATAAAAATTTCCTCCCAAAAAGATTTACTGTATATTTAACACTCCAGGTGCTGACCATTAAAGCGAGATGATTCGGACCTGGCTTTGTGGTCACCACTTAGCAAGACAATTTTCACTTCAATTTTATATATTGTTGTGGCCTTTATCCGAGACTGCATCCCTCAGTCAGCAATCTGTTGTCGCTTCTTTGTCGTATGTACCAATTGCACTAGATTTGTTTTATTTACTTTTATTATTTTATTCAAGAAAATAAGTTGCTATTGTGGTATATATTTATATTTGTAATGAATTTATCTACATTTCATATATAATATGAAAGTTCAATTATAGAATATGGTAAATTGTTATGGTTTGGCTTTTAAAAGTAAAAATTGTGATTCTTTTTTTTATTCACCCAAACTTCCTCAAATTTATAATACCAAGTGTTTTTACTTTTTATTACATTATTCTCTTGCTCAATCTGAATACAATGATGTATAACATGTCATACTTTTATTCAAATTTAATCATTTATTAAATATGTCTGCAGAAATATTTTAATCACCATCTGGAGGGTTAATGTGTGCAACCGAACCAAGACCTTTAAACAATTAATCAAGTTTATTTTTAAAATTTTGTCTTAAATTTTTGTTTGATATTATAATATAGAACTTTTACAGGTGGATATGGATTATAAAGAAAAGCTTTGCGAACAAAATGACTGTAAGTACTGTTTTATGAACGCACATGTAACCATTTATAAAAAATTTCAAAGGGAACACACGGATTTAAAGTAGTTGAGGAGACGAGAAAAATTGTATTTGTTTTTGATCCAAGCTAACTAAAAAGTAGGCTCTTATCATATTTGCACCTTTATTGACTTATTTACTTTGTTTGGTTTGCTTGGTGATAACTGAACTCTTGTAGCTTTTAACTGAATAAGTTAAAGAGGCTGTTGCAATCTTCTTTCTAACTGTTTATAAGTCCATATTTTTCAATTTTAGACTTCAGGGAGTGGAACAATCATAGAAACTAAAATATGTCCATTCATCACTTAAAGGGCTCGATAATGCCAGTGTAATGGTAGGTATGTATACTTTTTTATTTCCACACTTTAAACAATCGCAATAAACATGTTTACTCTATTTTATAAATTAACAAAACAAATATGATTGCTGCAAGTTAAAACCTGCCGCAATACTTACTTTGGTTGCATAACATCTGCTGCAAGTGCAGTGTGAGCAAACTCCTCTTTACTGTCAAGAAATGGATATCCATTCAGATTAATGTGAGCGTCGTATACACCTTGGCGCCCAAGAGCATCTCCGACCCATTTACTAGCCATTGCTGCAGCCATTAGAGGGACTATGTAACGTACTCCACCAGTCAATTCAAACATTATCACCACCAATGAAACTGAAACAGTTTAGAAGATATAATCTTGTAAATGTGGTTAATTTGTTTGTCACTGTGCTAAACCCAAGAAAACTGACTACAGTAGAACCCCTCTAATCCGTCACTATTGGGACTGGGGGTATGGTCGGAACGCAAAAAAAATCGGATTATCAGAAAATACAAAAAATACGGATTTATATTTACGGATGTCGTTGTTTTGCTGGTCTTCGATCTGACTCAGCAATCGTATGGATAGCATCTTTGATGTTGAGGGATTCATTGCATCAAACGTGTTACAACCTTCTTCGGACTAACCAACGAACAGTAAGCACTCATAACTGTAATAACAAAAAACACGCACAATGACAGAAACAATACGAGAGATGACGGAGCACTAAAGTGGACAAGCGATAGCATCAAGTAAACAACAATGGCGAGACGGGTGATCAGTCAACTGGAGCAGTGGACCAGCCGAGGGCGAACGAAAGGAGTTCTACTGTACAGCGATTAAAAAAAATTAATTTTAGGAACTGTAGGGTTTTAAATTCAACAAATACAATACTAAAATGCTTAACCCAAAATATCAACGTGTATTATGTAATGCTTCACATTAAAAATTCAATACATAACAATGTTGAGACTGATATTAGCAAAGCACACAGAAATTCTGAAATCACATTTAAAACATTCAACTACAAATTTATTATTAACAACAAAAACCTAATATGACTATTAACTTTTCTTATTCTAAAATATTATAATTATTGTCCCTTCTCTCTTGTAAACAACTAATTTATTGGGATTCTAAGTAGATCTATGAGTTTGCACAATTAACAATTATTTGTTAAGCTAATTTTTTTAAAATGAGTTAGCGTTAACACAAACAAACTCATTGATAATTTAACATGTTTTTTTCTGTTAGAAATACAAAATAATAAAGCAGTTAATATGATTCTGAGCTGATGTACTGTTTACATACGTACCAGTCATTCTAGTGACACCGCCCAAGACTGCTGCAGCTCCCACCATAGCATAAAGTCCTGGAGTGATGCATTCGTCACCAGCTGCGCACTCACCACTAAACACCCAGATGTGGGGGTAGCGATATGCCAGTTGCTGCACTCCAATACCAACGATACGGCCAACGATTCCTCCCAAACATAAACTTGGTATAAACAGTCCACAAGGAACTTTCATACCAAATGTAAAAATAACTGTGACCAACTTAAAAATAAGAGCTAAGACTAGTAGCCATACTGCACTGTACAATTCTCCGTTGTAAATCACACCTTCATGAGTGCCATTACCAGGTTGGTAAACTGTGTCACTGAAACAAACATAATTACTTCATGAAAACTATAAACAGATATTTACATCAGTTCTACAAAATATTGTGTT
>JAGFPH010000086.1:60354-81954 GCA_018207615.1 Philaenus spumarius
GAAAACTATAAACAGATATTTACATCAGTTCTACAAAATATTGTGTTCTTAGGGATGGATTCTCTAATCTATTCTGCGAAATGAGATTTGAGAGATTCAAATTAAATTAGTGATCATCCTTATTAACAGAATCTCAAATCCAATGCCTTAAAAATTTCCGAATCTTATGAGACTTCCATGGTAATTTGTATCGTAACTTTTGGTTGTTAAACGAACTAAACTTCTTTTTTTTTAACATTTCATACATATTTCATGACATTAGTGCAAATCATATTCCAGTATTAGTTCCTTATGTAGTTTTTTGGTGTCAAATGTTGAGAAAGCCTTGATTGAATATGTCTGGACACCTGTATTTTGATTTATTCTACAAGTAGCTTTATCCAAATATTTAAGTTTGACAATCTATGGCTAATCTTATGAATTAACATTCAGGCAAATAAATTACATTTTGGAATTAATTTTGCACTAGTACTAAATCCTTGGTCAAACTGTTCATAAGAACTATGCTAATGCTAATTTTTCATAAAGATTTTTACTAGGATTTGCACTTTAAATTAAAATTGAATATTATAAACTGGATTTTAGTTTGACCCATCTCTAAATTTTCTTTTTATATCAAATTGTACTAGCTCAGAAACAAAGTATTTCATACAAAAGTGATACCCTTGGTTTTAAAGAAATGGTTCATTTGGTTAAGAAACTACCACGACCACTGCGTTTTTTTCAAAATTTAACTAGACTATTTTCAGAATTAGGTGGATTTTAAGTACAATCTGTTTTTAAGCAAAATTTTATCAATAATAAATATAAATTATATATTTTGTTTAATATCGTGTTGTAAAATTTAGGTACTCCAATAGACCCTGGCCTGTGTTGGAGATATCCTTATTACAAAAGAATATTTGTAATGCATTGGGTTAAAAATATACAGGATGTCTAGGCCACCATTGGTATCTACAGTAGAACTCCAGTTATCCGAATCAATTGGGACCGGATCCCATTCGGATAGTCAAAAATTTGTTGGATTTTTTCCGAAAAAAGGGTCTATTATAACCTTTTCGGGACTGGCTTCACTTTTACACGACTAGAGTAAACTATCCGCACATACTATGGTCGCGTATACACGTTTTATAACTTTAACATTTGAGTACTATCATCGCGTTGACGCGACTAATATAATTCTTTTACTGGCATTTACTACAATCTACTAGCTTAAAATAAACTATTTAGACTATCGATAGGAGGTACTAGCTAACAGTAGAAAATAGAGAGAATAAAATCATGTTGCGAGACCGCGTTTACTAAGTTTTGTCCAAGCCTATTTTGAAAAATGAATTAGGAATATAATATGCTTTATCCAAAAATGAAATTTGATTATAACAAATTGTAGAGAATAAATCATAGAATTGAACTGTATACTTGAAAATGTTAAAATAACCTTATTTTTATAAATATATTTCACTTTGTTTCACTAAATTACAACAAATAAAACAAACCTTTCGCTAGCACTACGCATACAAAGCCAGACACATTGTCCCATGCTTGAAATAACCTAGTCTGAGCATGAATAGGATTTAGACTATGTTAGTCCCGAAAAGGTTAATTAATTACTGTATGTATGTTGAAAATGGGAGAAAAAAACTACTGTATTTTTAAATAAAAAGAGGCTTTAATTAACTAAATGAAAAGGTAACACTTTTACATGTTAAGCGTATGTACATAAATGAATGTCATTGCATGCTGAACATCTCGGTCAAAGTAAAGTGTTTGACTGTATTCCGTTTGACACCTAGCACCTACACTAGCTTCGTGGAGGGAAGGACAATAGAGCGCTTAGACAGAATCAATATTTTGCGAATAGCAGTATGCCAAGTCTTAATTTTTTTTCCTGAAATTCTAAAAGCGATTCGGATAATCAGCGATTCAGATAGTTGGAGTTCGGATAATTGAAGTTTTACTGTATAAATCTGACAGCAAACTTTAAATGGAGAATCTTTCCTTATTTTTTGAGACATTAAAAAATATGTTGTTAAAATATTTGTAAATGGCTGCCGTTTTCCAATATGGCGGTTCAATTACAAATTTCTTATGGAACACCCATGATTTTGGATTCTACAAGTTATTTGAACATTTTTTTTGTTCTTGGTGTTTGTTTTTTTTTGATACGACTAACCATTTAAAAGTTAGGGGGTGTAAAGTAAAGTTTTAAAAACACCTTAACTGAGTGGAAGATATTTTTGTATGGAAACATTTGAACCAATGAAAACGTTCCTAACACTAACAAAACATTGTTTAGACAAACAAATAACTTTTTTAAATCAACAAATATGGTTTTTGTTAATTATTCAAACCCATAATACATAGGAACTAAGTGACAAATTTCTCACACTTGAAAAAATGAAGTTTGTGCCGGTAACATAGGTTGATTCCTTTGTATAATGGTTTAAAAAATTAACAAAAACCGCATTTGTTGATTTAAAAAAGTCATTTGTTTGTCTAAACAATGCTTTATTAGTGTTGAGAGCGTTTTCATTGTTTTCCATACAAAAATATCTTCCGCTCAGATAGGGTAATTTTATCATTATACTTAAGTTATACAATTTTAGGATTAAGTAAACAAATACATATTACACAATTCTTTTAAATAACTTTAATATTGTAAAATAAAGTTTTTTTTAACGATCCAGAACGTACAAAATACATAATAAGTTCAGACAATGATTGCCATTAAGGGATTTCTTTTAAACCCATAATAAAAAATTCATAGTAAAATATTTGTTATGTTCTGATTATTGGTATACTAGCGGACCAATGCTTCGCTATTGCTTGATTTAATTTAAAGGATAGTAAAGTTATTCCATTTCATTACATTGACTTAAGTAATGGAATTGCAAAATGGTTTTTATGCCGTTTAAGAATATACTACACTAATATAAATTTATAGTTTGTAAACCTTTATAGATAATACAGTAAATCTTTTGTTTGCTTTTACCTAATCTAAAAAAACTGATAGTTAAGAAGAATTGTAAAAAACCTGATTCTAAATTAGCCCAATTGGTTGTAAATAAACGTGTTTCGGTTCATTGTAGGCCCAACTTAAAATTATGTTTAGTTTTTGATCCAAAACAATTGTTTTATATATAATATTTAACAAACAATGTTTGAATTGAATTAAAATATAGTATGCATTTTTAGTTGATTTTTGTTTTTGTTGGCTTTAAGTTGATCAATCTAACCTAAAAAAGCTGTTGGTTTTGAACAATGATAAACTGATTAAATGCTAAGTAAAGTTGCTATGGTAACGAATGTAAACAAACATGTGTTACTTACCATTTTATTAGAACAGCTGTTTTTATCCACTATGGTTTTGAGTCCATACAAAAGAGGCTGTTTAGTTTTTTCCAAATTTGAAACTTTTTCGGGAAACTTTAAACAATTTTCTTTGTATAAAAACCTAGTTCAGACAATTACGAACATTTTAAAACAAAAAATAGCCAAATTGGTACAGCCGTTCTCAAGTGATGCGCTTACAAAGGAACAGCAATTCATTTTTACTATGTTGATGTGGGTGTGTATGCTCCCCACTATAACTATGTCCAATTTAATTTTCCATTCAAGAGAAAATCAACTATGATAAATGAGTGAAGCTATATGGGTTTAATTTTGGAACCATAAAAAGTATGATTATCATTCATTCATCTACGTATCACAATTGACAAAAGGATCATTTTGTAAACACTATATATATTACTGCTTCATACTTACCAAAGACCATACGAGTTGGAAACTCCACATTGACTAAACAAGAGGAATATGAGTTGACTGGTACTCATTCTTGTGTAAGGATTTGGATAAGCTATAACTGCTGTAACAGCTGTAATAACTAAGACTTCTGTGACCGGATATTGTCCTAAACGAGAGAGCTTGCGGTAACGACACCAGTAGAGGTTGGCTTTGATAAATACTGTGGCAATCACACCCTGAAACGTACACAACCATTCACAATCAGATTTATACAATAGTGCATGAACCAATTTAGTTTAATTTAATGAATAATCTAAAAAAAAGGAAATGAATTATGTTAAATAGCCTATATATACTAAGTCAGAATGCATAACTCTTAAATAAATGATTAATCTCAAGAGTTAAATTATTACAACCGCTTTATATTACCCCTTTCACGGGCAAGGTCATTACCTTGACCTATCATTATCTATCGTTACCCAGTATACTTGTTAAAACGGGCGGAGTAACGATTTATCGATACCCTTTAGAACTGCACGTAGATCCACTATTTTCTAACAGATCGCACTCATTGTTATATGGTTTTATTTGTAATTAATAGAAGTAAATTTCTACATCGGTTTTTACCGATATTTTAAAGTTGAAGTCGATCTACGGAGCTCACAACTGATTGCATTCAGTCAGTTATGGAGGTTATGTATCTTGCAGCGTCATTGTTAGTGTTCTTTAGTTGTGTGGTTATTCTATACAGTTAAATTATATTCTTAGTTACTTATTATGATTACATCTTTTACCTTTAGTTCACATTACACAGTTCTATTATTTTGTATGGGTTTAGTTTGTTTTTTGTTAAATATTTGTAATTGTTACTATTACAGGCAGTGTATTGGCAGGCCCTAGTGTCAAAACTTCGGATATTGACAAATATTTGGCTGAAGAAAGTGATGGTGATTTATTTTTAGAATCGGACAGTGAAATTGGTGATGAATTTGTTATTGATAATGACATTGCAAATAATGAATCTTTTGACAACACCAATGAGTTAGGCCTAGGCCTAAATAATGATAGGTTAGGCAGTGAATCCTCCAGAACGAATTTTATAAAAACTCCACAAAACTTGTAAATATTAACCAAATTAAATGATTTTTTTTAATTGTTGGAAATTGATTAGACTCTTTAAGACATACACACACAAAAATATCTTAGTATAAATGTATGTTGTGAAATTAGTTCAAATATAAAATTGGTGAGGTTTTTGTTATAAATTTTATTATTTTTAATCATTTATAAACTTAACAGTTAAAAAACGTTACCGCCATATGATTCTCCATAATGTACTTGATAAGTGACATTTGTTTCATTCAATTTTATGTAAAATTTTAATTTTGACAAATTTTATTGTAAAGGTCAAAAATAGGCTTGCCTAGTCTTGCATACACAGTTGAAATTGCCTTGCCCGCAAAAGGGTTAAAGTATAGATTATTATTGCATAAACACCGCTGATACTCTTAAAATAAAATTAAAGAATATAAAAAACATGTTCTGATATGTTTTACAATTTGTTAATATTTTATTACATATAAAATTTCAAACTAATGTAATTTACTTACTCCAATTATTCCAAGCGCAACAAAAGGAACAAGTTCAAAGAACATGAATGGTTTGTTGTATTCTACGAAGAACAGAACTGAATGTTCATTTCCAAATGGATTAATAGATCGAAGTACAAAAGCTGCTACCAAAGCACAGAAAAACGATCGCCACAAGGTCTTAAGTGGAAAATAGTAGCTCACCTTAAAATGAAAAACAATTATGAAAGTAATGTAAAATTATGCTCCTTATATTCCATTCTAAAATACATGAGTTCATTTTCATAGGCCTTTTTTTCCATACAAAAGAAAAAAATAGACTTAAAATTACTTTCTTGGCCTAACCTAAAATTATTGTATGTATGTTGCCTTTAACCCTGTAACTGTCAGACTGCTCAATTTGGCTCTTGAAATAGATCAACTTTGACAACTCTACTTGTAATGAATATTTCACCCACTAAAAATCATCCAATCACAATAAATCAAAAACCGTTGGAAAGGAAATGATCTAAACTTTAATTTTTGTATATACAAGTTTTTTCTAAACACATATTTACGTACGTAATCATCGTTGCAGTTTATTACTTTTCTACAACACACTCGCCGCCCGAATATTCACCGGATTTCATCCTAAAACACAACGAAATAACTCATCTTTCTTCTCTCTCTACAGTACTTTTTCTGAGTTAAGCCTATATATCGTTGGATTCGTCACATTTTCCCCTATCTAATACTGCCATCCAATCAAAAATCGGACAAATAGTTCTTAAGTTGTGGGGCGTTTTGTAAACCCTTGCAATTGGTCAGTTTTCCAACTATCAGCCTTACTTATTACACGTGATATCTGTGTGACCACAATCTATTTTTAGACTTATTTTGGTATCTTTGTAAAGATAATGCTTCAAGCTAACATTCCCTGTAAACCAAATATGTTTTGTTTGAACAGTTTGTTGTTTAGGGCCGTGGGAAAGTGACTGTTATTACACTTTTATGAAAAGATAATTCACAAGTATACAGTTCAATTCTTTGATTTATTCTCTACAGTTTGTTATAATAATATTTAATTTTTGGGTAAAGCAAATATTCCTAAATTATGTTTCAAACTAGGCCTAGTTTTGTTAGCAGTCGTGTAGATGGAACATAAAATCTGGTGTTTTCAAAATAAGAAATTTGAAATTGATAAATGTTTTTTATACAGTTCTATTTAGAACTAAATTATGAAACTCTTTTACACTTACGAAAAAATTACAAAAAATGTTTACTACTTGTTATGTAGGCCTAAAGATGAACATTTTCCTTTCGTTACTGAACATTTTTTGTTTCTTGAGCTAATAACTTTTACAATTTTACATCAGTAAATTTTTTAATTGCATATATGAATTCTTTGAACCTTTCTTGATGATAATATCTGAACTACCCGAACAGAACCGATCGTCTCTTAATTTAAACTAATGAACCAAAATACATGTTCTTGAATGTATTTACATTCATTGCCATAGCAACCAATTTGGTAACGCTTTTTCGTTACTTGTATTTTATATTTGTCATTGCCATAGCAACCAATTAACAACACTTTTTTTCGTTACACTTTTCATTTACCCGCGTTAAGGAACTTCGTTCATCTTTTTTTTTTTGATGACTTAGAACTTGTTAATCAATGTTAACTTGTAAATCAATATAGAAAAACAATGTCAAGTTGAAATCTACTAAACTTCTTGTAAAAGTTATGAAGTTTTTATAATACTTGAACTAAACTTAATTTTGTAATCAGTTGCTTCCCTTTTGTTACTGTTAGAAACATCCAAACAAGCAAATAGTTAGACAACTTAAGATGAGTTATTAACGCAAAGCATTTAAGATTTCATAACAAAGACAACATTTTTCCTTTATCAGACAGTTTTATAGAAGAAACTAAACAATTATACTTTACAACCCACAAGGTAAACTGTTACATTTCATTAACTAGTTAATATATTGTAAATGCAATTTTTCGCAAATATAAAAAACAAAACAAATTTCTGGCTGGTAAGAACTATGACCAACCTCTTCTAAACTGAAAAGTACTCCTCCTATTGGGGCACCAAAAGCTACTGATACTCCTGCAGCCGCAGCAGCAGAAAGGATCTCTCTTTTTTTGGCTTCATTACGCCCGTACTTTGGAAATAAGTATGATAATATGTTACCTACAAAATGTAAAACAAAACAAATCAACTCATAAATTCTAACATTTTTTAAGAAAAATAAGTAAATAACAAATAAAATGTAACTTCTAATTTTAGGCATGAAAACAATGACATGTTTTTTAATTTCTTAAGAGATTCACAGCTATTGTTTAAAAAAATATCAGAATAAAGTCACAATTTGTGTATCAATGCTTTTAGTAATGTCAAACAAATCCATTCTGTGAAGAGTTCAATAATAATTGATAAAAAAAAATATACAAACAATGAAATACCACAAGGAAAAACAAAATTGTTGCATAGATCTTTCTCTGTCTGTTTTCTCCAATTTACAGAAAATAAAGCATGAGAACAATTATTACAGATGATTTTATTTCTCATTTTCAGTGTTTAAAAATGTCTTTTCATTGCCAGTTAGACTAATAAACACATGGCTAGCAGTGTATATTGCATCACCCTGCATAATCTGTGTTGGAGGTTTCAACTGTAGCAGACCTTTAGGATGACACCTCTTGGCCACTCTGCTTCTCCCCTCATTTTGGGAGTTATTAATGTTAGTACTAATTCATCCACACAAATTAGCCTAATTTATTGGAGTTTCAATTATTGACATGCAGTATTGGATTTAATGGCAAATCTGTTTAACACCTGTTAGTCCCTTCAAATTAGCAATGAATACAGAATACTTTAAGAAGCACAGGCTCCATGTTAAAAATTCTACGCAAAAAAATAGTTAAGCGGCCCACCACCGAGCTGCGCTGAAGTCGCCAAATCTACAGAAACCTGCAACTATTACTTCAAGAAACATCCAGTAGAGAGTAGCGCAGTCGTATGAGACAGCCCCCCCTCCCCGTCTTCGTCAACCCTACAATTTGACTTCGGCCTTCTTGTAACTTTAACTTTTTACATCCCTTTATAAAACTGTCTTGACAATTAATTATTGTGCAATAGCATAACCAACAACGCTACTGAGGCGCTTAAAACTGTGCGTGTCCCAGATACAAACCTTATAACCTAACACACACTATACCAAATTTATTGACAACAAAATATTATTTTATTTCTTGTTACAATAACTTAGCCTCTAGGTATTCAAATAAATCACTATTTATGACACTTATTCTTTAATTTATTTACACGTACAAGACACCTGAACATTGCACATGAAATTTTAACTAGTGGTAAAACGACCAATAACGTGTTGACTTTTAAAAATTGTTTAAAATTACATAATAAATCCTATACTACAAACATTAAATACATGACAAAAGTATTATAAGTAATGTTGTACATTTTAAGACAATTGTATGTAATATAATAATGGCTTTTTTTTTATAAACTGTGATCAAAATAAATATGATATTTATATTATATCTGAAATTTATTAAACAATAGTAGATATCATATTTTATTTTGATCACAGTATCAAAAAAAACCCCTACACGGACTTTACCTAAACTGGGCGATCAGTTATTGGTTGTGTTCGTTCCTACATATTGTAAAGAATTCCTGGTAGATTTGTTTCTTTTAATTATTAGATTACTTTCTTTTATTTGCAGTTGCATTATTACTTTCATTTGACTATTTTCCTATTGGCAAACCGTTGCCGACAACTCACTAACAAAACGCCAAACACTGCCGAGCCAAATACTAAAAACACACTCAACGATAAAATAATGTGGCTATTTTACTTTAATCGCTTCAGCGGGCCTACAATAACCTTTCTGAACAACAATCAAACGAAAATAGTTCATTTCTATTAGTATGGCATCAGTTAGAAAGTGGAGGGTGAGGGAATAGTATACAATTAAAAATAAGGGTAAAATTTATTTATTTCCCATGAGTAACATGGGATAACACAATGTCCATAGGTTTACATAAGACTGTGTATGCAGGTTTGTTGCTTCGGGGTATTTTATGTGAATTAATAGATCATTTCCAAATGAAAATGTGTATTAAGATTTATCAATACAGTATATATGTTCACAAATAAGCAAGATATAAAATTTTACCAATTCTCCATAATAATAACATTGGGGCTCATTATGCAGGTTTGCTGCAACAAGGAACACAAAAAATGGATTTTATGTAAATATCTATATAACTCAACTAGGTGACTCCACATACCAAGTTTTATTAATTTATATTCATAATTAAGGGAGACGTAACATTTTACTTTTTCGCCATAAGAATAACATCAGAGCTGAGTTTGCAAGTTTGGTGCTACAAGAAAACACAATAAGAATAAGTATATAATAATTAAGTAATAAATTAATAAATAATTTTAAATAAGAATAGTTGTCTGCTTTGTTTTCAATAATTTACTTTTTTACTCAGCTGTTATATTGAATTCGGTTGCAAAGAGGGAACACATGGCATTATAAATTAAATAGTCAAGCAAGATTAAAAATGGGCAAAACGTAGTTTTTTTGCCAATTGCAAATTTATAACTTACGACTGAGTAAATTCAGGATTATGTACTTTTTTCATGAATTTTTCTATGAAATTGCAATTGAAAATTCGCTGAGTTTACAGGTCTGTTGCGACGGAGAAAAATACTTATTGGTCATAGATTGATATAGACACCAAAAACTTTAATTAAAAACATACGCTTATGATTTAAAGGGAAAATTATCAAACGATGTAATTATTGTCTTTTTTTTAAACTGATCTTAATCTCTAAAAAAGATTAGTCTCGGTGAGCTTGCCTCTCCTTATCTTTCACAGGAAATCTAAAGAAATGTAAATCCGGATTTCTTACACTACTATTAGGACACTGCAAATAATGACACTTAATTCCGCTGGACATAATCACTTAAAAACAAAATACTAATAATAACTTAATTTAATTGAATTACTTATTTTAAACTATATTAAAAGGGAAACACATAGCTGGTGTCAAACGACGAGTAACTAGGAAACAGTTTAAGAAAGGGTCCGTTGTTGACAGGGGTAGTGAGTGAAAGTTGCAAATGTTTGTTTTGCGTGGAGGAAGTGAGAGAGAAATATTTTGTGTACAGTCCGGATCAAAAGGGTCTGGTACAGTCAAGCTTTGCTGCTAGCGCTCCTGTTGGTGAGTCGCCCAACTATTGTCTTCGAGTCGCTGAAAAGCGTAGACTTTTTCCCTATACCCCTGTGCTTCTTAAAGTATTCTGTATTCATTGAAATTAGTCAACAAATCACTGTTTTATAGAATTTTTTCCTGCAGCTATGAAACCTGTAAAAAGTTAACTATTAGGGTTCTTGAAACATGATTTTGACCCAAAAAGGGCGGTTTTTGAGAAATATGTTTTTTGCATTTTTTTCTATTTTAAGGAAAAACAATGGAATTTGGTTAAAAATATCAAGAGAGCAAAGTTGTACAGCAAAAAATGTCCTACAAACTTTGTCTCTATGTTTTTTTGAATATCGCATGGTTTCACATTGCATGAGGGGGCGATAAACAATATATAAAGACTTTTGCGCCTAATTTTAGATTTTGAGTCAAAATTATGCATTTTTGTGAAAAATATCAATGGAATTTCAGTTTGCCGAATGAATAGATTTAATTTTTATTAATTGAAATTGCAGAAATCATTTTATATTTTTAATAATGGAATATCTTTATATGTAATACCAGGAGACCGAGCTAAAGCTCGATTATAAGTAGGGCTATGATTTCAATAATAAATATTGGATTATTGAGTTTTGAGGTTAGGCCTATAACATTAAACAACTAAATAAAGGGTATATACAACATTAGGCTTACCTGTAATAAAAATACAGTTTAAAGGATTAACCATAATCTCAACGCTATGCCTCAGAAATAAGTCAGGCCTAAATTAAAGTTTAATATTTCAATATCGATTTAGGCCTAGGGCCTAGTTCGCTCACGTCAATAACTATTATTGCAAATTTCCGTGAACATCGTTTAGGTTAGGCCTATAACATTAAACAACTAAATAAAGGGTATGTTTATTTAGCAGAAGTATTCGTTGCCATGGTAACTATAAATAGATACAACATTAGGCTTACCTCTAATAAAATACAGTTTAAAAGAAAACAGATGATTATTGTAATGGCATTGAAAACATTTGCATCAGCTGTGCTTCGTTTAAAAGAAAACGGATGATTATTGTAATGACATTGAAAACATTTGCATCAGCTGTGCTTTGTATTGTTTAAAATGGACAAATTTCACTTTTTAATTTAATAAAAAGACGTAGAAAACGAATTTTCCCAGACTGATGACCATTTCCAATCGATTTCTCGTGGCCAAAAGCCCCATATAAAATCAAAAATCCTTAGACGGAGATTCCAGATCCATTTAGCAGACAGACAATTATCTCTCGCTTTAGAAGATAAGATATGAAGATGTACGAATGTTTCCGAAGTTAAGCGAATGGTACTTTTATTGTATTTTACATTTCCATCGATTTGCAGAATAATTTTCTATTTTTATTTTCCTAGATAAAACCCAAACAAAATTTATTCTAGTACAAACATCGTACTTTTAGTTCCGATTGTTAGATTTTTTTGGATAACGAACTTGTTCAATTCACTTAGAAACCTAACATGTGTAACAATTTTGAATGCCGCCTTTAGAGTGCGAACACACATACGCATATATATTTATGTATATATACAATCTTTAATGACAATTTAAAATGTATTCTGGGGGCCATGATCGATGCTCATTGACTACTCCTGACCTTAGGTATCACTGTAAGAGTCTCTGTAAAAAAAAGACACAAAAGTCTTTACATATTTTGTTCGTGCCATCTAGTGGTAAAACTATGCGGAATTCGAAAAAAAAGTAGAAAAATTTTGTAGAAAATATTATGTTGTACAACTTTGCTCACTTAATATTTTTCACCAAAATGCATAGTTTTTCCTTAAAATAGACAAAAGTGAAAAACGTTAAAATTAATATATTTATATATTTCTCAAAACCAACTCTTTTTTAGAACTGCGGGATGGAAATCATGTTTAGAGAACCCAAATATTTAACTGGTCTCATTAGATGTGGGAAATTTTTTCCTAATTTGAAGGGACTATGTAATACTTCCTAGAACTCGAAGTCAGTTACCTGATTTGCACTAATTTGACAAATTATATGTCAGTGGTTTAGACACGAATGAAATAAAAGGGAGAAAGTACATAGAAAAATGACTTTTGATTTTACTAATTAGGGAGTTTGCAGTCAACAAAATAAACTTTTCCTGATCAAAACATAAACTTTTATTTCCCTAACAGAAAGAACTGACAAAAGAAAAGTAAAAAAAGTATTGCGGCTTTAAATAATCATACATAAAACTAAGAAGAGTATTTACCAATGCAGCACGCAATGTGAACCATAGGACCCTCCTTGCCCAAACTGAGGCCTGCAGAGACAGATAGCATGATACCCACTGACTTTATGACTAGAGTCCATTTTCCTAAGTAGCCTCGGATAATGAAACCACTTAGAATGGTTTTTATCTGAAATTAAATAATAATTTAAGCATACAAAGCAATTTAGACAAGATGTTTATGTTTCTGGTAACCAAAGATTGTTTCGTCATGATGTCTGACCACACAGATTTTGTAAATTACTCACTTTTACAAAATCGGTGTTTCATAATCTGTAGTACAAATCCAAATTAATTTTTTTTGGGTTGGTCGATAAATGATTGGTTTAGTTATATGATTGCAGTTAAGTTTAACCTAACAGTCAGCGCTTTGGTTCTGATTTTCACAGTATACAACATTTGTGTGGTCACAATGTTCACATTCAGCCATGACACAGTATATAAGACAGATAATATTGCTATGTACCACTGAATTGGCTTGAAAATTATATCCTGTGCATTCTGGGACCTCAAAATGATTTAAGAGTTGGTAGCAATTGTATTTTGTTACAAATGACCATGCCAATCCACAGATGGTTCGATTAGTACTTGTAGGTGTGACTTTAAGTACAAACTATGAGACACCCAGTGGAGGTCCTTTACACAAGTGTAAATTATTTTTGTCAATCAACTTGCAGTTTTCCAACCAGGAATTTACAAAAATTAAATTAAAACTTCCCTGGTTTAATTTCTCTTAACTTCTGTAATGAACAGATAAAATTATGAGAATAAAAAGAAGGAAAAGTACGGCGCACGTGTACATAGTCAAAACAAAACATTCATTGACGGCTGTTTGGCATTGAAACAAAAATCAACATATTTGGCATTCTAAAGAATCTCAAAAGAAACATGCTTTTGAAAGTGCAGAAAAACACATAACATTAAGTAAGCTTTTTTTATTAAAAAGAAGATTCCTACATTTCCCTATGAATTTAATGTTGCACAGCTCCATTTCACATGATTCTAGCATCATAGTCGATTTTCCCTGTTCTCAACAGTTCAGATTACTCGAGATGCAATCTCATTGACTACTGTCCGATGGCCAGTTGACTTGTTAGCGGTACATAGAAAGTTGACAGGAGGAGTTTCGACGCACACTTAGTTGACCTGTGAGCTGAGTTCGAAAATTGAAAAACCATTCAAACCTTCATGCAGTAAGGGGGGCGGGTAGCGCACATTGTAACTACCAGTTTTTGTAAATAAAAGTTTAAAGTGACAACTAAAAAGCAGAAAGAAATTATAGGCACTTTATTTGCTCTTTAAGTGAAGCCTGTACATATATGTTATGTAACACAAAAAAAACTTAACATTTTCTTATCACAAAACAACATTTGACAAAAGCTTTCATTATTGATAATGCATTGTTGAAAGCATTTGTACTGTATCCAGCTTTGGTTGGATAAACTTGGATACGTGGAGACATATACTTCCTTTTTCTACAATCTGTAAATGGTTTAGGAATTGAGACACATTTCTTGTTTTAACATTCTGGTAAAGATAAACCAAAATCCTGTGTTGCACCAGTATTTACTGATGTCAGATGGAGCAAACTACTTTCTTAAAGGCTCTTTGATAAGCAAAATACCTGGGCCAATGAACACATTGAGTTGCTCAAGAAAAGTGTCAGGTCAAAAGTTTGAAGCTAAACACTGCACACTTCCCATACAGTAATGGCTTTATTCCGTTTCCAGAGAGTTTAATATCCCAATCTGACTTCTACTGACTACTTTCTTTGAAGATAATTGAACGAAAGAACGTACACCTAAGTTCACACAATCGAGGAGTTCAAGACTGCTATTGTAAAATACTTGTCAAACCACAGGATAAAATTGGACACATAGTTGATGCCATACTGTAATGGAAGATATTTTGTTAGGCATTGTTTTCATGCAAAGATTAAGTTTGATGTGATATGTACAGGCGTACAGGCCTCATTTAAATGTGTAAATACAGTTACTGTGATTTATTACTGCTTTTTAATTACCATTTGAAACTGGTAGGTACAATACATGCCCCCATTTAGAAGCAAATTCTTGCTATAAAGTGGATTGCTATGGCTTTTTATCGGTTTAAATTAATAATAAAGGTAAAATGTAACATCATTTTCTTTTCAGTCAGTAAAATGAAACACATTTAGAGCCATTATTTTAGTCGGAGCGATCAAACCAAGGTTATAATTATATCGAATTTCTTACAGTTAAGCCTCACTTTTTTACTGTATTACTTCAGCATAAATCACACTTGAAGTTTTTAACCTGTAAATATTTTTATATTTTGAGTCCGTCATTATAAACATTTAAAACTTAAAATAATTTTCGAGCCAATTCAACAATAAAAAGCAAAGTTATGTATTATTGTTTATATATTTTTAATACAGATGACACAAGGAGGGTGCTAAATGTTTACTTTTATTAAAACCACGAAAGCCAGAACAAAGACCCAAACTTTATGGTGTTCAAGCTAATTGCAGTTGTCAAAATCTGTAATGACTTTCAGGAAGTTCATATTATTTTTCTTGGTTCTACAACTTTTAGAGTTCAAGTTAATAGTTTATATCTATAATTTTCAGAGGGATTCTTGATAATATCCAACAATAAAATAAGCATATGTTTCAAGCTTACAATTGTTTAGTTTTTGTAAAAAGTAAGCTGTTCTACTGATATCCTTAACGTTTGTACACTGGCTGTTTTGGGTTCACTAAATCCCAAGCAAATTGTTCATTAGTCAACATTGTCTTATTATTACTTTTAAGCATAATCTTTATTATCACTACCTTCCCTCCTAATTCACTTACATTTGTTTACATTTCTATTTGGGCATGGAAAAATGTATTTTTACCTTCTTTTTTAAAGGTTAATATCCCAACAAGCCATCTGTAAATAATTTTCCAACAACATAAACATCAATAGTCTTCATATGAATTAGAACCGGACACATTATGCTTTGGAATCAGCTAAGTTAACCAATTAGCTACAAGACCGACAGCTGACACAATGATGTGTGTGCACAACATTTGTCTTCCAAATCCTCTATCACAGATCAGAGAGAAACGTCTAATCATTTTATTTCACTATGTACCTTGATTTCATTTCTCTGTTTCGCACGCACAAAAATTAAAAGTATATTGCATAAAACGAAACCATAAAAAATGTCATGAAAAAAAAAAAACAGTACTCATATAACTTTATTTACAACATTTTTGTTATAAGTGTAACATCCTATTTACTAGACTGCTTCCTTAGTAAATAATTGTCAAAGATATTTTATAATTACTCACCATGCATTATCTATTTACTAAACACAGATGTATATTGGACCTGAGAATATTTACTCAGATCCATTAGCTCTAGTATCTGTTAGAATTTGATTATGAAACATTTAATGCATGACTGGATTATTTAAATGAAATACAGTACTAGTAATACAATTTATATTCTTAGCATTATTTAAATTAAACTAACCTCTGGAATACCTGAACCACATGCATAAGGAGCAAACATTCTGACAAGTGAAGCTGCTAACAATGCAAATAGCAGAGCCCAACTAATAAAGAGTATCCATGAGATTACATAAGCTCCAACTCCAGTTCTTGACTGCACTAAAATCTCCGACCACATTAACCACTGAAACAATAAATAAAATAATATATTAAGTAAAATGAAATAAAGCACACAAATGATAAATAAAATATTAGATTACACTAAAATCTCTTTTAATCTGTTACCCAAGGAACCCCGTCAGATTATAGAGTGTTCGAACTAAGGCTACGAAACATTACGTAATACAGCACACTACGTACTTAGAAATTCTACTGAACTAATTCAAAATCTGAAATTTTCAATTATTGTGTTTTTTTTTATATTATAAAAGCATTATGTGTTCCGTCTGGTATTGCCCATTAAAAGAAGCAGGTTACTTGGCAAAATATTTTTTCTACATCTTATAATAGTTATTGGTTAACTTGCACATGCAGCTTTCATAATTTTTTTTTATTCAACAAGAATGAGGCTCTCAACATACACATAAATGTCAATAAACACTATATGCTGATTATTAACACTGTCAATTACGGACTTTAAACTCTAAAAAGGTTTTGTTCGTGAAGTAAAACAATGAAAAAACAAGAATTGCGCAGGAGCGAGATATATATTTTGACAAGAAAAATTGACTCATCGCTGATTGAAGGGTACAAACAGGTGTGACTGATAGGGGTGTTGAAGTAGCAAGTGTCGTATTTGAGAAAATCTTCTATATAGTATAATACATTATGTATACAACATAAAATGGGTCAAACTTTTAGATACTTATCAATCATGTTTTCTCTTCATACGTTTAACCCTACAACTGTTCATGCTAATTTTTTGCAACGCCAAGCCATTTCGGTGCGTGTGCAAGCATTTTTTCAAAAATTTCATATATGCCAGTAAAAAATGATTGATGTAAAATTTACAAAGTTATTAGCTCAAGAAACAAAAATGTTCAGTAACGAAAGGAAAAAGTTCAACTTTAGGTCTACGTAAAAAGTAGTAAACATTTTTTTGTAATTTGTTTCAAAAATGTAAAAAAGTTTTGTAATTTAGTTCTAAATAGAACTGTATAAAAATATTTATCAATTTCAAATTTTTTATTTTGAAAACACCAGTTTTTATGTTCCTCCTACAAGACTGCTAACAAAATTAGGCCTAGTTTGAATAATAATTTAGGAATATAATTATCCTTTGCTCAAAAATGAAATATTATTATAAGAAAGTGTACAGAATAAATCAAAGAATTGAACTGTATACTTCTAAATTATTATTTCATAAAAGTATTTGACTTAGCTTTATTTGAATCACAAAATGAAGTGAAACAAATGAAACCTCGCACGGATAAAGGAATACAAAATGACAGTTGGAACAACAGCGTAGGAAACAGACTTGCGTTGTGATCTCATGCGGTGGTTTGAATTCTACGTAAGTCTGTACTTTCCACTGCTGTGTTTGAATAACATCTAACCAGTAAAATCTAGTTTACTTTACACCAAATGAAAGATTGAAGTTTTCCCTACAAATTGATATCAAGATATAATAGCAAAACAACCAATTGTAAGCCATATCTCGAATGCAAAATGTGCTGTTTCATTGGTTGAAAACTGTCCAATTGCAAGGGTTTACAGAAACCTCTATATTTTCAAAACTATAAGAGTGGCGTCTGATTGGAAGGCAGTTTTAGAAAGTTAAAATCTCGACGTATCCAATGGTATCTTTATATTATTGTCAAAATATTTCTGTCGAGCGCCATTGAGCTTTATAGAAGTGACAAAGTAGAGTAATTTCTTCACGTTTTCAGAAAACTACAATTTTAAAACGTTGATTACATATGTAAATATACGTTTTATAAAAAAATTTTAAATACAAAAATTAAAGTTTAAATCATTTCCTTTCCAACAGATTTTGTTTTATTGCGATTAGATGATTTTTAGTGGGTGAAATATTCAATACAAGTAGAGTTGTCACAGACTACTCAATTCACTACGGTAGCGCGATCAGACCACTCACTTCGAGTGGTCTAACATCTGGAGGGTTAACGATTTGCAGACTATGTAACCTATGCTTGAGTAGGTGTGAAACTTCTAATTGGATGCAGATGTCTTGAAATTGTATGTTTTGTTGCAAATATAATGTCTTATTTTAAAATTTACGATTGGGAAAACATAATATATAAACAATTATATATACAGTCAATAGTAACAATAAGAATGATTTTGAAAACAAGAAGTGCAACTCATGAGGTTCATACAATCAACTTTCCAGTATGAAATAAATCAATGTTATTGATGATAATAATAATAATTTTCTGGATCTATAAGTTTGGTAATACACAATAATTATAAATGTTTGAAGTGAACCTAGGCTTTCATAAAGTATTTTACAATTTTAAATAATGTAGACCCATGCAAATACAAAAAAAGAATTGATCGTTACATGAACAATTATTATTTACTTACTCTGGCTTTATAAGTACGACAATACAGTGATAAATGTAAGAAATAGTCCTAGGCGTTACAGTAGAGAATCATATATTGTGAACTAATGTAGATCTACACCCAAAAAAGAATACCTTTGTTTGGTGTAAACCTATATATTGTAAAACACTTTATGTAAAATAACACTTAGGAGCAAAGGCTTTTATTACAGTAAAAGACTAGTAGTTAATTAGTAATCTTTTTTCAATTCATTTTTGATTTTGACTACATTATTTCAAATTAACGAATTTTAAACTTATGTGAGTTCCAATGAAGTGGAGTTCTGACTAGTATGTCCGAAGACAGGAGAATGAATCAAACACACATTCAGTTAAAACCTCCTAATCTAGTTCTATAGAGCTTATAATTTTATCAAAATTATAAATTTAAATTAATTTTTTAGTATTTTCTTATCCAAATTTTAGATAAAATCCTGGTTTAAAATACTATTTTCAATCATTTATAAACGTCTAGGTTGGGCCTAACTTAAAATTGTTTTAAACTATTGATGATAGTAAACCTAATCGCCTGTTATAACTTGTATTGTATATACAGTAGTTGGTTGAATATATGAATATGTTGTATATAATATAACAATTTAATATGAATATTATAGCCTAATATTATATAATAACTCAGCTGAATACAATTTAGGAGATGATAACCACTCAGGTTTTTCGCCTATAAAAAAAAAAAAAAAAACTGAATACAATTAGGCTAATTTTAAGAAATACCAGCGTTATAATGTTATTTACTATACAACGTTGTTGAATGTCCGTGAAAGAAATCGATGCCTAAATACAAATTGTGCTTATTATGAGGGTCGTTCAATAAGTCCTTAGAAAATCAAAGAGATGTTGCACAAATCACTGAAAATCGTTTGTTTTTCGGAAGCATCATTACTCAGTAGACAGCTGTTATTGTTTATTTTTTTAAATGGAAAAAATTGAGTTTCTAGCGGTGATAAAACATTTATATTTGAAAGGCTTAACACTGAAATTAATCAAAGCCGAGTTGGATGAAGTTCTTGACACATCGGCCCCTGTGTTTGCCACTGTTTATAATTGGATAAATGAATTTAAATGTGACCATACATCAACGAAAGATGAACATCGTTCTGGACGTCCAGTAGAGGTGATTACACCTGAAATAATCAATAAAATCAACAATATGGTGTTAAGCAATCGGTGATTTAAAGTGTACGAGATAGTTAAGGCCACAGGCATATCATAAGGTACCGTGTTTTAAATTTTTTACAAAAACTGGGTGTGAAAAAGTTTCAACAAAATAGGTGCCGCGTTTGCTCACAGAGGAGAATAAACACAACCGTGTGGTTGATTCTGAGGCTAATTTGGTACTTTTTCGTTGTAATCCGAATGAGCTTCTGCGTCGATACATAACTGTGGATGAAACATGGATTCACTACTACATGCCAGAGACAAAGGAACAGTCAAAACAGTAGGTTTTTGAAGGCAAATGGGCTCCGAAGAAGGGGAAGACGGTGAAATCGGTTGGATAGGTTATGGCTTACAGTTTTTCAAATGCAAGAGGAATTATTTTCATCGATTAATTAAAAAAAGGAAAAACAAAAACTGGAGAGTATTATGCATAGTTATTGCACTAGTTGAGTGAAGAAATCAAAACTTAACACCCTTATTTGAAAAAGAAAGACGTCCTCTTTTATCAAAACATGCACGGCCTCATACCTGTGCAGCTTCATTCAATGGCTTAAATCTTAGAATTGAAGTTCGAATTGTTACAACATCCACGGTATTCGCCAGATTTGGCCCCAATGACCTTTCTTATTTTCAAATTTTAAAAATGGCTCAGCGGATAACGGTTTGGGATGAACGAACAAGTCATCTCCCGAACAGATGCGTATGTTTGAGGACCTTACAAAATCTTACTTTTTGGACGGGTTAAGAAAGTTGGAAAAATGCTTAGAAAAGTGTATAGAGCTAAAAGGAGATTATGTTGAAAAATAAAAAAAAATACCCAAAATACTTTGTTTTTGTATTTATTTTAAAGGATTTTATGAACAATCTTCATATATAAAATAGCGGTGTTAAAATTTATGCCTGCAAAAGATTTAAATAATATAAGATTTTTTTAATAAGTAGAATTCTATTTTTAAAAGATAGATGCTGGGCTATTAAAATAATAAAATAATGAGAAAAACATGTTTCATAAATTTTATACAAACTTAAAATAGCCTATAAGGCAAAATTATATCGCTTGGGAAAGGTTGTTTTCTTGCTAAAAAAAAAAACTAATTGCTACTTACTTGGGAACAATTTCCTTTGTCATCAAATGATGTTTCATTAGAAACCCAGCAGCACTGTTCTCGATTAAGCCAGAAAGCTTGGGGGCAAAGACCATACTTAAGATCTGTCATCCATGATGCACCAATATCAATAACTCCAGCCACAGCACCAGTCACAAGACCTACTAATAGCACACATAGCCAACCTGACCAAGCATCGTGAGCTCCTTTTACCAAATCTAATATAGAATTCTGTTTTTTTCTTAATATGTGTCTATGATGCATGCGATCACGTGCTATATCTCGTTGCCAATCAATGGTATGGAAATCTTCATATTGTCCAATTCCAGGAATGTCATCGGAATCTAGTTAAAACATTTGTATTTAGGATTAGGCAAACAAAATTAATAATTACTAATCCATTTATATAATACTACATTTTATTCAGTGG